>BLBF01000026.1:16568166-16611263 GCA_015471245.1 Laticauda colubrina | reverse complement strand
AACTAGGTCTTCAGTGCCTTCCAGAAGAGTTTTAGAGAGTGGGGATTCTAATTTCTGGGGAAATGATGTTCCAGAGTGGGAGCCACCACAGAGAAGCACCTTCTTTGGGTCTCACCAGGTGTATCTCCCTCAGGGATGGGACCCACAACATTCCCTGCCTCCCTGCTCTGATGGGTCATATGTTGGGTTTATGCTATGGTGATGTGATTATAATAGCCTGTTGGTTGTTTCTGAAATGGTTTGATGTATTATCTTTTTCACAGCTTACAGTATATTGGCTGTACTACAGTGAGTGAGTAGTCAGGCACTTTTTAAAAAAAATACTCTATTAAAACAGTGCCTGGCCACTCAACCCGTCACAGAAACAGGGAGTGAATCCACACTCACTAGCACCAATGATGTTTCCTAGTTAGGTGATGAAATATCTGCAAGCAAGCAACCAAACTCAGAGAGCACCAAGGATTCCATATATTAAGAATTTCCTGCAGGAGTTTTAAATAAATATGGTATTTTAACAAATATACGAAGAACATACTTAAATTATGGAAACATGCAATGCAGTCTACTGGAAATCTGATTTTAACGTCTCTCTACATATATATGTTTCAAAGAAAATTAAGGCTGTGTTCTGAAGTATGACTGATTTCTGGAGTTAGAAATTAATATAATTTAATTGCAACTTTACATCTATGCATTGGAGTCTTATTAGAAGATTTCAGGCAAATCTAAATCATAAACTAATCAATTCAACTTAATAAAAAAGAAAATGATTGATTTTTGTTTTTGTTTTGGTAGTGGAGCAAGAACTTAAACATTAATAGATACTAAATGTAAGCCTTTCTAAAACAACTAATCAGATATAAATATGCTCCACAAAACACTTATTTATTTTGCACAAAACTAGTTATCCTTTAGAGTAGGGCTGTCAAAATCACATTGTTATGGCAGCATCATGTGACATATCAGGACTTTTTTCCCTTTTGCTGAACCAGGCCTGGGCATGGCCAACACATGACGCATCTGGCCCATGGGCTGAGACTTTGACAGCCCTGCTCTGGAGAATACTATTTCAAGTTTCAAAAGAATTAATTCATCAAAAAAAATAATTTTAAGGTAAATTTCTTCAGCAATACATGGGATTAGGATTATATTTAACTATAATATAATAAAGATGACAAAATATAATAAAACTGATGTCCTGATATTTTGTTATTTAACAGTAGATTTCTGATTACAAATTTTCAAAGATTGTTCTAGAATAACCCATCATATCACTAATGGAGAGGGAGAGGAAAATCCCCATAGAAGTTCATTATTATCTATGAATTTATGGAAACTTAAAATCTATGTTACATGGAATACTTAACATCATTTAAACTTTTTTCTCCTTAACTGATCAATATATTTGGAAATAAATGTTTCACTCCATAATATGGGTTAAAGTGTATCATCTGCTTTTTTGCATTTTATTAATTATTTTATTAAACAAATGTATATAACTGCCCATCAGCCAAAAGGAATTTATATATAATCTTGTTTCAAATAAGATAGAAACTCTGTTCTTGTCTAGGTTAGAATATTGTCTTCTTCTATGTTTATTTTTTCTCTGAATCCCTTGGAGAAGGGCAATTAAAATAATTAAAAAGCAAAACAAAAGTGGTGTTAGAATAGTTACTTAGTTTTCAACCATAGTAAGTTTCCTTCATATTAGCCAAAACATTCTTACATCTTAAAAAAATCTCCTCCTAAAATGCAATTTTTCATGACAATGCCATTATCCAGGAATAATGAATTAAGGTTACAATCCCACATGCATTTGACATTAAGAATGCAGTGGAGTTCACTGCTGAAAAGTATAAGAGGTACTTTCTGCTATTTTTGCTGCAGCAATGACACTCTTTATCTTTCATTTGCCTCAGAGTTGACATTATTCCTGCAACACTATTTTATTATGTTAAATATATAGGTAATTCTTTACTTCTTCTCATGTCATAAGTTCAGCTTTCTCTATTATTTTTTCTAAAGACTGCTCCATTTTGCTGGTAACCACCTTCCTATGCAGTGACTGAACTGAGACAGCTGCTGATATTCAGATGTGACCCATTACTGTTTGTAACAGGATACAAAGATTGGGATTAATGCAGTTAAAGCGTTGTGCTTATAAATCTTATTGCAAAAGAAAAATGTTTTCTAGGCTATAATCCATTTGCATCTGCAATTGTTATCCAATTAATTCATTAATTTTCTTAATGAACTAATTAAACATGTTATTAATTTAAAAGTTGGCCCCAATTGGAAAAAACAGTCAATTTACTATGAGTGTGTTGTGTCTATGTGTTGCTGACAAGTGTAGGGGTAGTAGGTGGGTTTCTCTTTACACAAAAAGTTCTTTCCAACACTGCTGGCTGAGAAATATGAGAATCATCTAATCACATGAGAAGTATGAGAATCATCTAAAAACATAAAAATGTAATTTTATTATATGCTAATATATGATAATTTAATATGTTAAGTAGTCACTTAAGATGATCATTGCTGATTAACTTTTCAGTTGATCAAAACAATATGGTCAATGTCCCATTAGCAAATGAAGTGTTATGAATTTTTCTTTAAGCAGTCCAGGATCTTCAATAAATTGATAACCCTAGCATATAGTCATTTTATAAATCTGCTGACATGATCGTCCATGTTGTGTTTTGCACACATTTATTTAAGTGTATATTTATTTTGTTATAATTAGATATTCCAGTTCATCAAAGCTATTCTGTTATTTTCCCCTTTTCTCCATGTCCTTAAGAGTCACATCTATTGGGAATACCTTCTGTGCTTCAATGCTTCATCTGTACATCAGGTAAAAATTCAATATAAAAGTTTAATCAACATTTTAAGCATATTCTGCAATAATTAATTTCAATGGAATTAATCAGGTTGAACTTAAGTTTGTATCAACAACGTTTATAAAATGTATAGGTGAGATTTCCAAATATTGACTAATGGAAAGCATAGCCAGTTTATTTTAATCCACATTTACTGTTAAAAGTATTCTTACTTAAATATGATTATGAGAATATTTATTATATTAATATATTTATATATAAAATATTATTTTCTTGTGATTAATTTAAAATCAGTTTCTCTTTTCTTTCATTTAAAATCCTAATCTTGTAGGTAACATTCCACTGTCTTACCAAATACAAAGTCAGTTGTATTTCAAAGTCAGTCAAAGCCAAGTTGAGCCATGTTTATAATTGCCGAATGACACATTTTAAAGACACACTAAGTCACAACGCATGTACTAAATATTAAGATTACCAATACCTCTATCATCTTAGGACCTTGAATGCTATATGCACTGCCCACTATATGGCATCACAGTGTAAGTTTTAGTTCTTGCAGTCAGTGAAAAACAAAATATGAGCAAATCTGATAATAACAAAAAAGCCACTGATTAAAAACAAGACTTCCCAAAGAAGATAATGCCGAATAGTCTACTATATAAAAATGAAATGACAAGAGTTTGAACACTGTGTAAAGGTGTTTGTGTGTGCTTGTCTTTAGCTATCTATCATTCTTGAATCAGAGCAGTTGCTGAATTCTTTCTTGTTATGGCTTCCTACTCTCTTTAATAAATGATACTCATCTGAAATTTTTGGATTTTTTTTTCTGAACTTGCCTAAGTGGTTTATTTCTGCCTGGAAGGTGAAATATAGCATACAGTTTTAGTTCTATTGTCCTTCTTTCAAAATATTATGAGACAAATAAGTTCCATAAAATATCTAGGTCAGCCCTGAGCTATACAAGCTATAAATTCAGGAACAGAAGTTTCCTAGGATTAAATTTCACTGTAGCCATTCAAGTCATAGCTTGTTTTTTATTAACTTAAACCTGTTATACCCCAAACTTTTTTCAGTCAGTCATTTCCTCCATTTCATGGATGGCTTTCGTAAGATACATTTTTGTAAGCTATTATACATTGTTTTGTTGTACCAGCTTCACTTGTGAATTTAAAAAAAAACCAAATTATTCTGTATTCCTGAAATATGTGATTAGCTTCTTACAAAAATGTGCCAGAATAAGAATATTCCCCACTGGTTTGTCTTCTGAACATTCTGTCTGTCCGCTGAACTATGCCCTTTAAATAAGTTGTTTGATTTATTGTTAACATATTCATTGAGATGTAACATGTCTTATGACAGGAAAGAGAAGTTCATAAATACAAATGGGAAATTATATTCCTGCCAGAATTCATAACGTCTAAACAGTACAAATAAATCACCTTCTATATGCATTCAAATATTGATAAATGGGCAATAATATTATCACTTTCAGAAAGAGTGAAAGAAATTTGTTTTCATCACATACTCTGTAATATTTTTTAAACTATGTTTTGTTTTGTTCTGTCATCTGGTGTATCTATTAGATTTATCATTTAAAATTGTCTCCAAGAGGAATTTCACAAAATCCCTAAAGATACCCAGATTGGTAAGCCTGTTCTAACTGCTATAACAATATCATGAAGTTGAGCTTGAATTACCAATACACTAGAGAATTCTAATGCAATTATGAGTGTTTACTTACACCATGTGTTTCTCACTGAAGCTCGGCTGTATCAGGATAAACCAAAGGGAGCTAATGTTTTATAGATGGTAAGACTATGTTTGTTTTCAGTAGGGCTAAATCTCCCAAAGCACTCAGACACACTAATTAAAGTAAACTGCAGAGGCCCATAATAAAATATATGTGTTTGGAGACTGTGAGATGAACTCTGCTGGCTTATTAAAAGTCAAAAGAAAAATATACATTATTTATGACTTCAAAGGGACACATTGTGAGCTCTGGTTTATTTAAAAGATTAACTAAGCATTGGTTATTGGTGGCCATCTGAATAGCTTCTCTTTCACAGTTCATTAGATATGTCATACATGTGGGAAGTCGTAATTTGGTATTGGGTCAAATAGTATTAATTAAATAAATTTCAGAGAGTATGCCAGGATTGTTAAATATAATCTTTGTGAAAATAGCAATGAAGAAAGCATTGGCCTTTTTTTCTCTGTTCACTACCGCCATTCACATTGTAATTATATTTCAATATTGTACATGCATTTTAAAAATGAATGCCAAAAATCACTAGCCAAAAGGCAGTTGTTTCTTTCATACAGATATAGGTCCACATACAATTATATGGATTCTGGATCTCCATTATTGAATAACAATAGTCAAACTGTTGTCAAGAGCTGTAAGGAAGCAATCAAAATGTTCCATTTTCAAAACTAGGGAATTACATATTTCCATTCTTGCAGTAGTGGAATATATTTCACTGTCCAAATGAGTTGTTGGAGCAATGTCTAATCCATATGAACAGTGTAGTTAATGAATAAGGATAACTTCACATTGCCATTTTCTAATACCTCAGCAACAGTCTTGAGGCCATCTGCAGAGGTTTTTCACTGTTGCCAGTTCTGCACTGTTGAAAATGAGGAGCAAAAATCATCATCCTCAATAGAGCTGCCGTAGCTCCTGTAGAAACAAATAAACAAATCAACACAACCTCTCAGCCACACTTTCCACTAAAGGGAAATGAAATTAATCACTTGCATGTATAGAGACATACATTTGCATAAGACCCCATCCTTAATTTATGTTGCATTCATTTGTCTGTCTGTCTGTCTGTCTGTCTATAAAAACAATGCAGTAGTTCCTGTGATCAAGCACTAAAAATCCATTAAGATGCCTTCCCCTTGAAAGCTGCAACCCCAGAATCTGGGTGGCAGGGTGAAGACAGTTTCTGACTATGAGGAAATAGACTTCAAGCTTAACAGAAACATGGTCTCAAAAACCAGACTTAGATTTTAGCAATTTCAAGCTAAGCTGGAAATAAATTAAGTTGTTAAACAGGAATAGCATCATGGAATTAGTAAGGCATGGGATAAGTACATAGTAAAGATCATATGTACATATGCCCCGTGATTTGCACTATTCTGACACTAAAGATACATCAAAGATTTGAATAACTCAATGATTTCCTTAAAATTCATAAGGCTTGTTTCTGAGTATAAGAAATATATTTAGGCATAAAATTGCACATTTTATTGCTATTTATACAGCCCATAAATTGATACAAGATTTCATATTTTTATTAATTTCATTTGTAATTCCAAATTGTTTGCCATTTCCACACCCACTGCTTTTCAGAGTAACAGAACCTAAATGCCCAATGTGATTTATAGGCAAGAAACTGCATTCCATATTCAAAGTAAGAAAACTATAAATTTTGCCCATATAATTTGCTAGCTACCTTTGATAAGACACCAAGAAATTTCCCAATAGATTTGAGAGGATATGATGTAAGTACAATACTCTCACCAAAATTCCCTCAACACACCCTTCCGATCCAGCACCATATTTTTCAACATCTGGAGAACTAGATTGAAGAAGGTTGATGGTTTTTATCTGAGATATATACTTTACAAATACATTTTAAAAATACATTATAATACTTGACTTTTCAATGACTCTGGATTCCACTGATTTCATATATCTGACATGAATAAAATCCAAGAGTTCAAGTTGTTTTAAGCAACCAAATAGGGAAAATTAATATTATTAACCCATGCCTTACATTAATTGAGTGGTTTCAGTTTGCCTGGAGAAATCTAGTTTATCTTTGACTCATAACTTAACAATTACACCGTACAAGCCACATGTGTATTTTGTTTTGGAGATTGTTTAGAGTTGTTTAATCAATCATTCGTTAGGGTTTTTTTGTATAACAGGAAAAATAAAAAATAATGAAAAAGAAATAGAAGGATTACAATTAATTGTAGAACAAAAATAATTGAAAAACTGTCAAAGAAAATGAGTGAGAGAGACAAAGGGAGAAAGGGAAACCTATTATAATTATATTTCTGCACTTAAAATCTAGAATTTTGATACTAGGGGAAAATAGTAGAGAAACAAAAAGAATTTTAAAAAACAGTGGATTTGTAGACAATTACCTGGACTGAATTCATTCAGCATAAACGTAGATCCTCAAGATACAAATATATGTTCTATTGAGCATTTATAATCTTGAATTTTATTCCTAGATTATTAAATTCTACCTCTGGCAACTTCCCTTGCTATTGCCCTGGTTTATCTTCTGTCTTTTAATCCTGTTTACTGATTTCCCCCATGGATTCTGGCTTACCTCAAATTTACTGCCCATGGCCCATCCCTAATAAAGGGGAAAGAGTGGCAAGAAAAAGTGGATAACCCAATTTTATGACCATTTTTACCATAACTGTGGTAAATGAATTAGCACAGCCTTTAAATGGATCATATGGTTATTAAGTGAATGACATGGTTATCGAGCAAATATAGCTTCCCCAACTGACTCTGATTGTTGGAAGCCAATTGGGGAGAGTTAATTGCAAATTGCAATTCATTTATTTTTATTTATTTATTACATTTATTTGCTGCCCATCTCACTGTAAGGTCATGTGATTGCAAGGCACTAGAACCATCTTAATGTGAGCCAGTTGCTAAACAGCTGAATTATGACCATGTGACTGGGGATGGTGTAAAAGCCATAGCTTTGAAGATGGGTCATAAGTCATTTTTTCTGATACCATTGTAACTTCGAACCATTGTTAAACAAACAGTTGTAAGTTAAGGACTACTTCTTTGCTGATTTATTGTGAGGAACAGTTTAAACTTCCATGTTTCATCCAGTCTCCACAGTTGTTCATGTGTTTGAATAGCCAAGCTATAATAAGTTTCTTCAAAATAACTATTATTTTGCATTTTCAATATGTATAAAAGAAAAATACATGCCTTTTTCTTTTAAGATATCTTTCTACAATGTTTAGAAAGCAGCATACTTCTCTCCATGTTTGGAATTGATTGTGCATATTTTTAGCATAATGTTGACATTAGATGATATATCTATGGCAGATGGAACAAGGTCAGTGAGGTAGCTTACCTTACCTTTATATAACTGGAAATGTCAGACAATAAAACTAAAGGAAGGAAAGGATACTGTTATGTATTACCTGTTATGTTTGTCCCCATTACTCTATGACCATATTATTTCAAGTTATTATTTAAAATATTGTTCATATAGTTTTCATAATAAAATAAAAAAGGTAAATAAGTTGCGCATGAGCACTGTATTTGAAAATTAGACACTGAATAGAAAAACTGGCTTCCAGTAAAATTAACTATTACTCTTAGTCCTTTTTTTTCACAGTAGCCTAATCTGAGATTTGGTAAAGCTTGCCTTTGAAGTTAGTAATAATTGACAGCTTTGAAGGGGTGTCCACAGAACATTCAGTTTGGACTCTTTGTGGCATTGGCTCAGCTAGTTACTATAAGGAATGAAAAGCAAGAGAAGTTGTGTTCCAATGTTGGCACAAGGAGCTTTTCAGATTTTAAAAAGAGACAAAAGATCAAGGTCAGTAGCTTATCTGAGCACCTTTAACTGTTAATTCTGTATCATTAAGTGTCCCAAGTACCAGTTATCCTTGCTTTTTCTAAGAATCTTATCTTTCATTTTTGATTATGTGATCATAAATTATGGCACTATATATCCTGACCTTGCATTTTATTTAGGAATTAAATTCTATGTTTCCTTCCATTTTAATAAGCAAATAAGCATACTGGAAAAATAAGAGTACTGTGCATAATTAGTCCAGTTTAAGAACACTTCCACAATGCAAGAAAAATCTAAGTTATATGTTTTAGGCCAGACACAGAAAATATTTTTTTCCACATTGAAATATATTTATAGAGACACTTATACACATAAACACACGTGTGTGCACATGTGCACACACACATGCACACATGTGCACCATATTTCTTTCCCTCATTGTTATTTCTTTGGATGAAAAAGAAACTTATTTCTCCCTCAAAGGATTTAAAACATGTTACATGAACACTAATATGTACTGATTATATATTTATTATAAGAGATTTAGAAATATGTAAGAGCTCCATTGTACAGTACTCCCTTCAGAGATATGCATCTTCCCATAATTCAGTTAAAACCTAAAAAGAGAAGATATCATAAGAAATTCTTTAATGGGTCATTTTTAGAAGTGCAGCTAGGTAGGAAGGAAGATTATACAATGACAGAAAGATGCATCAGAGAAAACAAAACCTTCAAACAATTAAGATAGCTTTAAAAGATGGCCAAAATGCCACTTAAAATTATTCTAATTGCATTTCTGATAGATTGCAAATAAAAAGGCCAAAAGAATTTCAGATACCTGAAGCACAGTTACTCATAATATTATCCAATATTGTCGTTTACTGTAAAACCCAGCTATGTAGCAGCATCTAACCAACCTTGGCTGATCTTGGAAAAAATAAGCAGGATTGAACTAGTTAGTAAATGAATGGGTGACCAGCAGCAGATCAAAGCAAAGCAGAAGCTAAGTATTTTATAATTCACCCAAAGAAGTTCATTAATATATCTATTTTGTGTAAGCACTAAAAGATAGATGAACTTGAAGGTAACTAGCCTTTCTGAAAAGGAATCATGGTTGTTACTTTTAAAGAACTGGTGAAACCAGAAAAGTGTCATTTCCTTGCAGATTGTCCTTCCAAGCAATCTTTCATAGGGTGATATTGGAACAGTTCCTATTGATAATTAATAAAAATATTTTGTTATTGCAGGTAGATTGCCTGACTGAGTGGAAACTCTTCACTAGATAAGCATTCATGATGATATAGGGTTTTTTAATTCTAAATGCTTAGAGCAAGATGATGATCTACTATTTCTTTTTTTAAAATTATGTTTATTTTGCCCAGTGCTTCAAGATGCAAATAATAAGTTATCTTCCACTTTCATGCTCTCTCTATTAGACCTAATATTAAACCATGTCTAAAGTATCACCCGTAATGCTTTGACAAATCCACTTTAACCACAGCATTGCCCTTTATTTTGACTTCAAAATATTCACCTATTCTCCTGGATTTGTACTGTTTAACCCAGAGATAAAGGTAAGCTTCTATTTTTAATATCAATGGATTACATCTTCCTGTTATATGCCTAGATTCAATAGAGTGTTTTCAATCTAAGTATATCTATTTTGAAGTAACCAGTAATACCACGGTGTGACAATTACTGTAGTTACTATAAAGCTAGATAATATGATTTTTAAAAATTAACAACCTTTAATTCAATTGCTGCAATTCTCTTTACCTGCCTTCTTTTCCTGAGGATTTTTTCCAGGGTTATCCTTCCTATCTGACAACCGTTATGATAAACAATCATGACTGCCTAAACTACATCTTTATTTATTTATTAAAAATTTATGCTGCCATTTCCCCTTTAAGGTGACTCTTGATGGCTTCCAGATCATAAAGAGTTGAATAGAAAAGGAATTAAAATATTAAAACTATGCAGATCAAACATTTAAGGCTATACATAAGCCAGGACTAAGAAATGGATGGCACAGGGATGTGGTGGTCTTAGTCTGTTAATCATTTCCAGCTGTGAATGCCCTTCTTGGGGCCACAAGCCAACCAACAAAACTAAGTTTTAATACCCTGCCAGAAGGCCCCAAAAGTGGGACAAGTGGTAGAGTGTTCCACAGGCTCAATGCCTCTGTGGAAAGGTTCTTCTCCTTGATGCCACCTGTCAAAATAACTTAGCACACAAGGTCTATAGAAGGCCTCTTTCACAGGTGCAAGTGGGGTGGGCTAGTTCCTTTGTAATGAAACAGCTAAAGAGAATACATTACAGTAAACCAACTGAGAGATGACTAGGGCATGAGTGATTTTGCAGGGCCTCACAAATTAGTTAAGGGCACAACTGGAACACAATATATGAAACATCTTACAATGACTTGCATTACAAGTCATTGTAATTGTAATATTAGATGGTTGCTGTTGAGGTTTGTGTTCTGTATGACTTGGAAGGCTCCAAGTAGTTACTTCTGATTGGCCAAAAAGACCAGTAGTGGATTGGTTCATTAGGAATCAATCCAAGAAACCGCTCAAAGGCGGCAAGATTAAACTAATGTCATTGGCTACAAGCCAGCAGGCAAGCCTCTATAAAAAGGGCTGCCGCGGCTTGAGCCATGTTCCGTTACTGTTGCTGTTAACCAAATCAAGAGTTGTTAGTTGGAACCCGGTCTCTTGTGCTTCTTTTCCGGATGGAACAGTTTGTGCTAGCCATTTCAATCCTACATGTCTTTTAACCTTCATTGCATTTAGATAATGTATGCTTCTTTTCCTAATCCATTCGTCCATCTTCAAATTTATTTTGCAGTTTCCCTCATTCTTTTCACCCAGTCTCTTTTCCCAAGGTATCTGCTGCTTACTGCAAAGAATGTTAATGTACTTTTACCGTTTGTTACATTCAATCAATAAGATGGCCTTTCTTCAGCATTAACAATGGAATTCTATCATCTACTTCACCTCGATGAAACAAAACAATAAATTGAGCCTTAGGCAACTCCTCTAACACCCATGACTACCTCCCAACAAGTGCAACTTCCAAGTACTATTTTGTAAATTGTGGAATTATATTTGTTTTTAAGACTTTTCTCCTTTGGGGGCTTGTTTCTACTATTAGCAGTTAAAATATTAGTTTATTTTAATATCTTTGTAAGATTCAAGCAAGTGACAATTTTTTATTGGTTGGCTAGTTGGTTGGTTTGCTACTACAGCAGTCCAGTCAATCATTGCTAGGGATTATATCTCTGTTTCTACCACCATAAAAGTATTTCATATTTTTCAATTTAGATTAAGAAGTAAGAAAATTCCATTCTCCCAAGCATGTTCATACTTTTAATATTGATGGGGGAAACTGTATTATCCAGAGCTCATTCCAATTTATGCCTTTGGGCATGGCCTACTGCCCCACATTTGACCTGCTGAACAACTGGTCCATTTGCAAGTAAAGATAGAAGAAAATGCCATAGAAAAACTATATATATTTTATTGCACCATATCAATTATTGTGTGAGTAAATATGAAGTATTTGTGACACCTACATATCAAAAAAGAACAGAAAGGTAAGAGAATGTGCAAATTACAGAACAATTGTACAAATTCCTCATGCCAGCAAGGTTTTAAGATCTTCAAAATAAAAATATAATCATTCAAAAGAAATAAAGAAATAAAACAGTATCATTGATTGTACAGATTGTGTCAAAATGTGGAAATATGAAAGCTAAAATGCATGCCAGATGATGATTATTCTTCTAAGAAAATCAATGAGGTTGATAAGCACTAGCTGGGGAAACTGGGAGATAACGTTCATATATCTTAAAATTGAGACACATTGCTCTAAACAATGGAGGAAAGGGCTATTAAAAAAATCTGGGCATTACATATGCTAGATGCTGCCAACCTAAAAATAAATAATCCAAAACCTAATGTCCATGATCTTCATTCTGAAAACTATTAGTCCTTATCTTTTCCTAGTGTGATTTCTCTATCTCCTGAAACGAGCTAATGGGGAAGAACAAAATTTAAAAAGAGAAAAAATTGGCAGCCCTATTTGGTATACATATAACGGATGACCTATGTTAGAATAGCACAAAAGTGCTCCCATATCTGTATACTTTTATCCTACCCAGATGAGCAACTTATGTATTTCATGAATCGTATTTTGAAATGAATACAAACAAAGAGCTAGCAACATTTCTTTTCAGTGAATCATTAACATCAGCAGAGATACAAGCAGTATATCGTTAAGCCATCTATCCCACCAACTTAATCAGTCAAATCTTTGGCTTCCACTTATTTTTAACTCTTTGTTCCTGTATGTCATATTTGTACTTCCTTTAGCTGCTGGGAATAACAGATTAAAGATTATGTTGACACTGTTTTAATACAAGAGTTGGAAGAGGAGCATTTCTCAAGAAATTATATGGTTCCCTTGACCTCAATGTTGAATATTCGGCACTTCTCTCCAAAATGGCTATTGAACAGTAAGGGATTTTCTTTTTAATCTTGACAGTCATCTCTTGGTTTTGCTGCTAAAGCGGGTTCTTTGTCATTGCTACTTCCTGGATTTGAATGGGACCCCTTAGGGATGATCCAAGACAGCTTTATTTATTTATTTTTTTGTAAAAAAATTTATTTGGGGTTTCACAAAGCATACAATTAAAATATCTTTTTGAGAATAGCATGAATCCAGGTTATCACTTCTCTATACTTGATTACATATTCATCTTTTTCTAAATTTCAGTATCTTTCTAATCATTATATTTATACTTTTGTCTGTTCCATTTACAATTTTGTATTTTCTTTTGTCATAAAACAAGATTTCCCCTGTAATTACAAATTGGAGTGTAACACCTATATCTTTAAATTACTGTTCATTCAAATGTCATTTAAGATTTAATTTATATCTTAGCAATTATAGCATTCAATTTCTAACCTCTATTTTATAACATATAACTCTTATCAACTGAATTCTGCTTGGTACATTCCCTTAGAAATACACACTAGGTTCTAAAAATATAATTATAACATTCCATTTCATATAATTTATCAACCAAGTTCTATTTGGTACATTCCCTTAAAAATCAATAAATTCTAAACAGAAATGGAAGTAAAGTAATTAATTGAGTTGTTGTTCTGTTCAAATTCATCTTAACATCTGATAATCATATTTCTTTTCAATTATATTTTAATAAATCATTGATAACAGTTAAAATATTCCCATCCTTTCCTACTTTCACTCTTTTATTCTCCTTATTTCATTTAGCTATTAACAAATAACTCCCAATCCAAGACAGCTTTAGAACATCCATGGGCCCAAGAGGAGTCTTAAAGATTTCAGTTCCCTTTGGAAACAGCCCAAAAAATCACTGGGCATACACCTTTATCAATGATTAGATAATCAATTTCTATAAAATATTTCATTAATGGTTTAATTGATTTATTGTTTTCATTGATTAGTGTGATTAGAGTGTTTAGTGCAAATAGTGTGATTATTGATTAGTTTAAAAGATCAAGATTCATGTAATTTAATTGATTTGTAAAATCAGTGATCTAGTGAATTTAATTGAACAGTGTGATTAATGATAAGTGTAATTAATTGATTAGCAATTTGTGTAATTAATTGATTAGGCTGATTGTTGCTTAAGAAAATTATTTGACGAGAGAGATTACTGCAATTGATTGATTGGTGTGATATTGGCTATACTGATTACCCAAAATTGTTCCATTAATTAATTTAATCAACGTACCATTTTAAAAAACCTACCATGCCAAGAAAAAAAATCCAATGCCAAACCACAACCTAAAGAGAAAGTAATCCCCACTAATGAACCACAAGACTCCTACACATGCTTAAATGCTACAAAACTCTCAAGGAGAATAAAAACTCCATCAAATGTTCTCTTTGTAACAAATACGCTCATCATAACTGCTTGGGATTACCCAATCAAATGATTCAATACCTAGAATCATCCAATGAGTAACCATATCTCTGCAAATCATGCAGACCCAAACTGGATCTGTTGGAAAGAGTTGATATCATTGAAACATGTATAACATCCCTTGACACCATAATCCCTGGATGCCTTAAAAGAAAGATTATCCAACCTTGAAAAAAAAGACACAACGCAAAACCTTACCATCCAATAGCTACAAACTACATCTCTACCCAACAACCGCAACCCAATCCACAACCCAATCCACAAAAAACATAAGCCAGACAAATAATGATATCCCAATCCTCATCAGAGAAGCTGTTGAATGTGAACGGAAACGTCCAAATGCCATCTCATTTGGTCTAGAGGACATCAATGATAATGATGACATCACAACTGTCCGAAACATCATCAATGATTATCAAGCATCAAGCATCTCCCCTGATTACTTGACATTTCCTGCATTGGCTGAGAGCTCAAAAACAGAGACGGCTCTGTGGCCCCACGCTTCTGCAGGGTCATTTGCAAAAATGAATCAACCAAACATAAGTTCATTTACACTATGAATTCACTCGCCAAAATCAACACCAACCATAAGAACCTCTGTTGTCACCCTGACCTAACCATACAGCAATGTGCCCACTCCCTTGTACTCTGCACTGAACTAAAAAAATGTATAGACAATGGGAGAAGGACCTGTACATGCTGACTGTATCAAAAGTAAGTCACACAACTCACAACTCAGCTTTAACCTTCAACCACAACCCTACCTCAACCAATCCACCATCAACCAAGACGAGGCACGCACACCCCGAACTACCTCAATTCCAATTACTGCTGGCCTTAAATGCAAGCTACTCAATTCAAGAAGCCTTGCGAATAAAATACCTGAATTTCTCCTCTTACTAATTAGGGCTAAATTCAACATCATATTTGTCTGTGAAATATGGCTCAACGCATTTCTCCCTGACTCCTTTACCACAGTAAGAGACTTTCATGTTTACTGATAAAATCGTGAAATTCATAGAGGGGGTGGTGTTGCTATCTTCTATAAAAAGGCCTTACATCTATCACATTTCGATTCTTACTATGTTACAGAGCACCTGATTATGACATCAAACATGTAAACAAGCTAAATACACGACTAACAGGGGCAGCATCCTGCCCACACACTTTTATCTTTATTAGTGACTTCAATCTACCTCATATTAACTAGACCCTAAATGAATGTACAACTGAGTCCATACACGCAACTTTCAACAATGCTGTTACGAATCTGGGACTGGAACAACTAAAAACCAACAACACTAGACTAAACAACTGCCTCGATCTCATCTTCTGCAATAGTTTGAATTTAATTTACGGAATACAAACTAAAGAACCTTTTTCCAGCAGTGACCACAATATGATTGATTTTTGTTTCAACATACGCCCACACATACACCCACACAAAAATCATCACAATGATGTAATCCCCAATTATAACTTCAAAAAAGGCAACTATGATCTTATAGACAATGATCTCTCATGCCTTGATTGGCAATCTCTATTCACTGGATGCAATACTGTTGAAGACCTTTACAACATATTTTTACTTGAAGTCAAAAGAGTCATCCAACAATATGTACCAACAACAACTCCCCTCCCCAAAAAAACAGATCACCCATAACAATAAGGAAACTTCAATCCAAAAAGAGATCACTCTGGCGGAAAAACAAATCTGGTCACGTTGCCAATTTCAAAAGCTGATATAAAAATTTATGCCACCAGATAAAGACTGAATGCACCAATTATGATATTAAACAAAAGGAAAACTTTCTATGCATCAATTCCACCCACGCTTTTTACAATTTTGTAAACAAAAAACTAAAAGACTCAAGGTCTATCCCACCCCTGAAAGGACCTAATGGTAAAGACTGCAACAATGACACCATTAAAGCCAACCTCTTTAACACATTCTTCGGCTTAGTATTTGTAAACAGCAATGGATTATGCCCAGTATTTCCTAGCTGAACCACAGACAACTACAATATCGATTTTACAGAAGACAATGTTGAAAAAGCACAATGCAATCTAAAACCATCTCGATCTATTGGACCGGATGGAATATGTGCCTACTTCTTAAAAAAGCTATCCACTGCCATAGCCAAACCTCTTAGCATAATCTTTGAAAAATCTTTCAGGACCAGCTCCTTGCCTAACCTATGGTCACAAGCCACAGTCATCTCCATCTTCAAAAAGGGAGACCCAGCCAGTTGAAAATTATAGACCAATCTCCTTATGCTGCATCACCTGTAAAGTCATGGAATCAATTATTAACCAATCCGTTATCCTCCACTTAGAGATAAACAACCTACTCTCTCATAAACAATTTGGCTTCAGAAAAAAATTATCCTGTAATCTGCAACTCTTACACTGCAAAAACATATGGACTGCACAACTCGATCAGGGCAAAGCAATAGACACAATCTACATAGACTTCTGTAAAGCCTTTGATTCAGTGGTACACAACAAACTACTCCTAAAACTAAAATCTTATGGTATCTCTGGACGACTGCATAACTGGATAGAAGCATTCCTGTCAAACAGACAACAAATGGTCATAATTGGGAGTGTCCTATCAAATTCTGTACCTGTCAATAATGGTGCCCTAGGCAGTGCTCTAGGACCAACTCTCTTCATACTCTACATAAATGACCTCTGTGATCATATTAAGAGCAACTGTGTTCTTTTCATTGATGATGTAAAGCTGTTCAGTACCACAGACAATACTGCTACCCTTCAAAAAAATCTTGACTATGTATCAGAATGGTCAAACAAATGGCAACTTCAAATCTCATGAAATAAATGCTCTATCTATATTGGCAAAAAAAATCAGAAAATCAAATACAAGCTAAATAGTCAAGATCTTGTTGATGATCCAAACTCTGTCAAGGACCTTGGAGTACTCATCTCTAATGATCAAAGTGCTAGAGCCCACTGTAACTACATAGCCAAAAAGGCATGAAGAGCTGTTAACCTAATCCTACATAGCTTTTTCTCTGGTAATATCACACTACTAACCAGAGCATACAAAACATTTGCTGGACCAATACTCAAATACAGCTCATCAGTCTGGAACCCACATTACGTATCTGATATTAGCACAATTGAGAAAGTCCAGAAATATTTCACAAGAACAGTTCTCCACTCCTCTACTCATTGCAGAATACCTTAGGGGTCTTTGCTAATAAAAGCCATTATAAAGCAGTAAGTAACAATACATGCATGTAACTCCAATAATGTGATTTTTTTATTTTAAAAAAGTTAACACTTTTTTAAAATCTGCAGGCATGCCTATTGAAATAAAGAGATAACATTCTCTCTTGATTAATTATCTTTCATTATAATTACAATTTGCTAAACACTCACTGAAGGTTTTCTCTGATAATTTTGTAGTTATCCATAGATATGTAATGATGTGACTTGACTGACCTTATTAAAAGCAATGTAAAAGGAGAACTAACTTTATTAAAAACAAAATTGAAAAGAAAATTCCATGAAAACATGAAAGAAATCTGTGCTCTGAAAGATTACTAAAGTAGGCTTCAATTCAGATTATATTTTTATCTCTAGCCAAAGCTAAAATTGTTTGCATCCTTTTTTCCTTAACCCTCATTACATTCTATGAGTTTTTCCTCCTGAGTTTGTGTGGCCTCTTCACATGCCCTGATTCTGTCAGAAGGAACAAAGTAAATAAAGGTCAAGATAGATGTCAACCTAAGCAATTACTAAGAGAAGAACTTGTACATGACCCTGAGATTAGAAACAGTGACCTGTCATACTGGTAAAGGGAAGCAGGGTCCCTTTTTAATCTACAAATTTACACCCACTGATACAAATGGAATTCTGGTTTATTTGCATTTTAATCACTCCCCAATTTATTCCAGGACTTTCTTGGTTTTCTCATCTTCTTTTCTAGATAGACCATCAATATATAGCCCAGACAGTAGCACGGGAGGAATTTATAAAGGCAATAGCACAGCTGTTATTCAACATACCAAAGCAGATTTCACCTTTTCATTAAAGTGAACTATGTTGTGACAGTATTGCAATCAGATACTGTATGCATGTCATGCAAAGAAAATGTCTGTTGCTGTTGAGAGGTACATTCCTGGAAGAAAAAATAACCTGTCTGTAGCTTCATGATGGCACTGGTTAAAGTCAAAAGTCTTTTTTTTTTCCTATGAAATTGATGTCTCCGAAGCGAAGGGAAGAAATTAGTCTGCTTTGCATTGGAACGTAACTTGTTCATTTTTTTCATTAAAGTGGTCTAAATTGCAATCTAAATTCAATTTTCCTTCAAATTTTGCACTTCTCAAACATATAGTTTAAACTGACACAATATCAGTTCAGGCTGATAGGCACTTGTCAAATCTTAACCTATATTTATATAACAAGTATGTAACAAGTCATTATATCTTCTTGTTTAGCATTCTCTAGTATGATATGTAAGCCAAGATTGGGGGTGGAGGGAAGGGAGGGACGAAGATGGAGATTAGGTTAATCTAAATACATCAACCTACTGGCTAACATGCAAGCTTTTACCATTGATGAAGTAGGAAGCTGGTGATGTTGACAGATTTTAGTTTTATAGCAAACAAATATAAACAGAATTTGGACAAACATAAAGATGAATTTTCAGAAAAGTGTTCTTTAGTACCAGATTTCCTATTGACAGCATTACCGTAAATGAGGACAATTATATCTACCTGTCTTGGCATGACAAGAAAGTGTAGCTCAGGCCAAAAAGAACTCCACTTGAACTTACTGAACAGCTAATTGTCTAAACAAATGATGGGATGTTCTCCTCCTGATAAGCTAAACTCTATGCTTATTCAATATGAGTCACACTTTGTGATTATGTGATCAGCATTCACTCATCTGCTTCATTTATGATCATGTCTTTGAGCAAGCTGGTGAAAAGCTTCTTAATTAAAACAACAGATCTGTGAAGAAATTACTGTCCTAAAATGAATCACTCATCATGTCTTTTGACATGCCTGTGAGATTCCACCGCTGGGATCCAAAGACATATCTGAAGGATGTCCTGTTGACATCATGGAAAAGCTCTTGCAAAAGAGGAAGAAGTTCCTCACATGTGAAACTTTCATTGGATTCTTACAGAAGAAAATGTGTCAATACAACCATAGTAATCAGAAACAATGAGACAAAGTGAAATATTATTTCTTCTCTGAAATTTTTATTTAAAGCACAACCCTCCATTAAACTGAGGGTATGATCAGAAAAGTCAAGAAGGCAGCTATGACAGAATGATAGAAAATCCAATGAACCTGCAATGCACATAAAGCAGAATTCTGATCACAGACAATCCTAATGTAGAATTTAAGTCGGAAAATGAAATATCAGCACACTTGGTGATTATTGTCAGAAGCTTTCAAGTGAAAATCATGAGGAAATCCACGGCAAGAGAGTAAAAAATTAACCAGATACACCATTATTGTTGATGTAATCACAAGGAAGAAAGCAGAAGAGCAGAAGTATAATCCAGAGGTGTATAGGTACTTAACCCAGCAGACATTCCAATTGGGTGATGTGTAATTTAAACTGGGCAGATAGACAACTAAGAGGATAAGAAACCCAAGCTTGAAATATTATGAGTTTGAAAATAGAAATAGTAATTCCATGTAGCATATGATGAAATTTAGAAAGGCAGATTAGTGCCTGAAATACTGAGTATTTTGTGTGATGTAGACGTTAGAAAATATAAGTGCTAAAATTGATATAAGCCTAAAAATAGCAGTAAAAATATAGTATAAATAGAACTGAATGTATTTTTCCTTCTTTCTTACCAAGTAAACTGTAGGCAGCTTCTGAGGACTGGAGTTTTATCTTCCAAGTAAGTATACAAAACTACAATGAAAGCTTTGCCCATGTGAAACTGATCATGCATTGTTTTAAATTCTTCATTTTCTTCCATATTCTTCCTTTTAGGAGGAATTTCATGCACACTGTTTGAGTTTACTAATAGTAATTTTCAATGAGTCTTTTTGACTTCAATCAATTTGATTAAAAATATAATCTACTCCCAGGATTAACTAATGAAAAAAAATACTTCATATTCAGTATACCCAGTATTGTTAGAGTCCTAAAATTATGGTATGAACACAAAATGATTTTATTTAATGTATTTTCTATAGTTTTCAATTGGGCACTTAGAAAATTTGGTTTCAAGCTTTCAGCCTTCACTGATATAACTACCGTGTTTCTCACAAAATAAGGCCGGGTGTTATTTTTTTTTTTTTGATCCCTGAAAAAAAGGATAGGCCATCTTTTCGGGGGTGACTTAATTTCCTCCCCCACCTAGAGCAGCCCATAGGCATGTACCTCACCGCGAGGTCACTTCTATCGGCCGACGAAAGCTCCCCAAAGGCAGAGTCCTCAGCTGCTTCAGGGCGTGGTGTGGCTGCCTGTGTCCCCTTGCCTTTAGGCAGTCTCTTTCGGGCGATGGAAGCTCCCCAAGTGCAGCCACTTTGATCGGCTGGTAGAAGCGGCCTTGTGGCGAGGGGAGTGCATGTGTGCGTCTGTTTTCTCCCCATCCCCCCCACCCTTCCACCGCCCATTTCTCTTCACTTCGTGTAGTTCTAACGAACGATGTGAAAATTGCGGGGAAAAGTATGGTTTAAATAAGCCTAAATTTTGGGGGTGGGGGCTTAATTTCACCTCATGCCTAGAAATCATGCTGGGTCTTCCTATTGGTGCAGGCCGTATTGTTGGAGAAACACAGTGACAGCCCCAACTGTCTGATACATAGGATTAATTATTGTTTTCTGCATCATGTGAAGACATCTGATTATATTTTTGTAGTTTTCTCATAGTTATCATTTATTTATTTTGCATGTATCTAACCATTATCCAATAGACCATATTCAAGTATATGATAATTATTTGAAGCTTAAATACTGTATGATAATCATCTTTATTATAGGAACCTTTCCACTTGCAGCAGAAAACTGCTAGTGATTGAAACAGAAGTGGATCCATAGCAAAGCTTTTGTTCACATCCCTTACTTATTGCATATAGAAAGGAAAGGTTTCAGCATAAAAACGAAAACTTGTGAAAATTCACCATATATCTAATGCTAGTTATGATGATAGAAGAGGAGTGACAAGTGCATGGTGATGTCGTATGAAAACTTCATCCTTTTGAAAGGATTCTTAACTAAAATCCCAAATTAGAAGTGAATATGTGTCAGAGAATTGCGCAGCAGGTATCCAGGTCAGAGATGCTGACATTAACTTGTAGTTTCCTATAAATATATTTTACAACAATATATAAAGCAAACTAGATAGTCAGACAAATAGGAACATCATCAGGTAAATCAATACAGCAGAAATATCTTGAGGTAAATTTCAGAACACACACAGCACACAGAGGACAAAAACAAGGAAAACAAGGAAACTCCCTCTTTACACTCACACAACCAGTCACAACTTAGATTGCCTCATGCAATGGCCAGCTCTCTTCAACCTATTAAGTGATAATTCTGTGTTCTTACTCATTGTCCAACCCTTCACTGCTCCAGAGATTAAATTTTAATATGTGTACAGTATGCAAATCTGTGTGTTTGCTTCATATCATGATACACATTTTGTCATTTGTCCTTCTTGCACATGCACACACACCTTACACAGTCCCTAGAGCCAATGGATCACAAATAATCTCCTGAACCTTGGATCTGTACTATATTTACTTTTAGGATAAGAAAGGCTGTTTTTAAACATGCTAATAAAGTCCTGGTATAATGCGGTGCTTTTCATAATATATTCCTTGTACAAATGTCATGATTACCCTTACTTTACAGTTTAAAGGTGTCTTTTTCTGTGGCATAGAATAAGGCCAAGATTAGGGTGTTTTTAGGATGTGGTGGAAAAAATTAAAGAGGCTGTCACAATAGTATAATAAATACTTGGTCCATTTTTATGAGCATTGACTCTAAGTTTTGTGGTACTACTTTGACAATAATAGGAATGAAGTTGTTTTTAATTAAAGAAGTAGCTACATATCTGCAGGATGTGAGGATGTCTGCATTTTGATTTAGTAAAGTTTATTCCTTGTCATCAGTTTACTGACTTTGTTCAATTTATAGTCTTTTAATTATTATTAACATTTATCTACAGATTTTTTAAAAAACTTTGTAAAACTTCCATAATTACTTCAGTCTTATAATTAGAGGTGGGGTTGGTGATCTTTTATGCGATTTATGTAGTTCTTTCAAAACTAAATTTAATCACAAAGCCGACAGCATGTTTATATCCAGAAATATTCAAAGATTAATTCTTACTACACTAGACCTAGAACTTGATTAAAATGTCTTAATTAAAACTAACCTACAGTGTATCCATGCAACTGTGAATGTGCATGGGTGCATAAAGGACAGGAAAAATGTTGATTTACTAAATAAACTTCCAGGATTCTGCAGAAGACAGTAATCACTTACAGTTTGACAAGTTAATCCATCCAAAATAGTAATATGCTGGATTCCTTCAGGCAATATGCCATATTGTTCTCACTTTATTTAGAACAAGGTTTTATTCTACCAAAATCCTTACTGGGCTTTTCAAAAAGATCATATTCTATGAAGGAACAAATACGTTGAGACACACAAGGAGAAGAAGAATCTGGGTTGAATTTAATCTTTAGTTTTGTCATCTCTTCTAACCATGTCTGTATCTTAGACCAGTACTTTTGGGCTTTAAAACAATGACACCCACAGACCTGGCAATAACTAATAAAATCCACCAATGTGCAGAAACGGTTAGACTAACCATGTTACTAAAAAATAAGGAGGAGGGGAGTTTTTTACAATTTGGAAAAAATGGTAGAAATGGTTGTATAAAAAGGAAGTAAAGATGTCTAGTGAAACCGATTAAACAAAGAACAAGGGAAAATGGAAATAAGGATAAATGTATATATAGCTATGTATGTATGTAAAGTAATATAATTAATCAATTAAATAAATATTGTATTATAATTGTAATAATAATATAAAGAGTAAGGATCTAGGAAACAAGTTATACTTGGAACAAATGTCTTTAATTGACACTAATAGATATGTACACTGCTATGAAAACTTAAAAATGTAAGAACATGTTTCTCGTTTTTTTAAATATATTCTTTTTTTTTGTTTTTCAATAAACATATTAAAAAAAAGAAAAGAAGAATCTGATTTCACACAATACATTAAATCATATAGTTGTCTTCCATTTAGCATCTTGTGAAAACTCATAATTAATTAATTCAACAAACCATAATTAAAACCAAGTGGTTAGTGCAATGTTAGTAACCAGTTCATGAACTTCTGTAAACTGTGCTAGACATTGCCTCCCTTTATTGGAATTTCCTCTTACATTATGTTTACACAGTTGTCAAACTGCTGTCATTAAAACAGGTAGAGACCAAAAGGCATCAGTTTTCAGCAATAAACACCACAATTTGGAACACTTCACCCCCAGAGAATCAAGGGATGCCCACTCTGCTTATTCTTGTATGGCTTTTAAGACCAAGTGTTCCAGTTTTTCCAGTAAAATCTGGAGTACATTATAATTCAGCACTGTCCTTGTAAGTTATTTTTTTTTATTTTATTCAGGATTGATTTTAGTTATTTGCTAGACCAGTACTCGAATACAGCTCATCAGTCTGGAACCCACATTATGTATCTAATATTAACACAGTTGAGAAAGTCCAGAAATAAGAAGAGTTCTCCACCTCTCAGACTGCTTGGAATTAAAAAGAACTTACAGCAAAATCTCAAAAAGACTTCCAAAAGATACATTCTAACTGAAATATTGCAACAAAAACCCCAGGAAGAGAAAGTGGGAAAAGAAATAAGAAGGAATAACTTGGGACTATTTGGATTACTTGATGATTTCTGGATTTTTGGTTGTTGTATTTGAATGACTAAAATCAATCGGGTGGTTGTTTAAAATGGCTCCACTTTTAGAAGAACTGAAAATGGAACTTAAAAAGTACAAAGAAGATGCACAAGAAGGGAGAGGTTCTTTTGGCTTCGTATTTCAGTTTTTAGAAATGGAGATTTGGAATTATGAGAAACAACAAGAAATGCCTGCAGAACAAGAAGATTGCGACAAAGAAGAAGCCATCTTTAATGAACAAGTAATCTTAGATGGGGGAAAAAAGGAAAGGGGGGAAAGAGAATGGAAAGTTTAATATTGGTAAAAACAGCTCTAAAAAAAATAGAGTGAAAAATAAGTATAAAATCAGAAAGCAACAGAAGAGGGAAATGCAGAAGAGAGAATTAGAAGTAGAGAGACAAGGGGATTAAAAGGGGAGGGAGAAGAAGAAAAGATATAAAGATATAAAGGTGTCATTCTCCAATTAGTAACTACAGGAGAAAATTTGTTTAATGAGAAAAGATAATATGAAATTGAAACAGAACAGACAAAAGTATAAATATAATTATTTGAATCAAGATGTGATAAAATAAAATTGAGAAAATTAAAAGAGGGGGAAAACTATATAGAAAATGTAGAATAGTATAAGATATGGAATAGAATACAAAAAGGAGCATGAAATTGAGTTTTGTGTCTGTATAAAGAAGTTCAACCTGGGACCATGCTATTTTCAAAAAAGATGTTTTACTTGTATTTTGTACGTGTGCAAACCCAAATAAAACTTTATTTTTTAAAAAAGAGTTCTCCACTCCTCCACTTGTTGCAGAATACCTTATGCCATCAGACTCGAAATTCTCAACCTAGAAAACCTAGAACTACACTGCCTTTGGTCCGATCTAAGAATAGTATATAAAATCATATACTATGATTTTTCAAATGACTGTCCTACCAGTCAATGAATACTTCAGCTTCAACCATAACAACACTAGAGGAAACAATAGATACAAACTCAAGGTTAATTGCACCAAACTTGATTGCAGGAAATACGACTTCAGTAACAGAGTGGTCAATGTCTGGAATACTTTACCTGACTGTGGTTTCTTCCCCAAACCCCAAAAAATTTAACCTTAGACAGTCTACTATTGACCTCACCCCTTTCCTAAGAGGTCTATAGGGGGGGTGCATAAGTGCACCAACGTGCCTACCGTCCCTGTCTTATTGTTTCTTTTTATTTTTCTTATATGTATCCATTTCATGTATTCATAACTATGTTTATACTTATACCTATTACCTTGTAAGCAATTGATAAACCAAATAAAATAAAAGAAATAAATGTACTGGGGACATTTTATCTCATTATCTTGTTGTAAATCTTCCAAAAGGGCAATTAACATTTCAAATAATAAAATACAGTTTAAAACCACTCATGCACAGTTGAAGTATTTCATAGAATTAAAGGCAAGATATTTATTTTCAACCTATATTGGGTTGGGCGCTCATCACAACACAAGGTGCACAGATTCACAAAAGGAAAGGGGATGCCTAAAACTCAGATATGTATCTGATTTCTCACCCCAGAAGTAATAAGGAAGATCACAGCTTATTTACACAGTAGATATAGGTCATCAATCTATGCAATGACTTACATTGCCAGAATCAAGTTGTTCTGTTTTTGGTTAAAATGCTTCTTACTCTAGCAAATATGTTGGGATTTAACTCGCCTTCCATGTGAAGGGTATAAAATTAGGAAAGGCTACATTGGCTACTGACATATTTCAATCTTTCTCTTTCTATCTGTCTGTCTGTCTGTCTGTCTGTCTGTCTGTCTGTCTGTCTATCTATCTATCTATCTATCTATCTATCTATCTATCTATCTATCTGTATGGTATTCAGCTTTGTTTGGGTATTTCCCACGTCATTATAGTTGTGCTTTTAAAGTTGCAGTGATGTTTTGGCAGAATCTCATCTGCTATCATCAGGCTTCTGTATTGTGTTCGTCTGTGTGTCAGGCTTTCACAGCCTTCTGTTTTAAATGTGGTGCTCGCCTACTGCTGTGCCAGAATAGTTTTTTTCATCATCCTGATTGGTTGGGAGTCTTGGTCTGTGTTTATTGGTCTTGGAGTTTGCTGTGTTCTGCTTGATTGGTGTTTCTCATATCTTCGGCTTGTTTTGCAGCATTTTTTTGTCTTGATTGGCTGGCAACACTGTGTTTCCTATATTGGGGGCTTTTAGTGCAGCTTGGCTTCGGGTGAATGGCCAGCTATCATTTATTAGGAAGCTGGGTTTCACCTGGGTGCTTGGTTGGGATGTGTTTGAGCTGGAGGTATCGGGGGGGTCTGTTTGTGCCAGGTGTTTGCTTGGCTTGTGGTGTGGAGATTTTTTTGTTTGTGAGTGCAGGCTTCCAGATAATTGACAGTCTGGTAGAGTTCATGAATACTATTCATGCTTTCAGATCTTTTTTCAATCTCTATGGCTTCTCTAATAATTCTGTGGCTGGGGTTTTCTACAGTGGCTAGGGTTTTGGTGCCATTGAAGTTGATGCTATGTCCTGTGGCTTTCATGTGTTGGACTAGTGAGGAAATGTGTTCCAGCTTTTTTACTGCATTTTTGTGTTCATCCAGGCAGGTACTTATTCTTCTATTGGTCTGTCCAATGTATGTGGCAGGGCATAATGTGCAGGGGACTTCATATATGCCTTGGTTTTCCAGGTCAATTTTATCTTTGGGATTTCTAAGGATGGCTGCTATTTTTTTGTCTGTTTTGAAGGCAGTCTTGATGTGATACCCGTGTAATATCTTACTGATTTTGTCTGTAGTACCTCTTAGGTAGGACAGGACAGCTGTTCCATAGGTCTGGTCATCTTCTAGGTCTCCATTATGTCTCAGTGTGTTTTTATGGATCAGGTCTGTGATTTTGTTTTTGTGGAAGCCGTGAGCTTCAGTACTTTAGTCAGGGTGCATAGTTCAGTCTTTATATGTGTCTTGTCTGCCAGGCGTTTGGTTCTGGAAATTAGTGTTTTGGCCACGGAGTTTATCTGTGCTGGGTGGTGGTGGGATTGGGCGTTGAGGTAGCAGTTGGTGTGTGTTTTCTTCTGGTATATGGTGTGACTTAGTGTGCCATCTGTTTTTTTATAGATTAGTACATCTAGGAATGGAAGTTGTTTGTTTGTTTCCGTTTCCATGGTGAATTTGATTTTGGGGTATGTGCTATTTAGGTGTGTTAGGAAATTGTTTAGGTTTTCTTTTCCATGGGGCCAAATCACAAATGTGTCATCGATGTATCTTAGCCATAGTTTGGGTTTGTGGGTGGCATTAGCTAGGGCTCTGGATTCGAATTCTTCCATGAACAGGTTTGCAATGATGGGAGACAGTGGTGATCTCATAGGGGCTCCTTCAATTTGCTTGTATCTTTGTCCTTTGTATATGAAATATGTGTTGGTTAAGCAGTGTTCTGCTAGTTCCATGAGATGTTTAGCTGGTTGATATTTATTTTTGATGATTTCAAGAGTTTCTTTTATCGGAACTTGAGTGAATGGTAAAACCACGTCAAAACTTACAAGCAGATCTTCTTGTTCCACGTGTAGATCTTTGATCATTTCCAAGAAGTGGTATGAGTTTTGTACATGTGAAGCTGCTGCTTCAGCATGGGGCTGTAGCTGCTTTGCTAAGTGTTTCACTAGGTTTTGTAGTGGTGCTCCTCTGGAGTTGACTATGGATCTGAAAGGTATGCCTACTTTGTGTATTTTTGGGAGGCCATATAGTCTGGGCACCTGGAAGATTTTTCTCTTGGGATGATCGTCTGTTGGATCTCTTTGCTCATGTGGCTGGTTATAATTTTCTTCTTGGTTAATTTTTTGAGATATGTGGTTGGGTCCGTGTTTATGGGTTTGTATGTGGAGTCTTGGAGTAGGTCTGTCAATTTTGTTTCGTAGTCTTTTCTATCCATTACTACTGTGGCATTACCTTTATCTGCTGGAAGTATGCTTATGCTGCTATCATTCCTTGGGGCTTGCAGGGCTTTTAGTTTCTGTCTGTGCAAGTTGCTTTTGGGCGTATAAAGAATTTCTAATGCCTACTCTGTGCTTGGTAAAATTGGACTGTTGTTTTTCAAATCTTTTTATCTTTATTCTTTTTAAACATTCAGACAATATTATTTATATAGCAGCAAGACCAAAAAGTATTATATGCATATTTTTTTCTGCAACAAAGTTTAACTTACAACTTGGAGAAATATACATGCAATGACCAAATTACATTCAATGTTAAATGCATAACTTTGCTTTCCTTAGTTGTGCTTTAAAATATCAACTGTGGGTAGTGCCGCAGAAGGAGAATAACAAAAAAAAGTATTTACTATGATCTTTATCCTGATGGGACCTGTCTACAGCTGCTATTTTAAAAGAAAAACATTCAATGGAAAATGTATCTAAAGTAATGTGCTTTTTGTCCCTAGGCTATCAGAACTATATCTCTTCTTGAGGATTTTCTGGAAAGGAATTCCAATAAATCACATTTGTTGTTCCTATTTTGAATGTTGCTAGTACTATTAATATTAAAACAGTTTTCAGAATTGGGATGTGACTTCCTGGCCACTGAGTTTATCTGTATAACACATAAATATATTTTTAACAATATTTCCAGGCCAAAACCTCAAACTGACTGCATGAAAAATGATCTGGCACCAATCTTTCAACAGACATCAAACTAAATAACAAATAAAAATTAAATGCAGCAATCAAATAATGTGAAGAGTGAAAACAAAACCAACATTCTGAACTGGATCTTAGTTTAGGAGATTGTACAGTCTTTGATAGTATATCTAACTATGCTTCTCCTTAAAATTATAAAGAATATAATAGCAAAAAGCAATTTGTATTTTCTGTTGTAACTGCAGTTTTGTTTTTGTCATTACTCCATGAATTCTTTGCCAATAGCCCCATCTTCTGGTCTCATCCAGTATATACTAGATTTATTTTAAATTGATATAGTAGTCAAGGCATCAGGCTAGAAATCTGAAAATTGTGAGTTTGTTGGCTGGAAATTGAAGCCAGTTGGGTGACCACCGTATCTCAGCTCTGGGAAGGAGGAGGCTTCTGAAAAAGCTTGTCAAGAAAACTGCAAGAACTTGTCCAGACCGCTTCCAAGGATAGCCACAATTGAAAAGGGGAAAACAAACAAAAATAAAACCTGGAAGGATTTAGACCATTGGTGGCTAACCTTTATGAGCTCGTGTGCCAGCACCCAGAAGGCAATGTGCACGGCGCCCCCCCACACTCCCTGCACATTCATGCACAATCCCCCCACGCCATACAACTCTGCACATGCATGCGCAATCCCTGTGTGCACCACACATCACTGCACATGCACATATGTCTCCTGTGCATCCCCACACCCAGCGCATGTGTGCCTGATACCCAACAATCAGCTGGTGGTGGGTGCACATGTGCAGTCTCTTCCTGGTGACCTCTCATGTGCTGGCAGAAGTGGCTCTGCATGCCACTTCCAGCAAGCGTACCATTGGTTCGCCATCACGGCTTTAGGCTTTTTGTTTTGTTTTTTAGATCTGCAGGTGTTAAATCATGCTCTCTGATATAGAAAGCATAAAAGCTCCAAAGTTATATACAAACAAAGAAAAATAAATTAATGTTCGATGATAGGTGAATATTTATTCCTTTTTCCAAAAGTTATATAGCTAATATCAGAGAAACTACTAAGGATCATCTTTTTATGCACAGAATTACATGCGCCAAATCTTCAGAAATCAGACAAAATTGAATAATAGCTTAGATTAATAGTCCAAGATAGCATCTACTGCTCAGGATTGCACATGGGCCCAAAGCTATAGATGTAATCAGGGGTGGGATTCTACCAGTTCTGTCCACTTCTGTAGAACTGGTTGGTATGAAAAGCAACAAACAGAGAGCAAACATAGAATCGGTTCTATCATCTATCCTGGGTTCTTACCTGGCCTTTATTTCCTGCATTTTCATCTGCAGCTGCTTTGCGCAACACAGCTGCAGTTGAAAAGGCAGGAAAAGCGGTTGCTTTTTCAACCGCTGCGCACTTGCACACAGCGCTGCTCAGCTGTCCAGATAGCTCAGCAGGTCATAAATTGCACAACAGAACCAGTAGTTATTGAGAGACTGAGCGAGCTGATGGCAGATAGATAGATCACTGAATGATTCTGTGAGCCACTCAATCTGCCTGCCTGCTTTGCCTGATTTTGGGTAAAAGTTGCTCTTTTTTACAAAAAATTCAATATTTATATAAATATTTATAATATTTACATACAAGCCATGCCCAACCAGTCACATGACTCCCAAGCCACACCCACAAATTAGGCCACACCCACAAATTAGGCCACACCCACAGAACTGGTTAATGGTCCCTGGGATCTAAAATTATGAGTTTGGTGAACCTTGAGGTCCAAAAGGTTGGCGACCCCTGCTCATACTGATATGGTGCAGAAGTGAAAAAAACTTGAAATAATACAAATAGTTGTATTTAATTTAATTCCTTCAAACTTAAGCCTACTTTAAAATTATGTACTTGGTCTAGCTTTGCTGTTTTTAGGAAATGTAGTCTCAGCATGTTAAAATTCAGTGTAGTCTTTTGCTTTCTTCATCCCCCATTATAATTATCTTGATTTTTAAAAAGCATTCTGTGTACACTACTGATTTCTGAATTAAGGACCCACAGTGAAGGTAAGACCAAGACTTCACTAAAATATAAAACTTTAAGAAACATTAATCTTAATTATTGCCTTCCTAAGTAGAATTTTTTCTTGATCTTTATCAAGTGTAAAGTACCAAATTTCCCAACAGGTTATCAATCCAGTTTTTCAAGAGTATTGTGAAACACAAAAATCTCATCTAAGCTAATAAAAGATGTTTGGAACAATGCTGCCCTATTTTTACATGTTATTATCCTGGTCTCGATTTTATTTATGCCCCTTGAAACAAATAAACAAAAAAGCAGCATGAGAGACCAGAGGCACATATGGTGCTCAACTAGACAATAACGTAGCATCAAACAATGCTTCCACCCTCCCATCTGCAGAGTTGCAGCAAACCTCTGCTAAGACAACATCTGTCTTTCAATTATTACATGTTCATTTTAACATATTTCAAAATCACCCAGCCTTCAGTCTAACAGGAAGCTACTGGCAAGGCCTAGACAAGCATGCTGAAGCAGCCTCTCTGAGGATTTAATTGGAGTCAGATTTGCCATAGTCAGTTAAGTACATGTTCCTTTGGTACATGTGCGACTAATCTACTTTTAATTGAACTCCATTGTTTCTTTATATTTAGTAAACAAATGCGCAAAGGTGGAGAAGCTGCTGCTTGTTTACTGCACAAACAGAATGCAGCTTGTGAAAGCTTTGGGGATACCATTCTGGCAAGCACTAAAAAAACACTGAATGTTTAATGCACCGGCATATTCCTTTCTTTACACTAAAAAAAGAGAAAAGAAAACAACTTTTCTTGGACATTTTCACACCAACTGTTTATTGCATATAATTTTAACAGCTGAGCACTGTGTATCAGAAGGTTAATTCCAAATGAAGGGGTGGAAGGGGGACAGAAACAAAACATTGAAAATTAGATTCTTTTATTAGTTTTATTCTGCTTTTTGAGCTAATATTCATTCTCTCCACTTCAATTTTCTTCTCCTGATGCTGAAATCAACTAGACAACTTTACTCAAGTTATGAACCTTTTAACGTGAATAATAGTATCTACGCAAATCTAAATATCAATAATCTTTTCCATTTTAATTCACTGCTCCCTTACCCATAATCAGCAATATTATTCTCTATCCAAAGCTTGCATGCCACTCTAAGAATAGGAGAAAATAATATTAGCTATGGTATAAGATATTATTACTAATTATTACTATCTATTCATTTTAATGAGCATTTTAGAACATAGTCAAAAAAATAATCAGAAGAAACTTTAGCTCTTATTCTTGCTTTCTATAATATATGGCATAATAAATTTGCAACAACTCAAAAAGGTAAATTCTACTGATTTCAATATTAATCCATAGTAATGTCTCCTGGTTTTTTCATGTATGTTTTTTGCGAATAATCATAACTTGCTGTACATCACTATTTTGCAAAAGATTTATTGGCATTTGCTACATTTATTAGATCTTTTTGCTGAGTTACATTATCCATCTGGCAATGGAATAATTGAATAAACAGAATAAATTACACTCTATTGTCTTCTTTATGAAGGATAATACCAAAAATCATCTCCACTTCTCACTAAATATCATGGTATTCCAATTTGTTTTGTCTCAAAATGTTATTATTGGGTCAATTCTTAGGTAGTTTGCACAGTATACCATAGTATTAACTCTAAGCCTTTTTAGACACACACCTATACATACTGTGGTTTCTATATTTTACTGTCCACAACCAAATAAATATCTGATTGATTGATTGATTGATTGATTGCTAAGTTAAATACTGGTTTACTTTTAGTTGGTATAAACCAAATGCATTTATGCATTGTGTTGAAACAATTACTGGAAGTGAGAAATTACTTAAATATCCTTGTTACCAGAGGTGGTATTCAGCAGGCTCTGACCAGTTCTGGAGAACTGGTAGTGGAAATTTTGAGTAGTTTGGAGAACTGGCAAATACCTCCTCTGCCTGCCTCCACCCGCATCTATTCTCTTCCTCCCCAAGTCCCAGATGATTGGCTGGGTCTTTTTTATTGCCCTGTACAGGAGAACAGATCTGGAAAGCAGGTTAGTGGGATGGGGAGGGAATGGGATTTTGCAGTAACCTTCCCCAAGGAGTGGGGTGGGAATGGAGATTTTGCCAGTGGCGAACCGTGAGCACTACAGCTGGGCCTTCACCTCAGCCCTCACTCTGAAACGCAGAGCTGGGGAAGTTTTCTCTGTATGAGGCAAACTTCTTGGGGTCCAGAAGGGCAAGGAATATAAGTTTTTCATGATCCTGTCCCTCAGCTGAGTGAGAATATTGTCCAGGATTTCACTGTGCAGCTGCTGGTAGGACTTCACGAAGGCCTATGATCTTTTGTTTTTATCAAACCGTGATTGGTCAGTTTTCCCATCACTCTCCAAACCAAAACACATAGCTTGGCCTTCCCCTGGATTCATGAAGTCCTAACTAATTAATGAGCCAGCTAACCGGGCTTTGATAGAGACGGATGATTCTGATTGGATAATGTGTTTCAGGACAGTAACCCTTTCATTGCTGATGTGAACTTGACAGTAAACTTAACTTTAGAACATAGATTAGAGAAAATGTATTAAATGTATTGTATTAAATTAAATTAGATAGATTATATATAATAATTTAATACTTATATTTTTTGGTCCAGATTTTTTTAAGGCCTTCTCTGAAGGCGTAGAAGGCCCTGAAGGTTCCCCTCTGGATTCTGCAGTATCCTTCCCCTGACATGGCTGTTCTGTATAAAGAATAGTAGACTCCTAATATAGGATTCTGATTGGCTAAAAAACCTGAATTGGGATTGGTTCAATAGGAACCAATCCACAAAGCTGCTTCAAGGCGGCAAAACTAAATACCTGTCATTGGCTACAAGCCGGCAGGCAAAACCCTATAAAAAGGCTGCCGCGGCTTGAGCCAATGTTCCATTTTTCAACTGCTGTTAACTAATAAAGACTTTGTTGTTGGAACCCGGTCTACCTCGCGTTTTTCCGGACGGAACACTGGCGATGAGGGTGGGATTGTCCGAAACACGAGACTGAGCACATGGCAACCAATAAAACCAGACTGAAGACAATGGCTGGAAATAACGCGCCGCCCACACCCTTCAATCCCAATGAAGAGGATTGGGAATCCTACGTAGACCGCTTCCAAATGTATTTGGAAAGTAACGAGATGGAAGAAATCTCAGACCAGCGTAAGACAGCTGTTTTCTTGACACATTGCGGGCCCACAATCTTCAAAATGGCCAAGGCTTTAGCGAAGCCCCGAGATGTGAAACAAATGACTTGGCCAGAGCTCCAAAGAATGCTGAAGGTGCACTACACACCGGCGGTGTCAAACCTTATCAAGCAGCACGAATTTTACTTAAGAGACCAGAAAGAAGGTGAGACCATCGCTGATTTTGTGGCAGCCGTCCGACAACTAGGAGGAGCATGCGAGTTTCTGAATTTAGATGAAGCGATGCGGAATCGAGTAATATTGGGTTTAAGAGACTCTAATTTACAAAGCAAGCTGCTAAATAAATCCAACATAACCATTGCTGAACCCATCGCAGAAGCCACAGCCACTGAAGCCACGAAAAAATCAGCGGTCAAAATGAAACAGATGAACGCGAACAACAATGAAACGAACCTGGCCAGAGGGAAGAAACAATTTCCCACCACCACTCACCACGAAGATTTTGATGAGACGTCAGAATCCGGGGAGGAAGACAACGAAGTCCACCACCTATACGCCAACAAAAAAGGGTTCGAAAAAAGAAATTGGCGGGAATGCACCGGCTGCGGAGGAAACCATCCTCGAGACGATTGCAGATTCTTCGATGCCATCTGCAGAGCTTGCAAAAAAAGGGGGCATATCGAGAAAGTCTGCAGGAATAAAAAAAAATTACAGCCCAAACAGACGCAGCAACTCCCCCACACAAACTGAGCCAAAACAAACCAAGAGAAAGTGGAAGTGGAACAAGCAAGCCAGTAACCGAGAAAAAACACACCAGACTTTCACTATCAGAAGCGCTCAGACGGAAAGCAGGAAGAAAGTAAAAATAATTGTAAAAATAGAAGGCAGTCCCGGCGAAATGGAGGTAGATTCTCGGTCTTTCCTATCAATGGTGTCATGGGATACCATCAAACAACTGGTCCCAAATATCAAATTCAAAGAACTCCAGAGACAAAAATTAACCCTCAAGGACTATCAAGGAAACCGAATTCCTGTAGTAGGTCTAGGACATTTCCGAGTCGCCTACAAACATCATGTCGAAGTACTACCATTGACAATAGTCGACCGAAACCGACCAAGCCTCCTGGGCATCGAATGGTTCGCACCATTGGGCATTGGGATGACCAGAGTAGACCGGGTGACCGCAACCGACTGGGAAGAAAACCTGATCCAAGAGTTCCAGGATGTTTTTGACGGCTCCCTAGGCAGGTATCAGGGAACCCCAATTTCCTTTAGTTTAGACCCCCAGGTAGCCCCTAGAAGACTAAAGGCCAGACAAGTTCCTTTTGCTCTAAAAGCAAAAATAGAGGAACAACTAAATAAATTAATAGACCAAGGGGTTTTAGAACCTGTTGACCATGCTAAATGGGAAACGCCAATCGTAACACCAATTAAACCAGACGGGTCAGTTCGCATCTGCGGTGACTACAAGGCTATCTTGAACCACGCATTGCAACAAAGCGCATACCCGGTGCCAGTCGTACAACACTTATTACATTCTCTTGGGGGAGGAAAAGTTTTCGCTAAACTAGATCTAGCGCAAGCTTACCAACAGCTTCCAGTAGACCCCTTAACGGCTGAAGCACAAACTATAGTGACCCACAAAGGGGCATTCAAATGCAACAGACTCCAATTTGGAGTGAGTGTAGCCCCAGGTGTTTTCCAGAGCCTCATGGAACGCCTATTGAATGGTATAAAAGGGGTCGTACCATATTTCGACAATGTCCTAATTTCGGCCAAAGATACGACCCAGCTAAAAAAAAGACTAAAAGACGTACTAACTAAATTCAAAGAATCTGGCCTAAAAGTAAAAAAAGAAAAATGCTGCTTAATGACTGCTCGCGTCGAATTCCTGGGCTACTTAATAGATGGAGAGGGTATACACCCTACTGACAAAAAGGTCACAGCTATTAAAGACGCACCAGAACCAAGGAACAAAACTGAATTGCAGGCATTTTTGGGACTAATAAATTTTTATAACGTGTTCCTACCTCACAAGGCGACAATAGCGGGACCATTACACCGATTACTGGATAAAAAAACAATTTGGACTTGGGGTTATAGAGAAAAGAAAGCCTTCCAACAAATAAAAAACTTATTAACATCCAACACCGTTCTTATCCAGTTTAGTAACACACTTCCATTGATGGTGACCTGCGACGCCTTACTGTTTGGAGTCAGTGCCATCCTGAGCCACCAATTGCCAGATGGGAGAGAGGCACCCATCGCCTACTATTCAAAGACTCTGTCTAAAACCAAACATAACTATAGTCAATAAGACTGAGAAGCCCTGGCAATCGTCGCCGGAGTGAAACGCTTCCACGAATATCTATATGGAAGAACATTTTTGATAGTAACGGACCATAAACCGCTATTGGGAATTTTGGTGGGAAACAAGCCCACACCGAACATTTTGTCCCCGCGAATGACTAGATGGTCAGAATTCCTAGCAGCCTACTCTTATACTCTGATACATCGCCCCAGGAAGCAAATTTCCCATGCAGTTGCGTTGAGCAGAGCACCATTACCAACTATAGAGGAAGACCCGGCACCAATGATGACCACCTTGCAGATAGAGACATGCCCCGATCTACCAATATCTGCAAATGATGTCACCAGAGCCACCGCAAGGGACCCATTGACTGCCCGCGTACTGAACTGGGTAGGTAAAGGCTGGCCGAAAAATAAAAAAACTGAGAACTTTAAAACTTTCTGGACCAGACAAACCGAACTCTCGATTCAAAAAGGTTGTTTGTTGTGGGGTGATCGGGTAGTTATCCCTCCCAAATTACAAACTAGGGTACTGGGTATGCGTCACAAAGGCCACCCTGGAATTGTTAAAATGAAGAGACTTGCTAGAAGCTATGCCTCCTGGTGGCCAGGTATAGATAGGGACATCGAATACTGGGTAAATTCTTGCAACAAATGCCAAAGAACCAGGCCTTCCCCACCACAAGCACCCATAAAGGACTGGGAAACCCCACGAGGCCCCTGGTCATGAATCCACATTGACTTTGTGGGTCCTACTAAGGGACATACCTTCCTAATTGTCGTAGATGCATACTCTAATTGGCTGGAGGTTAAAATTATGCCATCTACGACAACTGAAACCGTCATTAAACAACTTGCCAAACTCTTCGTAACCCATGGCCTGCCGGACGTCCTAGTGTCTGACAACGGGCCACAATTAACGAGTATACAATTCGAACAATACCTAGCCTCCCTAGGTATAAGACATGCCCTAACCGCGCCGGCCCACCCGGCTGCAAATGGTAGGGCAGAGAGAATGGTCAGGTTTACCAAAGAAGGTTTAGGAAAAATGGACATTGGGGATGTCCAAGATAAAATAAATCGCCTACTCACCCTCCAGCATATCACACCCAGTACTATTACAAATAAAAGCCCAGCGGAACTACTAATGGGAAGAAAACTTAGGTTGCAATTAGACAGATTGCACCCAAATTATACACCAGAGAAACCCCCCAACTCCTCCACCCATTTCAGGACATTTGAAATCGGCGACCTAGTCTGTGAAAAAAATTTAATCGGGGACCCATTATGGCTTCCAGGAACAATCACACAAATTACAGGCCCCCGGTCCTACCGACTAACCATAGACAACGGCAGGGAATGGAAGTGGCACATAGACCAGCTTCGGTCCCGAAACGTAGAAAGAAGTACAAACACACAACCACAAATAATAAAAAACAATGAAAATCAAACCAGAGAGGGAGGGGAAATACGAGAAAATAATAAAGAACCGTTTAAATTAAACCCAGAATACAATAACAAACAAAAAGAGCAAAAAAGAGACTTACAGTTAGAAGAAAATTGCGAGAAGAGTCCACACGAAGGGGCCAGCCAGGCCAGCTCAACCTGCCCGGAGAAAACAGGAGGGAGCGACAAAACCACCGGCCGAAGAAACTCAGGCGGCAGTAAAATGGCTGACTCACCCTTCCAAGTGGTTCATGGAGAAGGACTGGAGAGACAGCAACCCCATCCGAACCGGTCGAAGTCTTCAGCAGAAATGAACCGCGCAAGTCCAGTCGAGTCAAAAGAAGCCCCACCTACCTGCGCGACTATGTCACCATGTAAGACTAAACCAAGAGGGGAGGAGTGTTCTGTATAAAGAATAGTAGACTCCTAATACAGGATTCTGATTGGCTAAAAAACCTGAATTGGGATTGTTTCAATAGGAACCAATCCACGAAGCTGCTTCAAGGCGGCAAAACTAAATACCTGTCATTGGCTACAATCCGGCAGGCAAAACCCTATAAAAAGGCTGCCGCGGCTTGAGCCAATGTTCCATTTTTCAACTGCTGTTAACTAATAAAGACTTTGTTGTTGGAACCCGGTCTACCTCGCGTTTTTCCGGACGGAACAATGGCCACCAAGCCACACCCACAGAATCGGTAGTAAAAAATATTTGAATCCCACCACTGCTTGTTACCAAGAGCTTTCAAAAATTAAAGTAGAAACTTACCATGGTCATTTTTCTTTCCTTTCCGGAACATAGTAATATTGGCTGCCCTATTGAAACTGTGGGATGCTAGGTGCCAGCAGAGGATAGGCCAATATCAGTTTAATATATTACTATTTTATCAAACAGAAGTAGAGCAGGTTTCCCCACTCTGGTGACCACCAGATGTGAATGGATATTTGTTGGCATGCATTACGTTGAACAATTTTTGCAAGTCTTTTTGGAATAAGTAAACTAGCCCTCTTCCTCTCAATCCCTTATCCCCACATATAATCAATCAAAGCATTTAACTTTCGTATGCAGGCTTTAGAAATTATGGTCATTTCTCATTTGTGGTCTTTTTCCTGTTCTTTGTTAGGAAAGGAAGCTGACAAGTCTTTAATTCAATTATAACATTCTCATAGATTCTGATCAACCAATAGAATCAACCACATTTTTCTTCATTGCAGAAAGTAACCGAGACAACCTTTCATTCCCTATTATAAGATTCTTAAAGATAAAAAGCCTTATAAACACAATTTAGTTCTGCTCCTCACCTGACTCTATAAAAATTGTGATAGAAACTTTCTAGGATCTGGAAATAGAAACTTCCTAGGAACTTTCTAGAACATTATAAACAAAATATTAAGAAATAGAACTGCAAAGATGCAACTTTATATATTTTTTTCATCCCATTTGCCATTTGTTAAACCTAAGACAGGAGAGTCAAACCTAAGATAGGATATGCCACCCTTCACTAAAAAAAACCTTCGTAATAGTGTATGTTACTTGAGATTCAGTCTTTGAGGTTAATCCTCTTGTCCACTTTTGGGCAGCTTTCAACAGAGGTTGAAGATGTCATAGCAAAAACATTTTGAACATATCCACATTAGTGGTATTCTTTCAGCAGACAAATAGGCCAACTTTAATCTAATTTAGACCTCATACAAAGAAGAGATTGCTGCATCCTTTAATCAGAATGCTGTGCTTCATCCTAACAGAATCTCAAAGTGACATCAAGTTGAATATCCAATGTCAGTGGGGAAATTTAATTAAACTGCAGTCCCTTTATACCAGCACAAATATTGTGAGGGAAAACAACTCCTCTGACATTTTGCAAATAGGTTCAGTAGAATCTGCTGTGTTTACTCTGACTGACATTTGTTTTTCACTCAATTATCCTTCAGCCCTTTCTTTTCCCTCCATAATTTATCACTAGCAGCTTTGCCATAATAATAAATATAAAGTTGTTTCCCTTTTTTGTTGTCATCTTGTGTACTCTTTTGGGAGCAATTGTGGAAGAACTATTACCCAAAAACATCATACACTCATGATTTTGTGGTAGCCTGTTATTGTTCACAGGATTTAGTAGTCTAAGACAATGCCTAACCTTAAATGGAAGAGAAAAACAATTTTGTCTTTAGCAAACAACAACAAAACTTTGTTCCATTTCAGCTGTTATCTTAAAGTTTTAAGATTAAAAGAAGATTGATTGCATTATAGTACACTACCATGCCTTGGCAATTAACTTCAACGAAATGTGATTACTATTTAGAAGATCACTTAGGAAAATTCTCCTGTTTTTGTAACTCAGTTTTTCTATAACTTCCCAGTTTTAATCCATTATAATTCAACTGCATCAGGAAAAACCTTGAAATCAGAAAAATCCAATTGACTTTAGACAAGAGGAAAGCTCTTATAGCTAGGAGCATTCTTTCTATCTATCAGTCTTTCTTTGCAAAGACTAATAGACTTTTATTTGTTTTGCTTTTGATTTAACATAAAATAAGATTCCTAAAACACCTCATCTGCTTCTTAAATATTCCATTAGCTTATTTTTTTTAAAAAAAAATATTGTTAATTATATTTCTACCACAAAATTATGAGCCTTTTTTTGTTTGATCATCTTGAAGCAGCATTCATACCTGATGCTCTAATGTTTCCACAGTAACAATCATGTGATGGGACTGGGTTGAAACAGAATGTTGCCCCACAGTCATCCAAGTGGCTTTAAATGAGACCTATAAATCACAATCTCCTGGTTTCTAGTCCAAAACCGTAGTCACTACATTTGTGTTGATTGGGCAGTTTGGTAGTATGATCTGGTGACTTCAAGATTCATTAAATCTTGAAGCTTAGGGCTACATTTGACCAGCTAGCTAAAAGATATCTCACTCTGGGTAAACATTACTGAGCTAACTGAAGCAAGATCTGATTATGCACAAGGCATCTTTTGTATTACAAATGGTTTGAGAAGTTTAATACTTTCATGCCCTATTATTTTTCAGCTTTCATTCTTTTATCCCTTTTAACCTCTGACAGACAGGGTAGAAAAATAAACTTTGGTACGCAAAATAGTGGGGAAGAAATGCCTTCATGATAAGGAAACAAAACATTTAATAGCTGCATTAAGTGGCTAGTCAAAAATAGTCCAAAATTTCAAGGTCCTGTTAATATTAGCAATAACTAAGTGCTTATATACTACTTCACAGTGCTTTACAGCCCTTTCTAAGCAGTTTACAGAGTCAGCATATTGCCCCCAACAATCTGGGTCTTCATTTTAAGGCCCTGTCCCACTGGCCAACGGACGCAAAATGTATGCATAAAGGAAACAGCAGATGAGCAAAATTTCGGGGGTGGCTCCATCCGTTGTCCTCCGCTCCAAAAAGTGGTGAAAATTTGCATAAACAGAATGGAAAAGAACGGACGTGGGTAGTAATGTAGTGAGGATGTTAAACGGAAGTTCATAAGAAGCCTAGCGGATGTATATCAGATGCAAACCGTTCACTGCGCATCCTTTCTATTTCCATGCTACTAACACTGTGTAGACGTTCCGTGTGCCTTTTGTTTCCTCCTTCTTTCCGTTTTCAGCTGCAGCGGATGTGAGTTGAGGGGATGCCCATAGGATGCAGAAAGGATACAGCGGACGTTTAATGGATGATAAACAGACATAGAACGTTTGTTTCTCGTATGTCGCAGATTTACATTGTGCACAGCCGAAAGTTCATCCGTTCACAAAGTTTTGTGCAGCTCAAAACTTCTTGGGTGGATGAAATCTCAGTGGACAGATGCTGGAGGGATAGAGTGTATGAAACACATATGCAGTGAGTACACAATGGATGCATCGTGTTTTCCAATGGATGGCAAGCTTTTTTTAATGTTTTACATCCTCTTTGCATCCGTTGGTGCAGTGGGACATGGGCTTTACCGACCTCAGAAGGATGGAAGGCTGAATCAACCTTGACCTTAGTCAGAATCGAATTTCTGACCATGAGCAGTGAGTTAGCCTGTAATACTGCCTTCTAATCATTGCACCACCACACTGTATAATCTTAGACTGCTGCCTCAAACTGACCAGAATATTAGCATATTAACAAGAGTTGGATTTTCTCTGTCAATCTTAAATAACTTCTTAACAATTATGCATCTGTGCAAGTAGTTATCAACTTATAACCATTACTTTAGTGGCTGTTTAAAGTTACAATGGCACTGAAAGAGCTATTTATAGCTAGTTCTTATACTTATTACCGTTTTAGCATCCCATGGTTATATGTGATCAAAAGTCAGGCACTTGGCAACTGGCATGTATTTATGACAATTGTACTGCCCCAGGGTCATGTGATTACTATCATGTGTAGCCTTCCCAAATGGTTTCTGACAAGCTAAGTCAATGGGAAAAGCCAGATTTGCTTAAGGACTGCAACAAAAATGTTGGGCTCAATTGTACTCATAAGTCAAGAACCACCTGTATATTCGAGAATTAACTATCCCAATTGTTGCTATTATTGTTACCAATATTCTTTTTTTATGGAGGAAATAGTCTAATTATCTGACACAGCAAAATCTGATTCAAAGGGAAATATGCACTTATAAATCATTCTTTTTTTATTTTCACCCTGAGCAAAGATGAAGCATATTATATTTTATTGTATTTTTTAAAAAATATATGCTTCATCTGGGAAATTCATCAGCAGTTACAATAGTATTGTTTTGTTCTCCATAAAATATGTATGTCAGCATCTGGAATTTCACAAGGAAAAATTCTGAGATGGAGTTTAAAATCATCATTAGTCATTTGTGGTTATGGTCATCTTTTTTTTGCAGCTACTCATAAAGTGTTTTAAGGATGTTCCATCTTATATATGTCCCACTATAATTTATACATAACTTTCTTTACAAAGTATAAGAAATCACTTCTTCACATATTCCACATAGTTAAATACAGAATACATCATTATAACTTTTATGAACTTACAAGTACTTAAATACATTGGAAATACAGCTCTGACAAACAGGACTTTTGCTAATAGAAGCATTTTCATATGTAGCTTTGAATTATAATAAAATAGAATAGAATGGAATAGAATGGAATGGAATGGAATAGAATAGAATAGAATAGAATAGAATAGAATAGAATAGAATAGA
>BLBF01000026.1:16521906-16561352 GCA_015471245.1 Laticauda colubrina | reverse complement strand
AAGGAAGGAAGGAAGGAAGGAAGGAAGGAAGGAAGGAAGGAAGGAAGCTGTAAGAATGGGCAAGCAAATGAGCAGAAACTTCAGAAAGTCATAACAATAGCTAAATCAAAAGAGGGAGAAGGCTAAGTTCTGTGAGGAAGCACACCAGAATGAGGGAGGGAGCAAAGTAAGGTAAAAGAAGGATGGCTTGATGGTGTAGGTCAGTGGTGGTGAACCTATGGCACGTGTGCCACAGATGGCATGCAGAGCCCTCACTGTAGGCACATGTGCCATTGCCCCAGCCCAGCTTCCATGTGCTTCCTGCCAGCCAGCTGGTCTGCAGGTCTCTGCCATGCATGGGGGAGGAGCAGGGGGCATGCGCAGGGAGCAGGGGTCATGCACGGGATGCATGCACATGCGCAGGGTGTGCACCCATGTGGTGGTAGGGGGCATGTGTGGGGTTGCGGGCACATGTGGGGGGGGCACGCCTTGCACTTTGGGCACTCAGTGTCCAAAACATTCACCATCACTGGTGTAGGTGAAAGGGTTGGTAGAAAATAACTTAAAAGTTGTAGCAACAATTCCTTTCCTTCTTTACAACTCCAGCTTAAATCACGCTTCCTTTCTGATTCTGGGTGTAGAGCTAGTTTTCCCCTTGTAGTGCACTTCTGAATAGCCTTCAACAGGAGTGGGATCCAACAGGGTTAACTACCGGTTCGATGATTTACGTGGTTTGGTGATTTACAATGTGCTTCCATTTACAGGCTGCATGTGTGCCTGTAAATCTTCATCAGCTTGCTTCCTGGACAACTGAGCAGCACTGAGTGCAGAGAAGCAGCGTTTGTAAAAGCACTTTTTTCCTGCTTTTTCAACTGCAGCTGTGCCTTGCACAGCAGCTGAGGTTGAAAAAGCAGGAAACAAAGGTCAGGTAACAACCCAGGCGGGCTGGTAGGCCAAAACATCAGCAGACATAGAAGCGGTTCTATGTCTACTGTTCTTCAGAGCTACCGGTTCTACAGAGCTGGACAGAACCGACAAACTAGCAGTCTTAGATACCGAAACAACTGTTCTGTCTTAACACGGTAGTTTCCTGACTAATGTACATCATCATATGATAAATAAATAATAGTCTTTGTATGGCTGATATACAGAACGATATCCTTACAGGGAAGTTTCCAAACTCTTCCTTTCTGACCCACTCTCTTGTAAAAACCTGAATTCAACTTTTGAAAAAAAAAAAAAAAAAAAAAGGAGAAATCTTTGGGTTTAAGTAGACATACCTTTCTCCTGAACAGCCTATTAAATTAATAATGATCTTACTTCATCTGCATCTATCTTCTAGCTGCTTGTTTAATCCAGACATTTCTTATTTCATATTCAGTTAGTTTTTGTATATATTACAATGTAATTCTATAAACTTAAATTTGCTACTGTTTAAAGAAAATTGTAAAGATAGATTTTTAAGCAGATAGCATCATTGATGACTGACTGTCCTTCTAAATTCCAGGCCAGAATTCTACTTTATTTCTCGCTGGAGTTATGAGGGAATAAAATTGGAACCATATTATCTCCCATCCAATTACATTTCTCACTTGATCAAGTTGCAGGTCACCCATTTTGTACAAGTAAACAATTTTTCCTCATACATGGAAAATTTAATTTGTCTTTTCTAATTCTTTTGTCTTCTTTAATGCTAGCAGACAGATTACTGTAAATACAGGTAGTCCTTGACTTATGACCATAATTAACCCTGGAATTAATCATAATTCATGCTGATCATTAAGCAGGTCACCAATTTTGCAACAAATTTTTGCAACAATCAATAAGCAAGCATCATAATTGTTAAGCAAACCCTGAAAATGCTTAGTAATCAATCATTCTATACTCATAACTGTAATCCCATAACAATAGCTTTCAGAATCTATTTGCCCTTGCAAAATACCTCCAACATGATAAACATTTCAACAACCTTGACTCATTGTACTTACACAGACATGACCATGGAGGCAACAATATGAAAGGTAAACAACAAAAGATAACTTGCTTTTGCCTTTTTCTGAGATTCATATTCAGTTCTTTTATTTTCAAGTACAAGCTAAATTGAGCTGAATTAAATCAATATAAGCAGCTGAAATTCTCTGGTTATGTTGAAATGGAAAACAAACAAACAAATAAATGAGTCTAATTGAGAATATGAAAAACTGACAAATTATAATAAGTCTTCTAAATATAATAATAAAATGTTTACAAACCAACCTATTTTCAAGACTTAAATATAAGCTTGATGTGCAAAAGTAAGACTTAAACATGTGATTACAAATAATACACAAATACTATCAGGAACATTTCAGTCTGGTGAACTGGCCCAGAATACATTTCATGACCCATTCTCCTATAAGAAATAGCAATGCTTAGATAAAACTTTTCTAACCTAGGGCAGGTTAGGTTAGCATGTACTGTTCTGTTCGTCTTGGCAAATGTGTATAAAAAAAAGTTGTCAGTGGAATTTTCCAATTCACAGATAGAAAACTATTCCATTAGTGTCTTACCTAGGGCTCTATCTTTTACTTTTAGTAAAAAATCTGCAATTATGAAACTATATGTGGGCCTCCATTTTATGAGGCCTCCATTTTAATATGGACATAAACTTTCCTCTCCCGAATGCTTTCAAACACTAACTTGTAATTTTTTTATGTTAACATGAATGTTATTTTTAGCATTGAAGTACTATTACAACAGTTTCCTCTTAAAGTTCTACTTATTTATTTCAGGGAAATTGAACAAGCTGTTTAATACCTGAATTCATCATCACACTGAAAGTCACACATACCTGCCAATATTTCAGAACTGGAGATCAGGATAATGCTTTTTTGCATGCTCTTTTCCAAGCATGCATTCTAGCTCATAAGTTTCTTTTGTCAACTTCATCTCACCAGCTATCCTTGCTGTTCAGCAGACATAGGTAGGACACAGAAATGTATGCTGTACTGGCATGATAATTGGATTACCATAAGGTACATTATTCAGTTTCTCTTGAAGGCAAGCCAGAACCTTTATCTAGTGTGGAAGCTGCTGGTTGGAACTGGAACCACTACAAAAAAGCAAGATCATATCACAGCAATTATGAGAGAACAGTGTTGGTTCTAGAAATAATAGGTTATTTAGGTTCCAGTGTTGTTGTTTTTTAATGCCTTTCTATGTCAGTCAGACTGTTCATCATCAAATGGAACCCTTCTCCAAGAAGTAAAATACACCATATAATAGTGAAGACAGCTTGAAGCACCAAAATTATAATATAATCTTCCCTTTATGCTAATGCTGCTGCCAACAATAAGTTTTGACACCTGCTGAAGACCTTTTTCTTGGCCAAGGATTTTAATTGGTTGATTTGATCTACTTTGCATGTTATATTTGCTCCTGTCTTTGGTTATACTGGAATAATAAGAATAATTGTTCTTATGGTATCTGTAATGCAATTTTTATTATCCCATTGTAATAAAAGCAATTAGATGCCTGAGAAAATAATGTGTTTTTGTTCTTTTTTGTCTGATCATACGAGTCTAGTACTAGTTTCTAGGAAAATATTTGATAGCCAAACTGACAGCCCTTTTTTCCTCATGTGGATTAGAATGGTTGAGATTTCAGAGTCCAGCTAATTAAATATTAAAGAAAGTTTGGTTAATCTTAATCAAACTCACATAGTACTTTAATAATCAAAACCAGCAGAGTTGATATGATTTGACCTATCAAACCTTGGAACCAGTATAATTGATAAAACAATAGTTTTCATGTGTGCTCAACCCATTCACAAGATTACTACTTCCTTCTGAATTTGCTGCTATTCATAAACCATTTTGAAAGGTACATCTATACTCTATACTTACTGCAGGAATTCAAATGTTTTATTGTGTTCCTATGAGGCATAGCTCTGTCATGTCAGCACTGTGGGATATGTTATGTCATATAATTCCTTTTTGATCTTATGGTTATGGGAAGATACATCAATTTGCAAAGCACCAAAATAGAATAATCAGTACAACCAAACCCTGGAAGCATTTCATGCTAATAAATGTTTCTCTGCCAAGATCCTATCATCTTCCAAAATGGATTCAGTCAGATAAAGATCTTGAATATGCCCAAGCTTAAATATAATTTGGCATGTTTAGACAAATATAGTTTGAGCTTAATCTGACAGTTTATTTGCATAACCTTTTTTGAATTTCCTAATTTTCATTTGCCAAAAATTCCATTATATTTAAAACATATACAACCAACAAAATCACATCTCCAGTGAACGCAATGAGAGCTTTTTGCATACAAGTCATACATGATCAACCATCTGCTCAAAGGTAAGTATGCATTTTCTACACAGGTTTAATATTTTATAATTGTGATTTGTTCAAAACAATGTGAATTACAGCTGTCAGTTCTTTAGTTAATGTTGGCCTTCATATGTACTGAGTTTTTCCCAAGAACCTAGGATGTAAGATATTGGGGTAGTATATGCGTGGACACAAGCAGTGTGATACTTTGCATTGATTGATGGAAATTTTATTAATTTGCAGATTTTCTTGGTGCCACCTTTTAAATGTTTAAGATTTTTTTTTTATACAGTACCCAGTGTGATGATAACCAGTAGGACCACCACTGCCAGTTTTTGCCATAATATTTACATTTTCAGTCAAGATTTTCAGATCTTGATATTTTGATCTTTTCCAATTCTTTGTCATCTATTTCACTATTCCCTGGTTATATTATTATTGTTGTTGTTGTTAATCTTCATTTCCATATTCAACTAGTTCAATTGCCAACTAGACAATCCAGAAAGCATCTTGGGAACTGTAGCAATATGAAACAACCAAAAATGGATGTATTCACATCAGACAACATTTCCCAGAATTCTTTTGAAGAAACTATAATAGAGATACAATAGACAAATCGGAATTTTTTAAATCTCCAAAAAGTCTTGCTAATTTTACATAAACTGCACTTCTTACACAGTAAGGAATGTTATAGTTACTAAAAAGTATTGTATCAATTTTATTTAAGATTATAGAGCCATAATTAGTATCACATCATGATTTTATAAAACATGAGATGCATTTTAGTGAATAAAATCTGAACATTCTATATATTTGGAATTGATAAATGCACCTTTTGAAATTACACTCAAATGGGTAATAATGTGGCCTGTTTAAGGGAGCCCTGAAAAATGTTAAATAAGTCTCCTCCAAAGCTAGATTTAACTTTTTAATTTAGCTGCATTAATAGCAAATGTAATTCTCAATCAGGTATTTATTTACAGGCATTTATACCTAGGTCATAAGACTATAAATGTGCAAAAGTTAAAGCAAAAAGCAAACAGAACTGAAGAAAAGTAATCATAGTCTGAAAAGATATTGCTGCTTAATTTCTATATTTTTTTCAGAAAGTCACAAAAATAATCCACAAAATGACCAATTAAATAACAGGCTTTATGCCTTCTTAAAAAAAATTAATAAGGAGAATGCTTCTGAGACTAGGTGTTCCAAAACATGTGGTCATTACAAAAAAAAAAACTGTCTTCATATCCATGTCTCCTTGATGTAATGCAAGGATGCATACATGGGACAGAACCATTTGAAGGGAAAGGATTCTGAAGCCACAAAGAACTAAAGCTATTCAAATTATATTTTATGCAAAAGAATTAGTTTTATTAATATCATTTATTTTCTTAACCTACTTTGTCAGTACCAAAAGGTTATTCTATGTGCTAGTCATTGAGCAAAGAATACCACAATCCTGTCATAGCTGAAGTGTTATTTTTTGGAGATCTTAACCTTGAGCTATCTTCAAGGACACAAAGAACATTTGGCTGCAGCTGTTTACTATTTACACAAAAGAACTGATATATGAGCTTCACACCCCAACTCTATTCATCATTCATGTTGTTCGACCCTGTGAGTAACTTTGTTTGAAGAAGTAGTCTTCAGATGTTATTATTTTTCCTGTTTTCACATAACAAGCTGTCTTTGAACTCTCTTGAAATTATTGCCTATTTTCAGATATCATATGATTCTGAATATCTTGCAGCTAATTATAGAAAGCTATGTTATGACAAATGAATGTTGAACAATGAGTAATCTTGTTACAGAGACATGAAAGTGAAAGTGTACTTTGTATATTTAAAAGTATTTATTTTTACAACATACTGTATTGTTTGCATTATTTGTTAAAGTCATGTACAATCACCCCAATTACACAAGAACTGAAAACATGTTTATTGAAGCATAGCCATATGCAAATCTGAGGTGTATTTGTAAAATAATGGAAAATGTTTTATCATTTTCATTACAGAGATCTATAATTTATATATTATGTATTGATACATGCTTTCATAAAAGCAATGTGTTATGATACCTTCTGATTAGTTACATATCTTCAGTAGAAAGCAGCATTTATTTCACAAAAACAAAAGTTGTCTTTCATTCAGAATATAATATATATTTAACATACTCACTTTAAAAGACAAACCTATCAAAAACTGTACAAATACAAAGAAGCTAAAATTCCTTTCATCTTTTTATCAAAACAAATCATATAAATGTAAAGCTAGAAATATTGGGCATTTCACACAAGTACTAAGAAAGCATACCACATTATAGCTATAAAAAATTCCAGTTCTTCATTTTTTCTAAGTCACACACATACTATATAATCTCAATTTATGGTGGGAACATTGTCCATTCCCCTCCATTGCATTACATGTGGGAATTCTGTATTTTTCAGACCACCATTCCTTAGATTTTTTTTTTTAATCTGTCCTGTTTTATTTATGTACTTGTATAAACACTATTCGCTTATCTGGGAAAGCATAAGTGGAGCACTGTTTTTTCCAGGAACAGTATCTTAAGTATGTTTATTAAAATTAATCAGAATCTTGCTGTGATCTATAAATATATTTCTCTTAAATATCAGAGTTAGTTTTAATTACCACTTATTGTCCACATTTTAGGGATAATATATTCAACTGTGTTTTAATCAATATATTTGTATGCCTAATTAATTATTTTGTCCTTGTTTTATATTTCTTTTTTATTCCTTGAATGCCATTTTGGATAAGCAAACTGAAGTTAAATGAATATGACTGATTTAAATATTGTGAAAGACTACAACATTGCTAGTTTCCACATAGTTTCAGAAATCCATATATTTCCAATCTCTGTTAATGTTTCATTTGTTCAGTCTGTGTCTGCATTGACCTGAAAATGTTTTAATCTATATAAAAAGCCATGGTTTTGAATAATTGAAAATTTATTGCAAAGTATGCATTTTGTGATTATTTTTCCTGATTTCTAGACATCTTTAAATTTTTCATTTTAAGCATAAATTATATTTTTTGAATTGAGAATTACATACAAAATTGAGATAAGTTTAAAATCCAGAAGAGAATTGCATTCTAATCCCCACATTACTCCAGGGCCTTCTAGCTTTTATTTCTTGAGCCTTCTTGCACCCCATGCCCAATTCTTCCAATATCACTTATTTTGCTGCTTTCTGTGAAAAGGGGATTGAGATCAAGTTTATTTCTAAATTAAGCTTAAGCTAAACTTAAGGTGGTTTGAAAGTTGAATACCTCCAAAACTCTTACCATCTTCAGTGATTCGTCTAAACATGACATTCTCTCACTGCCTTCACTAAATCAGGGTCAAGATAGAGCAGAACAAAACCAAGTTGGCTTTCCTCTTACTTAGTCTCATTTACTAAGCAAGAAATGAATGGATCAGCCATACTGCATAGCACTTACAAAACATTGACATACCTCTATTAGCCTTTGGATATTTGCCCATTAACTGTTGTTGTGGGGTTGGAGGCAGGGTAATTCTGACTCCTGCAGTCTCGTATAGTTAGAAATTCCAAGTTCTGAAATTTCTGTACAATAACTGTGGAGACCTTGGTGCTCTCTGAGCTTGGTTGTTTTTGTTGCCGATGCTTCATTACCAAACTAGGTAACATCATCAGTGCATATGTACAATAGTTAATGTACTAACCATTTTTATGATTCAGCATTTTCTTCACTCAGTAAAGCTAAAATCTATAAATATGCGAACAATACAGTGTACAGTGTAATTGGGTTTGCCTGTATGCATTCATCTTAATTGACTTGTAAATTGGTCTGATCAATACTTTTTTGAGAAAGAACAGTGAAGATATAATTAAGTTCAAGATTATTTTAATTCAGAACCTCTCTACCTGTAAAGACCAAACTGCAATCACAAATAGAGATTGAAATTGTATAGAAAAAAAAGTATATGTCTCTTCTTGTAGACTGATTAACCAGAAGAAAAACTTGGAAAACAGACCAATCAAACACTTACAGGGGATTTGAAAAGTCAAACACAATAATCCCATGCTTTACTTTTAGAGTTAGAAATAATAAATTCTTAACTTTTGTTGCATTGTATTATTTCAAAGAATCCTACATCCTAGGCCTTCCTGTATTAATTTTTTTTAAACCTAAAACCATATTTTTGTCTACACAATGGCATCAAATATAGACAACAATTAAGTTCTTACACTTAAGACTGGTGGAAAATACATATTGTTAGAGAGACAAAAAAAGCAGCATGCTGATGTATCTAACACCATTTTTGAAAAGCCTAGATGATAGATCTCTTAGAATCAGTAACTTAAAAGGATTTCATTAAAAGCATACATACAAAATTATGATGTGTAATTAAAATGGCAAGTTACGCCTAATTTGTGGTATCTTCCTATTTCAGTCACAGCAGAGTGACAAAATATATAGCACACATATAAACACATGAAGATGCCACACAAGGAAGAACAGAAATATGCATGCACACATGCATATACACATATACACAGTGGAATGGAACACATTTCAGAAGGAAAAACACCTCTTTTGTGACCACTGCAGGCAAAGAGCTTGGAAAGAATTTCAGAAGTCATTGTCTGTATACTTTCTCTAGCTTGTTTTTTTAGTCTCCTCTGCTTTGTCCTGTCACTATTCCCCAAAGATTGCTCAGCAGGCTAAGACAAATTACATCTGCCAGATTTCTGAATTTATGGCTTATAGGAGACTTCTGAAATTAGCTCTCGTACAACCCTAACAATACAGGTTGCCAATCTTGATTTATTGTTGTCCTATAATTCATCAATTATATTCTTAATGCTAGTCTTTGGTATAAATTCTTTCCTTTGGGTAATATTCAGTTCGGTAAAATATCCAATAATATTTTAATATGAATTAAAATGAAATATCTTCAAAAAGATAATTCTACATCTATGTGTATTTTGAAATGCCAGTCAAAACTGTGATAGTTTATCCACGTAAGGACAGTCATCAATGTTATACATAATTTCTGTAATATTCCTACAAAACTTAAAAACCTATGACATGTATAAAACACAATTGAAATACAAAATCATTCTCAGGTGAGTATCAAGTCTAGATTAAAAGACAAATATATGGAATTCAAGAACTGGAAGGTCTAATTACCTATGCCATATCCCAGTATTCCACAGAAGAATAATTTCAGACTATCTGGAAAGATTTTAATTGAAGATACTAAAACAAAATCTCACTTATTTTTAATTTTGCCCAGCACCAGCTATCTGACCATTGTTAAAAATATTGTAGGCATCTGGTAAATAAAATGATGAAAATGAGGCCTTGCTTGGTTAGCTGAGAAGAGGATGATTTTGTGCAAGTCATCCAGATCCCTAGGACTGTTAATGCAACAATGTACTTATTAGATCCTTTCCTGGATAATGAAGGCTGCCTCGAAATTTGTGGTTGGATCCATCATTGGTCCATATCGTCTTCCTAAAAGAAGAAAGTGATTTCAATGAGAAAAAAAAATATTCAGTCTCCAATTTCCACTTTTATTAACCCTGTTAGGGGTCCAAGTTGTTCTGGAGTGAGGAAAATAAATATGAAAAAAGAATGAATAAATAAATAAATAAATTATTGAGAAATTTTGGAGGTTGTAATCATAAAAATGTATACTGTTAGTTCTTCCAGATTTTGAATATCTCCCTTTTATGATCCTGTAATTCCTTAATTTCAGGATAGAATCGAGGCAACAATTATTATTTAATATTTTGAATATATATATAAAACTATTGCATTCTAATCGAAGGTGACATAGTGCTTTGTATTAAAATTCACTGCAATTAAAATTTATTTTCTACCACTAATATATCAAAATAATACTGTTGATACCTTATGCAGATCCGTTTTGCTACACACACCTGTTCTTTTTGAGTACATGTCAGCTGAAGAATTTCTAATTCAAGTAATCTAATCAACCAAGTCTTTTGTCCATTTCAAAAATCTGGATTAGCTTCAAAGGAACTAGATCACCACATACTGTACCTTACCTTTGGAGAACCTCACCAGTTTCTGACCTTTTAACTTAGCATGCTTTAAAAAAAACGGAGCTGTTTTATGATCTCCTTAGTTGCATATAAAACTTCCAGAAAAAAAGTAATAGAATATAAGATTTTTTTTTTAGCTTCACTTGTGTTCATTGCATTCCAGTGACACTATTTTTTTCTTCCACTCTTGACTTATAGTGGTGGATGTTATTGCAATCATATTTGAAAATTCTGTCTCCTCTATGTGGAATACCACCCACAGTTACTGCTAAGTACGATCTAGAAATAATATCATACCCGGTACAGAAAATTGCCTGTAGGGTGGACCATAGCATCTTTTCCTTGGCTATTCTAGGGAGTGGTGACAAGCAGAGCATCCAGAAGTTAATGAAAGGAGAAGGAGATTAGTGTATCAGTAGCTGTTAACAAGTATGATTTGGCTGCTTCAGCTCAGTATGTTTTCTATCTTCCTAAAGCCAGGATTATCTTGTACTTAGAGGCCAGCCCAGTTCAGAGTGTCATCCATTTGGATACTGCTCTTCCCAATATGGATTATTCATTGAGGTACCTAGATCATCCCTTCACCAATGGAGAAGGTTTTTAAAAAGGCTTTCCAGTATAATAGTCTTAAAATGATTGCTTCAAAAGGTCTTCTTCCATTTACATTCAGTGTGATGATATTTATAATTCTTTCAACAGGACGTCTATATATTTGTTTCATATTTGTCCAGTGGTTTTATTCCTATAAGTAGCATTAACATTAAGCATGAAAAAATGTCATTTCTGTAAGCTGAGGAAGGAGTAAGAGGAGGAGGATTTTTCATGTACATCTCCCTGTAATAACAGTCTTAATAATGAAAGTCTTCTTCCAAGACTTTTCCTCTTGTATAAGCTTCAAAATGCAGAATTAAGATTACAGAGGTGAGTATCTCTTACTTGTAAAGAAGGGCAGTTCTGAACAAATTGAGTGTTTTATTATGCAGATTGACATGACAATTGGAGAATTGTCTCTTTGGAAGTGAAACTTTAAGTTTATTTATTACATTGAAGCATATACTATTAGGAAAAACTGCATGTAAAAATAATGTAGAAAGTTGATAGAATGGACAAGTATCAATATAATAAAATGACTTGGAACAGACTGTCTCATCATTGTTATTCAGATGATGGATGAAATCATCTTACTCTTTACAGTAATAGCTCTTGGATAGCTCATTGACCATGGCTGCTAAAAAGAGACAGTGTTTCTTGCCAATTTAAAGTGGATATGTTTTAAAAAAATACTAAATATTAATTAGTACTACTAATAGTTGATAAGGATTAAATATTTGGAGGTGGAAAATACTTGAAAAGCAATATTAAAAATCTATTTCAGGGAGGGAGGGAGGGTCCATTATCTGACCCGATTTCCTTTGGAGTCTCTCACTTCAAGTGCAATTCTTAGCCAGCAAAATGTTGCCAATCTCCAGTTTGCAAAATTCATTTCATGTGCTGCTAAATTAATTATAAACTTTTTATTGGGTTACATAATATTTACTATGGTCAAAAGGCTTACAAAGTTACGCAAGATAATTCCAGAATGTGTGAAAATGTATTCCATTTAACAAATGAATTTGGATTTAACATCTGTAATTCAAAATCTGTAATGCTAGTGTATACATGAGAAAAATCAGCCTACTTGGCAGCTGCCACTCCTAATTTTAAGCTATTTCAAAATGTGACTGGAAAGGACAGCATCTATTTAGGAATGATCAGATATTGTCATTGATAGAACTCCTGGATTTGTTTTGACATGCATGTTTATACACCTGCAATTGCCAATTTTTTTAACCCACCATACATGGAAGAGCATGTCTCCAGAGGAAATCAAGTAGAACTATATTGCTGAAGGGGAAAACAAACAGCATGAAGGGTGAGAGGGAACGTGAACAACTAAAACACTAAAAAGGTATGAGCATAGTAGCAGGAAATATTGTTGTCCACCTTATCCTTGTTTCAGTCTTTATTGTGATCAGATATAGTGAACAACTAGTTTGACCTGTACTGTACATGCTTTCATCTTAAGATAAGTCCAGGTTATATCAGGCCAAAACATAATTTATCTGGTTTGTACAACTGCTGGAGGGCAAACTGGTAGAGCACCTGCATAACAACTTTCTTTCTTAAGAGGCCTATTGTCTAATCTGTCAGCCATCTCAACAGATCACCTTCTTTTTGACATAACTGAGAAACTAGTTCTGTAAATGAGTGTACTGATATTGGAGGAACCATGCCTCAATGCTCATGTGGTTCTGTTTAAAATGCAGACCTGAATCATTTGGATTCCAATTCTGTACAGGTTGTGTCCCTGCAAGTCTCCAGCCACAGAATGAGGAATAAAGATGTTTCAAAAATGTCATTAAAACAATCACCTATAAAGTAATAGGCTTTTTTCTAAGCACTCCAAAAACTGTTCATATTTAAGAGAGAACCACATTTATTGTTAAACTTTCAAGCTTAAAAAAAATAAGAAGGGTGTAGGTGTTTATTTTGCCTAGAGATTCTCACATTATTTTTGTACTTAAAGATTTAATGCAGTGGTTTAATGCACTGAATATAACTCGTCAACATTTAATCATGATATTACTTATTACAACCTTACTCCTGAAACCCTTAAACTGCCATGAATTAAAACAGAAAGTCATATTCTAAGAAGATAGTGCAAAATACTGTTGGATTAATATTGTAGCATTTTCAAGTCCTGTGATACCATAAATCTGCAAAATTCCAGTATGATTGACCAAGAAAATGGCCTTGACAAGGAAGATAACAGCCAACTAGGGAATTAAAGACGGTAAGTGAAAAGTAAAACATTGTAATAATTCCTATTCATACTTATTCAGCAGTGAATAAAATTCTTATCCATGATAATAGTATCCAATGGAAAGATCAAATTCTGCAAGACTGAATAGAGTAGAAACTGCAACCTCCATCCACATACAAAAGGGGAAGGTTCTTGGATCACAATGCCGCATCCACTGTCTTGCAGATTTTCACACATACACATACACACCTTCTGTGGATACCTAGGACCCATATGCATTATTTTCAGGTAAGTATGCATATAATTATGAATTTTAGACATACATGTATAGAGCACAGAGCAACCACAAAATAACAATAATTAAAACAATTATGTTTCTTTTCTTTTTGTTGTTCAAATGATAAGAGAGAGTCATCCTGGAAAGCATCTCCACTTCTTGCTTCTAACCCAGGCTTGAGCTGCTGGGGTTTCGCAGGGGTTCAGGAGAGCCCCTAGCTAAGATTCTGTGCAGTTCAGAGAACCCCCAAATCCCACTCCTGGCTGGCCCCACCCAGCCCTCCCAGGAGACCCCACATGGCCTGTTTTGGATGCAGGTAAGTGCAAGACATGTGTGGAGGCTTGGGGAGGGTGAAAAATGGGCCTCCTGGAAGTTAGGGAAGGCCGAAAATGGGCCCATTTCCAGCTTCCAGGGAGCCTCCAGAGCCCAAAGAGGCCCTTTTCGCCCTCCCGGAGGCTCAAGGAAAACCACCAGAGCCCAGGGAAGGCAAAAATGCTGCCCGTGGTACATGAGGCTGACTAAGCCACGCCCACCATGACCATGCCTACCCAGCAGCCAGGCAGAGAGCCCTTTGCTAAAATTTTTGAAGCCCACACCTGTTCTGACCTCTATCTTTTAGTGTAAGTGAGAAAATTATTAAAATTTTGGAAATAACCACACTCAAATTGAAAACTGAGTAATTGTTCATGACATTTGCATTTCATTAACTCAAATCTAGTTTTTGTTCTTGCCCAAATGACCGCATTTTTTTATCCTAGTCCAGCCTGAGTATGTCACTCAAAGGCAAATGTAGCCTGAATGCCTCTGAATTGGTCCTGTTTGTCTTTCACCATACCACCATGGGGCTCATCCACAATCTGTCACCCAATGAGTTTTTTTAATAGCTTCTGTTCATTTAATAAAACAAAACAAAGGGAAGACAAAAAAGAATCACAGAAGAAGGGAAGGAAAAAAAGCAACTGAGAAAAAGTGAGGGGAGGACAAAAGTTCAAAAACTCAATTTCATTTAATATTATTTTACACAACAGTCTCAATAAAGATTAGTTATATTTCATCAAAATCATATTTCTGTAATTTATGCCTATAAGCAACTCAATTATAAATTGCAAATAGCATTAGGTCTTCACTCCACTGAGTAACTGAACCCATAAATTTATTTTTCCACCGTTGAAGGACCAGTCTCTTAGCAGTAAGAAGTCATGGAGAATCCATTTCCTGAAACGTCTGTTCCACATAAGGGGGGGAAATTAGATTCCCTTCATCCCAGTCCTGGTTAATTTCAGACATAACATGTCTATAAGAACTACCATCCAGGAACTCTTCTTTCCAGCTTCCTGATTAGCAAACTGGAAGAGAGTTTCCCTGTCTACAATATGGGAACAGAATAATCAATCTGTGTAGCACATAGTATTCTTTTCAAGACCTAGACATTGTTTTCAAGACCAAAACCATTGTATATCCAAAAATAATTTAAATACTAAAATGACTGACATTTCACAAGATTGCATGAAATTTTGGCTACATAAACCTTCAAACCTTGTAGAAACATTTTTGCATGAAATCTTACATTCAAAGTTCTCTTAAGATTTTTAATAATTTTCTTTTTTTTTTATCCAACTAATTTTATGATTTTTGCAAGAATTGGCTATGGGTGTTGCAAGCACTCAGGTCTGATGCCAGAATCCAAAACACCAGAGGCCCTTCATATGGCTTTGATAAACTAAATGGATCAATGGTCTACACTTGGTATATGCTGCTTCACTCAATATACCTGTAAATGTGTTTGATTAAATGTAGCCCCCATATGGCTGGAGGTTTTGTCTGAATGCAAAACTGAGAAAGCATCAGGTTAGGTTAGACCAGGAGTCTCCAAACTGGGCAACTTGAAGTCTTGTGGGCTATGCTGGCTGCAGAATTCTGGGAGTTGAAGTCCACAAGTCTTAAAGTTGCCACATTTGGGGACCTCTGGATTAGATGAATGCGACACTTCTAGAATGACCAGCCTGAGGATTTGGGCTGAACTCAATTAAAGCTAAATATCTAAAAGATCTAAAGGTGTTTTTCCCATATAGGAAGTCTAATGGGTCAGGTATTTCCCTATTTTTTTAAAAAAAAATCATTTTTCATGATGTCTGAATTTTATATTTTAAAAAGTCTCCAAAGGTATTGTAAAACTGAGACATACCATGGAAAATAATACTGCAGATGATTGATTATGAAAATGGGAAACACAATATGACCACATGCCAAAAATAAAAAGAGAGAGAGAGAGAGAGAAAACAGACAACGTAGCTCAGTTTCCATTTGAAACAAATAGACCTTGGAACAATCAGGAAACTGCCAAGGTAAATTAATTCAGCAGGGACACAGCACCAACAAAATGAGGCAGATTCAGTGATGGGCCACTATGATGCTGTTACAATGACAGTGATGAAAGATACTCTTCTGTTTTGTTTTTTTCTTCAGCCAGGGCAGATTTTGCTCTTCTAACTTTATATCAAATCCAGCAAGTTCAGTGGCAGACATTTGGCACTTAAAACTAGAATCCAAAACTGGCCTCTACAATATACAAACCACTCAGAGTAGCCTTTCTTCTTGAGGATTTGACACATGATTGACTGCTCCTGATCATCTCTTCACCTCTCATTATGAAGATAAACAGAAAAAAAAAAGGATTCATTCAACCAAGAAGAGAAACTGTGACAGATATAAAACGAAGCCATTGTCCATCAAAATGTAACAGGCTCCAAGGTCATGTCACAAGCTGTGCTATTTAAACTTTTTCCAATCTGCCATCTGCAGTATTGAAATCAAGACCACAGAAAACAGGCCAAACCTGTCTCACTGCAAGTCTTTAAACACAATCAGGCTAAAATGATTTGGTACATTTGGTTCATCATCAATCAGTTGGGGGTGTAGCACAGGACCTAGAATACATCACTCTGTAATTTAGTATATCTTATTAAGCCATGGTTTATTGATCCAAAGTTCCTGGAGTAAACAAAAAGGGTTGGATTCGCACATTATGCTAAATCAAACAGGACAACCCATAGCATAGAAAAATTTTGATGATATTAAGGTGAGTATGATTGATAATACTTCAGACACTTTTTCATAAAAGTCATAAATAAACTTTCAGGGAAGTTTGATATCAGGATAATCCAGACGAGAAGCAGATCCAGAAGTCCTAGTTCTAAATTTATTGTAAGGTTACATTAATAGAATCTTGGAAGTCTGAAAGTACATCACTATCCCCTCACCTTTTCAGATTAAGAAACTATGAAGGGTCCCTTCAGAGACACTGTCATAACCACATTCATTCTGTGTCTAAGTTGCCTCTTATCTGATCATAGTCTAGCCCAGGGGTCTCCAACCTTGGCAACTTTAAGACTAGCAGACTTCAACTCCCAGAATTCCCCAGCCAAGCTTGCTGGCTGGGGAATTCTGGGAGTTGAAATCGGCCAGGCTTAAAGTTGCCAAGGTTGGAGACCCCTGGTCTAGTCTGCAAGCCTTTTCTCCTACCTTTCTGACTCATTCCCACATAACACTACACCTCTTATTATATATGTTCAAGATATGACCCTGTACATGACCATATAGATGATTTGATAAAGATTAATCATGGTTACAATTTTCTAGCTACAAATACATTTTAAAAATCCATACCTCTGTCCAGATGAAAACAGGATACATTGCCACAAGAAAGGTATCAGTGAATTTGACTTCCAATATTCAGATGATAGATACAAAAGAGGAAAAATCGGAAAATTATTCAGTTTGGTCTAGTGGTTAAGGTACCAGGCTAGAAACCAAGAGACTTTGAATTCTAGTGTCATCTTAACTTTCTTCTTCATCAATCACTCCCTCTCAGCCCAACTCACAAGTCTGTTGTTTGTTGTCATGGGGAAAATAGGAAAAAAGTATGTTGGATATGTTTGCTACCTTGAGTTATTTGTAAAAATAATTAATGCAAAATATAAATAAATGAAAATAAATTCTAAGGATGCAAATTAGTAAAGAGGGTTATCAAAAAAGAGGGTTATCAAATAAATGGGCAAGTTATCTTGCTTTTATTATGCTAAAAGCTGTATAAGTGTAGAAGCTTAATTTCATCATAACTCAGTTGAAGCATAGAAAGCCACTGGAAGGGATGACTTTCTGCACCTTGCTCCACAGTATAGAGAGAATGGGCTTCAGATATGGGATTGTAAATTTAATTGGTAGGCTTGTGCATTGCCAAACATTAGGGCAGTGCAAAATCAAAGTCTTCTAGATCCTTACATCTAAATCAAATCTAACATTTTACATTTAAATCAAAACAGCTCTCTAGGAAGAGAAAAGATGTGCGCCAAACTTTAGGAAAAAACACATGATTATTAGATAGAAGCAAAATCAAGATCACAAAGCTACATCAAACTGTGTAACAAATAAGTTTAACAGTTCTATAGGGCATTACTTTTTTTGATAAGATTCTATTAGATAAGATTCTTAGGAACAGCCTACCTACCAAAAAAATAATGAAAGGATTCAGCATCAACTACATCAGCCTCTATTTCCATTGTGTTCATACCGTAAACACATTCAAGATAAGTGTCAGATTTTACGACTGAAGCCAGTTTCAAAATCCTTTTAATATTTGCATATCTATCTCTGTCTTTATATGTTTTCTATACAGAGAAAGATAGCTTCAAAGACTTTAAGAAGTTTGCAATAAATAAAAGGTAATAAAATTATTCCCAACTGTCAAATGATCACACCAAGTAAATTGAGGAAGAGGAAGAAGAAAAGAAAGAGGACGAGGAAGAAGGAGAAGAAGCCTTTACTGACTAATACATGAGCCAGCAGTCTATTACTGAATCTGCTCACCCCTCAGAGTAACTAACTGAGCTGCTGCCTTTTGGACTTAATATACTGGTGTTCTGTATAAATAATGGTAGACTCCAAATACTTCATTCCGATTGGTTAACAAAACCTAAAAGGGGATTGGTTCAATAGGGACCAATCCACAAAGCCGCCCAAGGGCGGCTAAACCAAATGCTTGTCATTGGCTACAAGCCAGCAGACAGAAACATATAAAAGGGCTGTTGCGGCTTGAGCCAATGTTCCGTTTTGCAACTATAATTGAAATAAAGACTTGTTGTTGGAACCCGGTCTACCTCGCGTTTTTCCAGACGGAACACTGGTGACGAGGGTGGGATCGTCCTAAACGCGAGACGGAGCACGCAGTGACAGACAAGCCAGACAAAGAGAAATGGCCGGAAACAATGCACCACCCGCACCCTTCAACCCCAATGAAGAAGATTGGGAATCTTACGTAGACCGTTTCCAGATGTACCTAGAGAGCAATGAGATGGTAGAAATCTCAGACCAACGAAAAAGAGCCGTCTTCTTGACACACTGTGGGCCCGCGATTTTTAAAATGGCCAAGGCTTTGGCAAAGCCCCGAGATGTCAAACAACTGATGTGGACCGAGCTACAAAGAACATTAAAGGCCCATTATGCACCGCTGGTGTCAAACTTGATAAAGCGGCACGAGTTTTATCGGAGAGACCAGAAAGAAGGTGAAACCATCGCTGATTTTGTAGCCGCACTACGCCAAATAGGGGGAGCGTGCGAGTTTCTTAACTTAGATGAAGCGATGCGGGATCGAGTGATATTGAGGTTAAGAGACTCAACCATACAGAGCAAGCTACTGAACAAACCCAACATATCAGTAGCCAAAGCTATTGCAGAAGCCTCGGCTGCTGAAGCCGCCAAAAAATCGGCAGATAAGATGAAACAAATGAATGCAAGTACCGATGAAAAAAGCCCGGCCAGAGGAAAAAAACAACATCCCACAACCACTCATTACGAAGAACTCAAAGAGACGTCAGAATCTGGGGAGGAAGATGACAAAATCCACCGCCGAAACGCTAACAAGAAAGGACGCGAAAATAGAAATCGGCAGGAATGTGCTGGCTGCGGGGGAAACCATCCCCGAGCCGATTGCAGATTCCTCGATGCCAGTTGCAGAGCATGCAAGAAAAGGGGGCATATCGAGAAAGTCTGCAGAAACAAAAAGAATTACAGCCCCAAGAGACGAAACGACTCCCCAGCAAAACCTGAGCCAAGACTCTCCGAGAGAAAGTGACAGCGAAACAGGCAAGCCACTAACCGGGAGAAAGCATACCAAACTTTCGCTATCGGAAGCGCTCAGACGGAAAGAGGGAAAAAAGTAAAAATAGTTGTAAAAATCGAAGACAGCCCCTGCGAGATGGAAGTTGATTCTGGATCGTTCCTATCCATGGTGTCGTGGGACACCCTCAAAAAACTAATTCCTGACATCAAAATTAAGGAACTCCAGAGACAAAAACTAACCCTCAAAGATTATCAGGGAAACCGAATTCCTGTAATCGGCCTGGGACATTTTTGAATCGCTTACAGGCAACATGTCGCAGTACTACCATTAACAATAGTCGACCGAGATCGACCAAGCCTCCTGGGTATCGAATGGTTCGCACCATTGGGCATCAGGATGACCTGAGTAGACCGGGTGGCCGCAACTGACTGGGAAGAAGACCGGATCCGAGAATTCCAGGACATCTTCGACGGCTCCCTAGGCAGGTATCAGGGAACCCCCATTTTGTTTAGTCTAGACCCACAGATATCCTCTAAAAGACTAAAGGCCAGACGGGTTCCTTTTGCTTTAAAAGAAAAAATAGAGGAACAACTAAATAAATTGATAGATCAAGGGGTTTTAGAACCGGTCGACCACGCTAAATGGGAAACACCAATTGTGACACCAATTAAGCTAGACGGGTCGGTTCGAATCTGTGGCGACTACAAGGCTACCCTGAACCACGCGTTGCAACAGAGCGTGTACCCGGTGCCAGTTGTGCAACACCTACTGCACTCTCTTGGGGGAGGAAAGGTTTTCGCCAAACTAGACCTGGCACAGGCGTACCAACAGCTCCCAGTAGACCCCTTAACGGCGGAAGCACAAACAATAGTGACTCACAAAGGGGCATTCAAATGTAACAGACTCCAATTTGGAGTAAGCGTAGCCCCAGGCGTTTTCCAGAGCCTCATGGAACGCCTGTTAAATGGCATAAGAGGGGTCGTGCCATACTTTGACGACGTCCTAATTTCAGCCAAAGATGCAACACAACTAAAGAAAAGACTCAAAGAGGTCCTAAATAAATTCAGAGAATCTGGCCTTAAAGTAAAGAAATAAAAGTGCTGCCTAATGACTCATCGCGTCGAGTTCTTAGGATATTTAATTGATGGAGAGGGCATACACCCCACCGAAAAAAAAGTCAGAGCTATAAAAGACGCACCAGAACCAAAGAATAAAACTGAGCTGCAGGCATTTTGGGGACTGATAAACTTTTATAATGTGTTCCTACCCCAAAAAGCCACAATAGCGGAACCATTGCATCGATTACTGGACAAGAAAACAATTTGGACATGGGGGCTTAGAGAAAAAAAAGCTTTCCAAGGAATAAAAGACTTATTAACATCAAACACCGTTCTTATCCAGTTTAGCAACACACTGCCATTGACGGTGACCTGCGACTCCTCGCCATTCGGAGTCGGTGCCATCCTGAGCTACCAATTGCCTGATGGGAGAGAGGCACCCGTCGCATACTATTCTAAGACCCTGTCCAAAGCCGAGCGTAATTACAGCCAGTTGGACAGAGAAGCCCTAGCAATTGTCGCAGGAGTGAAACGCTTCCACGAGTACCTATATGGAAGAACTTTTCAAATCATAACAGATCACAAACCGCTACTCAGAATTTTGGCGGGAAACAAACCTACACTGAATATTCTGTCCCCACGAATGACTAGATGGTCAGAGTTCCTGGCAGCCTATTCCTATACTCTGACACATCGCCCAGGGAAACAAATTTCCCATGCAGACGCTTTGAGCAGAGCACCATTGTCATCCACAGAGGAAGACCCGGCACCAACGATGACAGCATTACAAATAGAGACTTGCCCCGATCTACCCATATCTGCGAATGATGTCGCCAGAGCCACCGCAAAAGACCCATTGACTGCCCGCGTACTTAACTGGGTAGGTAAAGGCTGGCCGGAAAACCAAAAAACTGAGAACTTTAAACCTTTCCGGACCAGACAAACTGAACTCTCAATCCAAAAAGGGGTGATCGGGTAATTATTCCTAATAAATTACAAACGAAGGTACTGGGTATGCTTCACGAAGGCCACCCGGGAATAGTTAAAATGAAAAGCCTTGCTAGAAGCTATGTTTGGTGGCCGGGTATAGATAGGGACATCGAATACTGGGTAAACTCATGCAATAAATGCCAAAGAATCAGGCCGTCCCCGCCAAAAGCACCCATAAGAGACTGGGAAACCCCAAGAGGCCCCTGGTCACGAATCCACATCGATTTTGCGGGTCCTACCAAGGGGCATACGTTTCTGATTGTCGTGGATGCATACTCTAATTGGCTGGAGGTAAAAATTATGCCATCTACAACAACAGAAACCGTTATAAAACAACTTGACAAACTCTTTGCAACCCATGGCCTACCGGACGTCCTAGTGTCCGATAACGGGCCACAATTAACCAGTCTCCAATTCGAGCAATACCTAGCCTCCCTAGGTATAAGACATGCCCTAACCGCGCCGGCCCATGGTCAGGTTTACCAAGGAGGGTTTAGAAAAAATGGACACTGGGGATGTCCAAAATAAAATAAATCGATTACTCACCCTCCAACATATCACACCCAGTACTACAACCAACAAAACCCCAGCAGAATTACTGATGGGAAGGAAACTAAGGTCGCATCTAGATAGATTGCACCCAAATTTCACACCAGAACCCCCCCCCCCCCGACTCCTCCACCCGATGCAGGACCTTTGCAATAGGCGACTTAGTTTATGCTAAAAATTTTACCAGGGACCCATGATGGCTACCCAGACAAATTACACAAATAACAGCCCCAAATCCTACCGACTAACGGTAGACGACAGCAGGGAATGGCACATAGACCAGCTTCGCTCCCAAAACATAGAATGAAATGCAAACACACAACCACACATAGAAAAACACGACGAAATTCAAACCAAAGAGGGGGGGGAAATGCGAGAAATCAATAAAGAACCGTTTAAATTAAACTCCGAAAACAATAACAATCAAAAAGAGCAAATAAAAGACTCACTGTTTGAAGAAAGTTGCGAGAAGAGTCCATTCGAAGGGGCCAGCCAGGCCAGCTCAACCTGCCCGGAGGAAACGGGAGGGAGCGGCAAAACCGCCGGCCTAAGAAACTCAGGCGGCAGTAAAATGGCTGACTCACCCTTCCAGACGGTTCCATGGAGAAAGACTGGAGAAACAGCAAACCCATCCGAACCGGTCAAAGTCTCCGACAGAAATGAACCGCGCAAGTCCAGTCGAATCAAAAGAAGCCCCACCTACCCACGCGACTAAGTCACTACTTAGGACTGAACTAAGAGGAGAGGGGTGTTCTGTATAAATAATAATAGACTCCAAATACTTCATTCTGATTGGTTAACAAAACCTAAAAGGGGATTGGTTCAATAGGGACCAATCCACGAAGCCGCCCAAGGGCGGCTAAACCAAATGCTTGTCATTGGCTACAAGCCGGCAGACAGAAACATATAAAAGGGCTGTCACGGCTTGAGCCAATGTTCCGTTTTGCAACTATAATTGAAATAAAGACTTGTTGTTGGAACCCGGTCTACCTCGCGTTTTTCCGGACGGAACAACTGTAGTTTCCAATCATCTTTAGAGGTAGCCTCAAGGAGAGTGTGTTGCAGCAGGCCAAATATGGTGATGAGGGTTTAGGGTTATCCCAACTCTAACCTTTTTCTTAACTGCAGAATTTGTAGAAGCACACCATCAAAATTTAATGACAAAATAAATATCCAACATCAGTAATATGACTTTAAACAGCAAAACAAACAAACCAGTGATACAAGGACATTATTTTAAAGTAGACAAATTGATCCTGCCCATTTATCTAAAATTACAATGTCTTTCAGCCTTAACCTCTGAAAACAAAGTTTTTAAAAATGACTCTGGTCATCAAAATATTGTCTACTTCTGGTTTAAACCCATCATTCATCAGTCAAGTTTAAAACAGCTAATAAATAAAGAATGATAAATTAATGAACAATAAAGAATGATAATATAACAATAAAATTTCAAAATAGCCATAGTACAAATAAAGCTGTATAAGCAGACATTTCCTAAATTGAGAAAATTATAATTAGAGACGTTTTTTTCATGTTACAAAATACAAAGAATGAAGGTATCACTGGCTAAAACATTTCTGATGTACAATGAAGATATGAAGAAACATAATTGAGTCTACATCCACATTTTTCACTCCTGACTTTTCTACATTCATAAGATTGTTCATGTAAATGTAGGCTATTTTGCAAATAATCCAATAAATGGCAGGGATTAATGGGCCATTTCTGACACTATCACTCCCATTTCTGGGCTGGGACCTGAGTGAAAACTGAGATTAAAATGATTTTATGTTTCTTTGATAATTTTAGCCTGTCAAGAAATCATAATTTCCACTGGACAGGAAAACAAAAGATGAAGCACCTTTAAAGACTAGAATTTGCCATTCTGTAGTAGTAGTAGTAGGCAAAAATTAACACTGGATCTTTTAAAGAGTTATAATCTATGGATTTGGGGCATAGTATTTTCTTGACACTAGTGGACAGCTGGAAAAATACAGGGGCTATTATTTATTTATTTGTTCAATTTCTCATGGTGTTTTGGGGGGTATTAACTTCAGATTTCCTTTCATTCCTAAAATGCCAAAACTTTTATTATATGCCTAATATCTTAATTTTCTTAATTAAGTTTCAGTAAGCTGATTTGAAAATATGGCTTTGTTTCATTTATTTGAATCATTCCATGAATAGCTATTTCATAGTTTCCTTCATATTATTCTTTGGAGTGCTCATTTTCCAATGCTACACAACAGATGGACTTGACTTTGGCAAGAAATGATGTCAAGGATTCATCCACCAGTAGCTAAAGCCAATAACTTCCTTAGTCCTTGGCATGCAAAATATTGGGTTTCATGTGGAAATGAGGAAAATGCTTTTATATTCATTTGTGTGAAATACAATATATTTGCTCAAAAAGCCTAGGCCTCCATATTAATCATAAATCAATTATATTTATCCTTAACCTCAGAAACACTGCATTTCTGCTCCTTTCTTCAGTATGAAATCCAATAGTTTTTTTTACAGCAATTATATTGACTTTCATACAAATGGTAAGCTCATATTGTAGTCATTAGTACTGTAGCCAATTCATTTGATATGATTCCAGTATTTATTTGCAGTCAGAATTATTCCCTTCTCCAGCTTGATATTGATCTTTTGTCATTATTATTAACTGAATATATCCTTTTCTTTTTTACTATGAATTTTATGCAGCATATAAAAACTCTACACAAATATTTTATATTGAAGAAAGGGGGCTATAAGATAGTGGAGGAAAAAGCCAAGCTCCTGATTACATTGAGATCTGGAGGCCATGTTGATCACAATAACAGTAGGAAATATCAGGAATTCATTTATCATAAGAAATACTGAGAGAACAGGGGCTTCGAAAAGCCCTGAAGCTGCCTTAGGGCTTCAGATCAAGTTCATTTCAAATCTGTAATATATGCCCAGGGATCAAGATTATTGACAGATGCTACCAGATGTTTCTCCAGGAACTTGAAGTCCTGGTTTGTGTTTGAGATTTAGGGTGCCATTTCAGGGAGAAGGCCCAGAGAAATGTCTTCTCTGCAAACATTGTGCTCGAAAACTGAGTAAAATGAAATAGAATTATTATAAACCCTAAAATAGCTGAACATAAATTTCTGCCTTTAAAAAAAAGTTCACTTCCATTTAATCCAATTCTCTAAAGTAATGGCAACATTCTCATTTATCAACCAGTCAGAAAAAATAAATTAACTTGCTAATGTTTTGAATGGCTATTATTTTTTATTTAAAACATAATATAGCTTTATTCCAAACAGTTTAATAGACAGGATTAAAATTAGTGGCAGTTAACATTTGCTAAAGAAATCTGACAATGCGTATGAAATTCTGGGAGTCCACATCAACATTGCATCAGAACTACATTTTTATTCTTCAGTGGCAATTTTCTTGGGTTATTTGAATTCCAATTCTTGGTTTCCACAAAAATCAAAAGCATTAAAGCTGGAGAAGCTGGCTGCAGCTTGTAGTTTAGAAATGAGACAAGATGTCTAGACATAATTCTTTTCAACACCGAGCAGACATTTTGATTGTAACACAACACTCAGTTACTATCACTCATTCAGCTCTTTGTTGTTTTCTTTTTTGGTAGATTATAACCAATAATTTTTCAGCTGGCTTTCACATGATTCCTGCAGCTTTAATACCCATGAAGTATCTCTCCACAAATGCTATGAAAAGGAGTGTGATGAAATTACTCTGCAATGTGGGTCAGGTGCATTTGAATCTAATTAGATTAAAATAAATTAAAATGTATTAATTCAGATTTAAATTGAAACAAATGCACTTTTAATATTAAGTAATAGCCTTCAAGAATTAGTGGTGACAAATAGATTATCATAACAATAGCACTTAGACTTCTATACTATTTCATAGTGGTATAGCTCTCTCTAAGCACTTTACAGAGTCAGCACATTGTCCCCAACAATCTGGGTCTCTGTTTTACCAATCTCAAAAGGATGGAAGGCTGAATCCATCTTGAGGTGGTGAGGATTGAACCCCTGGCAGTCAGCAGAATTAGCCTGCAATACTGCATTCTAATCACTGCACCACCATGGCTCCTAACCTATTACCATTAATTATCATTAATATTATAACCTATTATTCTCCATCCCAAACCCTCCAGATGCACTGAGAGGACCAGCTGGGTTGAGGATTCTTAAACCTGTGGTTCCAAAACATCTGGAAGGCACTAAAATGTGAAGAGATGGCTTCCAACCACTTGAGTTGGATTCCTGAGGCTTTTATGGAATGAAGTCTGGATTTAAGTCCCCAAAAGAGTATCTTTGTCCCTTCATTTGAAACTGTTAATTTGAAAAGAAGAACCTCTTCCAGGTTTGAAAAAGAAAAAGATTTCCTTCAGATGCAAACATTATTTGACTGTCTGCTTGTCAATCTAGCAATCTATGATTCAGGCAAGTGGCAGCTAAAACAGTAATTCTTTTAAAGGCCCATTTTAATCAAATGTTTCCTTTAATTCTATTTTAGTGTATATTCTTTTTTAATTAACTTTTTTTAAAAAATCACAAGACAATTCACACTGATGTAGCCATAATTTAAAAAAATTATATCACGCATAAAAAACCTAACATATGCAGGATGTTGAGATAACAATGACTACCTCTATAAAGCTACTAGACTGAGCTGCTATCTCAGTTTCCATAGAGAAATATTGCCACCTGCTGGTCACATCTATGTATTTCAGAAGACTGCTCCACACTATATACAGCTGTCCAAAATGGCAAGAAAACTTGCAGGAATATGTAATTATGGTTTTGGAACACAGACTCTAAAACTGAAAAAAATAGTTTCACAAAGTTTAAAGAATGACTTTAAATGCATAATGTGATCTGAGCTCAACATCTTTCCCACAATCATGTAAGTTTTCCAAATGATTGTGTGTTATCAATTTTACTGATTGAAATCAAACACAAAAGACACTGCTCAGAATTTTTTAAAAAATTTTAATTTATTTATTTTTGTCAAGCAAGTATTAGATAACAGGTATAAGTATAAACATAGTTATGAATACATGAAATGGATACAAATTAAAAAAAAAACATTAGGACAGGGACAGTAGCCCATTGGTGCACTTATGCACACCCCCTACAGACCTCTTAGGAAAGGGGTGAGATCAATAATAAACAGTCTAAGGTTAAAGTTTTTGGGATTGGGGGAAGAAACTACAGAGTCAGGTAGAGTATTTCAGACACTGACCACTCTGTTGCTGAAGTTGTATTTCCTGCAGTCAACTTTGCCTTGGTTTACCTTGAGTCTGTATCTATTGTGTGCTCTTGTATTGTTGTGGTTGAAGCTAAACTATTCATTGACAGGTAGGACATTGCAATAGATAATTTTATGAACTATACTTAGGTCAGACTGAAAGTGGTGTAGTTCTAGGTTGTCTAGGTCTAAAATTTCAAGTCTGGTGGAATAAGGTATTCTGCTACGAGTAAAGGAGTGGAGAACTCTTCTTAAATATTTCTGGACTTTCTCAACTGCATTAATATATGATATATAGTGTGGGTTCTAGACTGATGAGCTATATTCAAATATTGGTCTAGCAAATGTTTTGTATGCTTTCATTAGTAGTGCGAAATTACTGTAGAAAAAGCTACGCAGGATTAGGTTAACCACTCTTAATGCCTTTTTGGCTATGTAGTTACAGTGGGCTCTAGCACTTAGATCATTAGAGATGAGTACTCCAAGGTCCTTGACATAGTGAGGGTCATCAACAAGGTCTTGACTATTCAGCTTGTATTTTATTTTCTGATTTATTTTGCCAATATGTAAGACAGAGCATTTGTTTGTTGAGATTTGAAGTTGCCACTTGTTTGACCATTCTGACACATAGTTGAAGTCATTTTGAAGGGTAGCAGTATTGTCAGTGGTGTTGAATAGCTTTACATCATCAGCGAAAAGAATGCTCTTAATATGATCACAGAGGTTATTTATGTAGAGTATAAAGAAAGTTGGCCCTAGAACTCTGCCTTGGGGGCACCACTGTTGACAGGTACAGGATTTGATAGAGCGCTCCCTATTTTGACCATTTGTTGCTTGTTTGATAGGAATGCAGCTATCCAGTTATGTAGGTGTCCAGAGATACTATAAGATTTTCGTTTTAGAAGTAGTTTGTTGTGTACCACTGAATTAAAGTATTTACAGAATAATGTAAATACACGTCTATTGCTTTGCCCTGATCGAGTTGTGTAGTCCATATGTTTTTACAGTGTAGGAGTTGCAGATTACAGGATAGCTTTTTTCTGAAACCAAATTGTTTGTTAGAGAGTAGGTTGTTCCTAATTGAAAAGGCACATACATCCTCCTTCTTTGACATATCTGGGCTTCCATTTCCATAAACCCTGATTCACATATTGGCCAGATTTTATATGAGTTAAAAATTGGAAAATCAGTTTTTCATTGGCAGGGATTCGGGTTTAAACCTGTGTGTAAATCCAATGCATTAGACAGAAGGATAAAACAAAGGGTTCTTTCAGCTATGATCTCTTTCTATCCATAAAAGTATTCAAAAATTAGTTTTATGAATAAATGAATAGTATATTCATGTATGTATGTATGTGTGTATATATGCATGTACACACACACACAAATATATAGTACATACTGTTTTGAAAGATGAATGCTAGTAGCTTATTAAAGCTGTAGTTTTAAATTCACATAGCTAAAATAGGCCACTGGAGTAATCCTAAATGTAACAATTTTTTACACAAAAGAATGTGCTAGTTGGTTTCATTTACATATATTGTGCATCACCATTCTGAAACGTATTTGTTGCAGCTAATTCCAGATATTGAGCCTTCTAATAGCACTTAAACATGTGATTCCAAATTTAACAAACTATTTCTGGAGTGGTTTAACACTGTTCTTTTTCTAAGGGAACAGTTGATTTATGAAGAAAACAGGAGAGAATTTACAAAAGGACCATTCACTAAAATAATAATTTAAAAAACCTAGAAGTTCAAGAAGAAAAATTTCAGCAGTAGTAGATTACTTCTGAGCATAAAAGTCTAGCTATAATCTGTGGCTATATAACCTAACAGGTTAAGTGGTTAAGAGAAGCTTTTTACCCATTGATGAGCAAATAATATCCTCCTTAGGACAGAATAGCCTAAAACTATTTAGTTGCTACAACTAAAACTATTTAGTTTTAGCAACTATTTAGTTGCTACAACTAAAATTTATGTCACTAGTCTATTAATTTGTCTGCAAACATTCTCTACGCAATAATATTTGGGGGGTCCAGAGAGACCTGCATAATATACAGCCCACAAATAAACTCATGCCTGCTGTGTTTGTTAAAATTCAATCAATTCACCACTGCCAGTCTGAAATGCAAGTGCCCACAACATTTCCAGGTCTCACTGACACTGCCAGCTGAAGCTCTACTACCCATCTTCTGGCTGTTGGTGGTTATTTTGTGGTCTGCAATTATTTTAAATTTATCAACATGTTATGTAGATCTTGTCCAGAGTTTCTTGGTTGCTTTCCAAAATTAATATCATCCAGACAGATTGGTTTAGACTTTCTCCAGATAGCATCACCAACACAGGTAAATTTAGGAGAAAAATCTTAAAAACAACTTTTCCGAGAAAACAAAGCACTAGTTTAATATTGTAGTTTCAAATTAGTAACTTACAGCAACTGACTTATGCAGCCAGAAGTACAGAATCTCAAACACTAGCCAAAGGTCATCTGAAAATAATCTTTCTTTGTGAATGGAAGACCTACTCCTGAGAAAACTTTGTATGTTCTCAAAGTCCACCTTACAGTGGACTTGTACTTCCTGGACCTACAGATGGTTCAGTTTCTCCAATTCTGATGCCATAATAAGTCTAAGACTCTAAGACTGAGTTCAGGACTTTGCAAAGCTGGTGTTATCTTGAAAATTCTAATTTTGAAGCCTTATCTTCATCTTTTAATCTGGTTTCCCCTATGGAACTTTCATTCCTTCTAGTCGAAAGGCCTCTCCAGCCTCTTATCTTCTGTCACACCCCAGGTCCTAGTTCTTGGGGGAAGGAGTTAGCAATTTAAGACAGAAACAACAAAATAACATCAAGAGTTATGAAAATATGAGAAAATGTCATACAGAGCTAATAATTTGACTTCAAGTTATTTTATTTAGTCACTGCTTATCTTATATGATAGACAACTCACAATATATCAAGTAGATTTTTTTTTAATGGTCTAAAGAAGAAACATGAAACATAGTGGTAAATTCAGCCAACACTACAAAAGCATATATCACCCAGCCTATAAGAAGCTCCAGCCACCCTAGCCCAAAAGCTGGGACAACAGCCAGGTCTTTAATGACCCCTGGAATGCCAGCAGAATGAGAATCACCCAAATTTCTAAGTTTTATAATGCCTGGATTGGAACTGTAGATGAAGCTCTACATGACTTTGATGTCTTAGATCTCTTAAACTCGATTTCATTGAGGGCTGCATCAGGGTTGTGTCTGACCTCAGGGGGTAGGGGAGCGGTGACAGAGGGCCATGGCCAGCTTGACGTCATTTGTGTCAGTGCCGCCTGTGGTGGCCCGAGTGCTCTGCCAGTGAAAACAGGTTCCCAATCTCTGTTTTCGGCTGGGACGGTCTCCTGCAACCGTCTGCCAGCAAAAAATGGAGCTCAGAGGGGGCCTCCTGAGCTCTGCTTTTGCTCGAAGAGGGCTTGAGGGGAGTGTCCCAGCTGAAAATGAGATTGGGAACCATTTTCACTGGCAGATACTCTGTAGGCCGATCCTTTCCTGTTTCAAGGATGGCCCAATGGGCGAGATCTAAGCACCTCATGGGCCAGATGCAGCCTGCAGGCCTTGAGTTGGATGCCTCTTGTCTTAGAGGCTTCAGGGACTAAGTTCTCTTCAAATGTACTTCTTCAGAACTGCAATTCTATGAACGCGGCAACTTTTATTTCTAATTTAAAAAGCATATGGAGTAGCTTTAATCAACTTTTATTTTTATGAAATATTATGAAGTGTTATTATTCTTGTGGTCTTAATGGGAATAGTTAAGCAAGCTTTTGAACTAGGATATGGCTTGTATCAGGGTATAAGGCAACATTTCAACTCCATTAACAAACGATAAAAGGGTTTTTGAGTTCTGAGTCACTGCCTGCTAGAAGAAAAAACATTCTGCATAAGGTATAATTGGGGCCATTCAATATAAATCTTTTTTTTCAAAAAAATTACTCTGACATGCAAACATGGATTATTTAAAATAGATTTATCATATATATATGATAAATATATAGGGGTATATATATATTAAGTTTTCACGGGTACTTACATGTGTGCTGTTCAGCTTCCTTCGGGTATTATCCCACATCATTGTAGTGCTTTTAAAGTTGTAGCAACGTTTCAGCAGAATCTCATCTGTCATCATCAGGCTTCTGTATTGAGTTTGTATGTGGGTCAGGCTCTCACAGCCATTGATTTTAAATTTGAGGCTAGCCTATTGCTGTCCCAGGATTCTTTTTTCTTCATCCTGATTGGTTGGAAGTCTTGGTCTGTGTTTATTGGACTTGGAGTTTGTTTGATTGGTGTTTCTGGTTTCTTCTGTCTGTTTTGTGGCTTTGATTGGCTGGCAACCCTCTGTTCCTGTGTTGGAGGCTTTCAGTGCAGCTTGGCTTCGTGTGAAAGGACGGCTGTTATCTATTAGGAAGCTAGGTTTCACCTGGGTGCTTGGTGGGGGGGTGTTTGAGCTGGAAGCATCAGAGGGAGTCTGTTTGTGCTCAGGTGTTTGCCTGGCTTGTGGTGTGGAGATCTTTCTATTTGAGAGTGCAGGCTTCCCAATGATTGACAGTCTGCTGGAATCATCTCTTCTATTCATGCTTTCAGGTCTTTTTTCAATCTCTATGGCTTCTCTGATGATTCTGTGGCTGGGGTTTTCTATAGTGGCTAGGGTTTTGGTGCCATTGAAGTTGATGTTGTGACCTGTGGTTTTCATGTGTTGGACTAGTGAGGAGGTATGTTCCAGCTTTTTTACTGCATTTTTGTGTTCATCCAGGCGGGTACTTATTCTTCTATTGGTCTGTCCAATGTATGTGGCCGGGCATGATGCACAGGGAACTTCGTATATGCCTTGGTTTCCCAGGTCAATTTTGTCTTTGGGGTTTTTAAGGATGGCTGCTATTTTTTTGTCTGTTTTGAAGGCAGTCTTGATGTGATGCCTGTGTAGTATCTTACTTATTTTATCTGTAGTACCTCTTATGTAGGTCAAGACAGCTGTTCCATAGGTCTGTTGATCTTCTAGGTCTCTGTTATGTCTTGGTGTGTTTTTGTGGCTTTGATTGGCTGGCAACACTCTGTTCCGGTGTTGGAGGCTTTCAGTGCAGCTTGGCTTCATGTGAAAGGACGGCTTCTATCCATTAGGAAGCCAGGTTTTACCTCGGTGCCTGGTGGGGGGGTGTTTGAGTTGGAGGCATTGAGTTGGAGTGTTGCCAGCCAATCAAAGCCACAAAACAGACAGAAGAAACCAGAAACACCAATCAAACTCCAAGTCCAGTGAACACAGACCTAGACTCCCAGCCAATCAGAATAGGCCAGCCTCGAATTTGAAACCAGAGGCTGTGAGACCCACATCCATGCAGAAGCCTGAGGATGGCAGATGAGATTCTGCTGAAATGTTGCTACAACTTTAACAGCACTACAATGACGTGGGATAATACCTGAGGGAAGCTGAACAGCATATGTATATATGTGTGTGTGTGTGTGTGTGTGTGTATATATATATATATATATATATATATATATATACATACATACACATACATATACATACATACATACATGCTGAAACGTTGCTACAACTTTAACAGAACTACAATGACGTGGGATAATACCCGAAGGAAGCTGAACAGCACACATGTAAGTACCCGCGAAAACCTAAGAAAACATACATACATACATACATATATATATATATATATATATATATATATATATATATATAAAGCTTTTGCGGATACTTACATGTGTGCTGTTTAGCTTCCTTCGGGTATTATCCCATGTCATTGTAGTTGTGCTTTTAAAGTTGCAGAAACTTTTCGGCAGAATCTCATCTGCCATCATTAGGCTTCTTTATTGTATTCATCTGTGAGTCAGGCTTTCATAGCCATTTCTGTTTTAAATTTGGTGCCAACCTACATTGTGCCAGAATGGTTTTTTCTTCATCCTGATTGGTTGGGAGTCTTGGTCTATGTTTATTTGTCTTGGAGTTTGCTGTGTTCTGCTTGATTGGTGTTTCTAATATTTTCTTTCTGTTTTGTTTTGTCCCCTGTGCATCATGCCCAGCCACGTACATTGGACAGACCAATAGAAGAATAAGTACCCACCGAGATGAACACTGAAATGCAGTAAAAAAGCTGGAACACACCTCCTCACTAGTCCAACACATGAAAGCCACATGTCATAGCATCAACTTCAATGGCACCAAAACCCTAGCCACTGTAGAAAACCCCAGCCACAGAATCATCAGAGAAGCCATAGAGATTGAAAAAGGACCTGAAAGCATGAATAGAAGAGATGACTCCACCAGACTGTCAATTATCTGGAAGCCTGCACTCTCAAACAAAAATATCTCCACACCACAAGCCAGACAAACACCTGAGCACAAACAGACTCCCCCTGATACCTCCAGCTCAAACACACCCCAACCAGCCACCCAGATGAAACCTAGCTTCCTAATAAATTATAGCCATCCATTTACTTGGAGCCAAGCTGCGCTAAAAGCCTCCAAAACAGGAACACAATGTTGCCAGCCAGTCAAGACAAAAAAAGCTACAAAACAGACAGAAGATATTAGAAACACCAATCAAGCAGAACACAGCAAACTCCAAGACCAATAAACACAGACCAAGACTCCCAACCAATCAGGATGATGAAAAAAACTATTCTGGCACAGCAGTAGGCGAGCACCACATTTAACAGAAACGGCTGTGAAAGTCTGACTCACAGATGAGCACAAGACAGAAGCCTGATGATGGCAGATGAGATTCTGCCAAAACGTTGCTACAACTTTAAAAGCACAATTATAATGATGTGGGAAAATACCCAAACAAATACCCATACATATAAATACCCATAAAAACTTAAGAAAACATGTGTGTGTGTGTGTTTGTTTTCATAGATTTTCACGGGTACAGGTATGCAGATCTTGGTGTGTTGGGTCTTTTCCCGTGTAAGATTGAGCACAAGCATGAAGTCAGCCTGGCTGAAACACCAGCCTGAAGATGGCAAATGGGACCTCATTGAAATATTGCCAAGATTCTCTCAATCTTACACAGAAAAAGACCCAAACATGCCAAGGCCTACACACACACACACACACACACAAACACACACACACACACACACACACACACATATATATATATATATATGTATGTATGTATATATGTATGTATGTATGTATATGTATATGAAACTTATCTAATTCAGTTTATCTAGTGATTGGGAATGTCTAAATAATGAAAGGCATTAGGACCCTTTCAAGAATTAAAGGTTTTACAGAAGTACAGTAGTCCTCAAGTTACCAATGTAATAGACCCTACCCATTCCATTCATAACCCAAGGATTCCTGGGAGTGAATCTTATATTTTAAACAGGATCACTCCTTTCTTTTGCCCATGCATTGGCTAATCGAATGTGAAGCTTGTTAAGTGCACATGAGGTATTTCATGGTTTGAGAGACCATTGGGAGGGCTACTGATGGAATAGGCCACCTGTCTAAAACCACCCAAGGCCTCCCCAATGTACTGAAATACCTTGTGCTCCCCACAATTGCTTCTCCCCCCCCCAGCTTGTGCACTAAGTCACTTTCCTTGTGAAGATCTAGCAAGCTGTCTCCTCTCCAGACTCTCAGCCACATGCAGCTCTCTGATGCTTCATTTGGGCATCCAGAGACCTCACCCAGTATGTTGCCAGTTGAAATGGATCTTCTCAGGGGCAGATCCGCCCCTCAGAGTTTCCATTTCAGCTGGCAATGTTCTAGGAGAAGCCTCTGGACTCCCAAATGGAGCATCAGAGGGGTGGATCCACCCCTCAGAAGCTGCATTTCAGCTAGTAACATGCAGGAATAAAGTTGCAGAGCCTCTGCGGTTGTTCATAAGGGCAAACAACTGCCATGGTGCTGAAAGATTCATAGTTTTGGGACTTATCGGATAACTTCGAACATTCGCTAAGGGAACATTCATAAGCCAGGGATTACCTGTATATAATTTGATATAAACTTGGAAATTTTCATAGCAGTAGGTCCTAGAGTACAACCATCCAAATATTTTTCAAATAAATTACTACACAGCACTTTCATACCTGATTAAACAATGTCAAATCGATTTTCACCACTTAGACAAAACATAATTAAGCATTTTAGTAATGTTTGGATGAATGAATGAAAACAGAAACATTAATAAAACTTTCAATGAGTTTATTAATTAATTTGAAGATAAATACAATCTGGATTGGGAGTATGCACAAAAGCAGAGTTTTATTTTTTTGAATTTGTGGGCAATCCCTTTTTGGATTGTGTTTCTTTATTTAGCATAAAGACAAATGAAATTTTGCATTTATTTTAATATAGTGTGTTACATGCCAAAATATAGAGGAATAAAGGGGGAAATTTATAGACAGAATAGTCAGATAAAGTTTCATTTTTATGTTAGACATTAAACTCACTATTGAGTTTTTTTGGACATCCATTTTTACCCTTGCAACAATGTAATTAATGAGTCTGGTGCATGAGAAAAGAACTTTATTCACCATACTATAAGGGAAAATTCTAATTACTTTTTATTATTATTTGTGGTAGACCATGGTTTCATATTTTATATAAGATCTTTCTCCTGTCCCTTTTTTAATACATGCAAATTGATAGGTGAGGACTGAAGTGAGTTCTTATATGATCATAGAAATCTGTAGTTGCTCATTACAGTGATGTACCTTACACATTATTGGTGTACAATAATTGGTGTTTGCCGATGTGTGAGAACTCTGCAGGGACTCCCTTTTTAAAGTGCTGGTTTCACGTTATTACATATGCTAGAGATTGGCATGTTTGAAGACACATTAGAAAATAAAACAATGACAAACTTCTGATTGTTTAGATTTCTGAGAAGCTTTCTACTTGGAAACCACTTCTGGACTTTGTGCTCGATATGGAAAAAAATGAAATTTGACTTTGGGTTTTACTAATTAGACAGATTTTTTGTTATAGAAATAGCTAATTTGTGCTATTATTTAAAAGTAAGAAATTGAGGTTTGATGTTATTTTCTTATTCCACTGTGCCAAAGTCAACATCTTGTCTTTCTTTTTTCCCTTTTTCCTACATTTTTTCCTTTTTCCCATCCCCATCTTTCCTATTATTTCCTTTTGCATTTTTGTATATAGTACATAAAATTATACTTTAATTATAGTATTAATTTTTTTTAAGCCTCTACCTAGGATTGAATGCACAGATTGTGAGGCAAGAGTTCCACCTCTAGGCCACTGCACATTCAGGCCAGACTAGGAAATGATCTCCACAAATTTGGGTGAAATATTATTTATAGATATAGACTAATTTAACATCTGAAACCCTGGCTGCTGCATTTTCCTTTTTGTCCCTCTTATATCTGAGAGAAGTAGGGTGAAGTGACTCTGACTTTCTTTCTAATATGTTCTTTATTTTGCATGCTTGAAGCAAGTTTTGTTCAAATTATTGTAAGCATCCCTGCCATTTCTCCAAAGTAATTTCTGTAATAATTCTCTTCCTCTATTATCTCTTTTTATTTTCAGATCTTTGCTAAAAGTTTCACACAATCTCATTGTTCTTTTATTGTCTTTATTTTGTTTTTATTGTCTTTATATTTGCATTGATTTAATGCCAATATTGTACACACTCTTATCCATCTTTAGCTGTTTTTGCCACTGGTTTTTTTTAATTTCTCTTCCATCATTCTTGGAAAGAAAAAATTGTCAAACCATGAATCAAACCAACTATGACTGAGACTTTAAGGCATTTAGGATAGGATAGGAATGGTAAGCAAGAATATTTGTCGTATTTCTATCACATGAGCTGTTCAGTTTGAGGCCCATAGTTCTGATACAAGTTTACTGAAGCTTGCCTTGTAAAAAATATTTCAATGTATTGCAACAAAGTTCACTTCATTGTGAACCTGAAATAACTTATTTCAGGTTTCAAAGTTCTGAAGATCTAACACACCTTCCTGCTTTTTACACATATTTACACATACTGCACTTCTTGAAATGATTTTTAAAAGAGAGGCAGAAAAAGATATCATAACAAAAAGTCAAAGATCTAATGTGATTTGACTCTGGCATTTATTTATTTATTTATTTATTTATTTATTTATTTATTATTTATTTATTTATTTATTTATTTATTTATTTATGTTTTTGTTTCAGGAAACTGTTTTGTGGTTAAATTATATTTTTGAAGGAAAAACAAAGAGCTTACTGCTTTTTAAAAATGTTACATGAAATGAATAATAGTTCAAAATATGAACAATAAATCAGAACTGAAACACCTATGAAATGAAACTGACTAACCTCAATAACATGTTTTCATGACTCAGATAAGGGGTCACAGAATTATTCAGGACTTATGAAAACAAAGCAAATATAAAGCTTTAAATACAGTACATGCAACTGGCAAATTAATAGGTAAAATATAGTTAATCTTATAAGGAGAAATAAAACAGTCTTAGTTGTATTTGTGGACGAAAATAATTTTCTTTTTATAATTAATCCATAAATCCTATTTCCACCTTCTAGTTAATTTAGGGCTATTTTAGGAAATTTAGATAATGCTAACAAGTCCAATAAGTAAAGAAAGGGAGGAAAATATTCTGGTTAATTTCAGAATTAGATAAGTGAACTTTTTAGCTGAAATTAACCAGAGTATTTTCCTCCTTTTCTTTACTTATTGGACTTGTTAGCATTATCCTAAACTTCCTAAGACCGTGCTATCTTCTGAACTCTTTTCTCACTAGGAATGGCCAAGTTTTCTATGTGGATTTGTGTGTGGAACTGGGGGTTTCTGTGTGGACACCCAGTTTAGCACTCTAGTTCCTTTATGGAAAAATACTGATTCCTACAGTTCCATGACTGATAATTCAGTTTTAAGCAACAGAAACATTTGCAAATATTCTGGTTATGACAGGACTTGTTATGCTGATGGAATGTATGAACAATGGCTTAATATTTTTCTCTAGGCAGATTTCCAGAGATAGAAAATTATGTGCTCACATATTAATGAAGTTACAAAAGACAATATGTTTAGAGAAACAGCAGAAACATTAGCACTGCTTGTGACGTACCATTTTATGCAAGTTAGCTTCCCTTCACTCCCTAAAAGTTAATTTATGTGCAGAATTCCAAGCTTAGTCATATAAATCTCAGTTGCAAAAAAGAAGCAGTTTGGTTTAAAAAGATCTGCTTCCAAGCATCATGTGCTGAACAGTAAGAGTACTTGGGTGTGTAGAAGAATTTCATTGTTAAGAAGACGGGATATTTCTCACTTCCTGCTTCCTAAGCTGAACTTTTCTAGGTGAGGGCTTTTCATTGTTACCTTTGTGATAGAATTAGAAGGCTATTTGAGCAGTGGAAACATAGCCATGTTTGAGTTATGCACTACTCTGCAGCTGCTCTGGTTTACCTATGCAAGTGAAGGAGGGAGCAAAAGCAGCAGACAAATGGGGGAAAGAACTTGCAACAGGAAAGGAGAGGTGGGGGCAAAGTGTAGGGGCAAAGAAAAGGGTGGGGGAAGAGTTTGCAGCTTTATTTTATAACTAGACAATAACCCGGCATTGCCTGGGTATTTATTTATCCCAATCCAGTATTAGACAGGAAAATCCTGTTGTTGGGACTCACACTGTTGTACTGTCTGTCGCGCAGCATCACAGTTCTTCTATTCCTCACAACAGGGAGCCCCGTGAAGCTGTTATCGTGGCAGAAGCCATTTTAAGGCACACACACATACCCCGAGAGGTGTTAGGGGTGTCTTACCTTCCCCCCATGTACTTATGGAATGCAGTTTCTGTTTGCAAGCTGCCACACTGCTCCCCCCTCCCTTTTTGTTGGCAACTGTAAAACACCACAGAAATATTTTATGTTTCTTAGGTTTTCGCGGGTACTTACATGTGTGCTGTTTAGCTTCCTTCGGGTATTATCCCACGTCATTGTAGTTCTGTTAAAGTTGTAGCAACGTTTCAGCAGAATCTCATCTGCCATC
>BLBF01000026.1:16488371-16516906 GCA_015471245.1 Laticauda colubrina | reverse complement strand
ATGTATGTATGTATGTATGTATGTATGTATATGTATATGTGTGTGTTTTTTTAAGTTTTCGCGGGTACTTACATGTGTGCTGTTCAGCTTCCTTCGGGTATTATCCCACGTCATTGTAGTTCTGTTAAAGTTGTAGCAACGTTTCAGCAGAATCTCATCTGCCATCAGACTTCTGTATTGAGTTTGTATATATTTCATATATATATATGAAATTGCTGTTGTTGTTGTCCATCACAAGGGGAAAATCTTAACAATTCCCAAATGCCTCACATGTGTACCTCTGCACCTCAGAATCTTTTCTGACATGTGTAGACAAGGTTCTTATGCAGCTCTGGGTCAGATTCAGAGAAAACACAACACCCTTTCTCATCCTGATGGGTAGATTATAATTTTCCTCAAATCAGACAAGGTTCATTCAGGTTGAGTTTGATAGGAACAACAATCAAAGTGGAGGATATAAGCTTGCGGAGGGCGCCCTAAGACAAATTCTTGAAGCATTATTCACTTTGTAATTGGCAATTAATGATTAGTGAGACTGTATCAAGCAACACATTTTAAATTATTGTACAACAGCCTTTTGAAACATATCATACAAAAATATAGCACACCTACAGACTGGAATTAAATGGATGTTATAATCCCCTTTTCTGTTTATGTCCCGTGGTAATTCCCATTCTCTATGCTGTTTAAAAACCATGTTTTTATCAAGTAGACTGCACCATGAATTCTTATAAAAGCATTTTATGGAAAAACCAAAATTTCTGCTATAAGCTATTCTTAATATATGCTAAATTAACATAAGTAATAGCAGCAACAGAAGTGACCAAATGAATGTTTTCATTTTTGTTACATCTAGACCATTTTAATAAAGCTGCTTTCTGAATTTCAGTAATTCCTAGATCATATCTAATATCACCACGAAAAATTATTTTTATATCTCTTAGCACACTTGAGAAACCAGAAAAAATTAGACAATTTATCAGCTGAAAATCCAGGCTTAGGCCTAAACATGACCATTACTGGTTATACAGACAGAGCTGACAAATTCCCTAAGCATACTGAGGTCAGATTTATATTTGGGCACAATAACATACTGGATATGAATTAAATGAAAAATGGAACATTTTCATTCATAGTAAATCCATTTTGTAATGAAAAGAATCTTGTTATTATCATACTGATTTACTGCTATTTCCATCAGTTTTCAGTTAATGAAAAGAACAGGAAAGTCCATAACTTTCTGGAAGATACTGAGAAATATCTCTGTGTTTAAATAGATTTTTAAACAATTGTATTTTAAAACAGAATAGAAAATGGCTTTTGTGTCAACATTATGATCTTACCTATGCCACAATAGTCTGATTCCATCCCATTAATCATTGGACTGCTGTATGTGTGCTGAAAATGCGGTGCAATCAATAATATACAAGAAGTAAGTAATTCTGGTAATTTCAATAGAAGATTTCATGAATGTCTAATAACATTAATACAAGAATGGCCTTATACTATTCTAGCTAATTTCTCCTTATAAGCCAGGATAATCTTCTTCAACTAGCAGTTCTCCAAGGTCTTAGGTGTAACAGAAATTCTCTTTCTTAGCCTATTAATTGGAGATGCCATGTTTTGACTCTACAACAAGTTTACTATCCATCTAAGCTTTGATTCTGATTCAAAGTAAGATATAAACTCTACATTTTATTCCATTACCATTGCAATCAACGGGATTGGATAGATGGATACAATCAAATGGATCTAGAGTTATAACCTCTCCTCCCACCCATGTTTCTATTCGAACATATGTAAAATAATTTTTACTCTGTTCCACAAAATATTTACCTCCACCATTTGTCATTTGTCATGGACATGCATACTTTTCCTCAATACAGCCAAACTTTATTTTCTCATTACCTGGAGGCCCGAAGGCAACTGACAAAATGATAGATGGACTGCCTGCATGAAGTCTTATGAGACATAAGCATATGACTATTTTAAAAAATTGCAGCTTGTCTAAGGAGAGCTAGTAAGGCACTGATGACCTTCAATTAAGGATTTCCTGGTTCATAGCATTTATGCATTCACAAACACATTTAAGCTATTTATATACTGCTTTAACTACAACGTGACTTTAGGATATTCCACAAAAATTTAAAATATCATTCCAATAAAACAAAAAAACCAAATTCACAGCAGGAGCAAAGGTTTACAGATACACCATATTTTTATATTTTCCAGTAGAAGAGTGTAAGAGAGACAATGCATCCTCAGTCCTGAAAAACATGAAATCAGTTCTACAATTTCCTTAAACTCAGTAATTGTTATTTATAAAATTCTTGCACTATTCATACCTGTAAAGCAACCACAAAATAAATGAAGTGTAAATTCTTTCTTTCTCCTCTGTTTCCTCCTTCCAAAATTAGAGTTTTCATTCCACAGATGAAATTCTGCTTTTAAAAAAGAATGAAAAGGTGCAAAATCCAAAGGTAGATAGATGTTGTTGATATTAATACTTTAGGGACGCACACATAAATTTGATAACAGTTTTCTTAGCAATGTGCAAAATGAACACATTCTCAGGCATGTTATAAATATGAATGCAAATGGTAAGGCAGAGAACTCCAAGATACTGGATTCTTTAATAAAGGAACAGCAGGGACGAGTTACTCTGTAGACTATGGAAAAGAAACCTGAGCACTTAGAACCATTGTTATAGTCTCACGACAGTCCTTTAGATCACAGGTGTTAAAATTACTTGTTCCTCAGATCTTGAGGCATAAAACCAAAAAAAAATTACAATTACTTATTTTTGTAAATGCTTATCCTGAAGCTTAAGTAGTTCTTAAAAACATGACCTCAAACCTTCCTTTCCCCAAAGGAATCCAGGCAATGAAGCAGAAAATCCACATAAATAATGCCTGTCATGCCCCAACATATAACCTTTATATACTGTTGTTGCTTTCTAGCCCTGTCTAGTGGCCGGACAGACAATTATCAATTATATTGTTTGAAGCTGACCCCACCTTGCTTTTCAGGCCAGGCGAGGAGTGACTGGGAAGAGACAGCTAGGAGTGAGGCCAGCCAGTGGTTTGTTCAGCTGACAAGGAGCCACAGCAGTAGGACGAAAGAGCTTCATTTATCTGGGAACCTAAAATGACTCCTGATTTGAATCATATGGTAAAAAGCACCCAAATAAGAAAAAAGAACAACATCAGAAAAAAAAAAAAAGACCAACCTTGGCCTGTTTTTGGAAATGGTTGAAGAGGGAATACAAAGACGAGAGAGAGAGAGAGAGAGAGAGAGAGAGAGAGAGAGAGAGAGAGAGAGAGAGAGAGAGAGAGAGAGAGAGAGAGATGACAGATGAGAAAAAGATGAGAGAAAGAGATGAGAGAGATGGGAGAAAGAGAGACAGAAAGACAGATGAGAGAGGGAGAGATGAGAGAGACTGAGATGAGACAGAGACAGGGAGAAAGGGAAAGAGAGATGAGAGAGAGAGAAATGAGAGAGAGAGAAAGGGACAGTGGGAGAAAGAAAGATGAGAGGGAGAGATGAGAGAGAGAAGGAGAGAGAGAGAGACAAACACAAAGAGATATCCATTTCCCAGAGAAAAGAAAATGCCAGGAACCACAAAACCTGGATAGGCATGGCTGGAGGGGATCATGTGAATGGGTAGGAGTGAGTGACATCGAGTTGGCCATGCCCACCCAGGTTTGGCTCCTGATGTTCTATTTTCTGTGGGAAATGGGTTCAAATGGCTCTTTCACTGTTTAAGGTTGCAGGCTCCTGCCCTAAAACCTATCCCTAACCCAAACGCTAACGCTAACCCTATCTCTAACACTATCCCTAACTCTAACCCTAATCATTACCACAATACTATCCCTATCATGAACTCTAAACCTATCCCTAACCCTAACCCTATACATCACTAATCCTATCCCTATCATTAACCCTAACCCTAACCCTTGTCATAATTCTAACCCTAGCCCTAACCCTAAGCCTTAACCCTAACCCTAACCCTAACCTAACCCTAGCCCTATCCTTAACTCTAGTCCTAATCCTAACCTTAGCCCTACTTTAACCCTAGGCTAGCCCCAGCCCTAGCCCTAGCCCTAGCCCTAGCCCTAGCCCTAGCCCTAACCCTATCCCTATCCCTATCCCTATCCCTATCCCTATCCCTATCCTTATCTTTATCCTTATCCTTATCCTTATCCTTATCCTTATCCTTAACCCTAACCCTAACCCTAACCCTAACCCTAACCCTAACCCTCACCCTAACCCTCGCCCTCGCCCTATCTTTAACCCTAGCCCTAGCCCTAACCCTATCAATAAAATCAACTTATTGGAGGCAAACAGCAAGAAAGTAAGGTGTGTTTTTCTTTTTCTCAGCAGCAGCAGCAATGATTGCTCCACCCTCCACCTCCTCCTCCTTTCTCTTTCTCCCATTCTCCCCAGCTCTTGAAGAATGAACTTCCACTTCTCAACCTATTGAAATCGTTCACTTCAAAAAGAAGGTGCCACTGTTAGCTTAGTCAGAGGATCTGTATGCGCCAGCTCTGCCAAAGGGTAACGAGCAAGAGGTGGCTTTAAAACACAGATGGATAAACGGGGGGGGGGGGGGGCAGGTGAGGGAAGTGTCACTTTTCTTTCATTCACTCTGGCAGCCCACCCCTTTTATTTTTTTTAACAAGCCTCTCGAGCCTCTCGGTTGGTTAGGAGTTAAATGATGTTGGTGCAGGGAATCATGGGGAACTCCCCAAAATAGGGGGCAGGGGGAGGGGAGATGTTAATGTGTAGGTGAGGGGGCCCATGTTAATCTTGTTCCAGCACTTAATAATTCTCTCTATCCCTAACGCTAAGCATATCCATAACCCTAACACTAACCCTAAATTAACTAAGCTTATATTTCGTGTGATTTTGTTTTCAGGACATGCTGTTTGGAATCAGAAATATTTCTTGTTTTCAAATATTTACAAAACATCTCTATTTTATATCTCTACAGAGACTCAAATTATGTACAAATAATATACTGTGAATAACTTATGATCCTCAAAAACAGATGTATGCTAGACATATTACATATTGAAGAATCTGAGCAGGAACTAATCCATGAGAGCAGGGGTGTCAAACTCAATTTCATTGAGGGCCACATCAGGGAGGTGTTTGACTTTGGAGGGCTGAGGCTGGTGGGGGCCAGAATTGGGCGTGGTCATGGTGGGCGTTTAACACAGGCTCAAAATGCATTTTTCTCGCTTCTTTCTTTCCACAGTTCTTTACTATAACCATTTTCCTATTTCTTCTACCAGATATTACTGGCAAACATTTCTTACTTATTCTTCATATTCCACTAAACTTTTATGTTTTTTTATATTTTTTTTTATTTTTATTTTTTTTTTTTTATAAAGTTTTTATTAATTTTCTACAAACAGACAAACATACAAAACATTAAAAACATCTACTCTCATATATACTTCCGGTGTATCGGTTGGTTCATCAGTTTTGTGCATTCATTTTATAGTGTCAATTACAATTATATTGCATAACCACTCATATTGTCAATCCATATTCTAATATTACTAAAAAAAAATAAAAATAAAAAAATCTTTTTCTGACTATACTTTTAATCATTCATGCTTTGCGAGATAACAATACTTCAAACAGTTTATTCTATAATTTATCGTATAATCATAACAAATCAATCCTAAAAACTCTTCATATATATAATATTAATGCTCTATTATTGTATTTTATCATCTAACCATTGATAAAAAAAAACCCAAATTGCATAAAATTGTTTATCTTCTTGTTCTCTAATTTCAAATGTCAATCTACTCATCTCAGCACATTCCAATATTTTCTTAATAATTTCTTCCTGCAATGGTATTTTCTCATTCTTCCAGTTTTTAGCAAATACAATCCTAGCCGCCGTTAATACATTTACAATCAAATATTTCAAGTCTTTATTATATATATCAGGTAAAATTCCCAATAAAAAGATCTCTGGCTTCAAGTCTATGTGTTTCTTTGTCATTTTTTCCAACCACATGTGAATTTTAGTCCAATATTTTCTAGCATTCTCACAAGTCCACCACATATGATAGTATGAGCCAGGTATCTGATGACATTTCCAACATTTTTCAGATTTATTCTTGAACATTCTTGCTATTCTTGTCGGGGGAAGGTGCCACCTGTAAAACATCTTATACAAGTTTTCTTTATATGCTATTGACATTGTCATTTTATAATTTTGAGACCACAATTTTTGCCATTGCTCTAAATCAATTCCATATCCAAAATTCTTCCCCCATGCAATCATAGTTTCTTTAACTTGTTCTTCCTCTAGCTTAATTCCCAATAAATAACCATATAACTTTTTAATCACTTTCTCATCAGTACCCATCAATATCTTATCTAAATCAGTCTGTTTATCATAGAATCCTTCCGTTTTAAAATCTTCAAGTATTCCACTAAACTTTTTATTTCTAAATTTATACCCCATTGTTTCATAGTAAATTGCTTTTCCAGGCAGAAAAGCTATTTATACTATTATATTTTTTATTATTTAACTAATAATAAAAGTACAGCAGCATAAATAACATGATAATACAAGATCTAACAGCAGAGGTAAAATTCCAGGATAGCAAAAAAATAGAAATGCTGCCACAGAATAGAATACAGAATATAGAATACAGAATAGATTGTTGATTGTAGATTAAATGGACCTACAGTATGTAAAATCTGGCATTAAACTGTAGTATTAACATAGGATGTTGCTTTTTTTCTATACAGATCAGGGTTAGCTGACTTGAGGCTCCATAATTTTAATCCAGTCCAAGCCAGTCCTCCTGCAGCACTCTGCCGGCAGAAAACTGGCCACGTGGAGCCTCCGGGCGGCCACTTTATGGCCTGTTTTTGGCCTCCATGGCCTCCTGCAGCACTCTCCCAGCTGAAAACAGGGTGCACGGGGGGAGGGGGCCGGACGCCACCCCTGCAGCCTGTTTTGGCCAGGAGAGGCACCACCTCTTGATATTTCCAGACCGGACTTGAGTTGGACACCCCTGTATTAGAGTAATGTTTCTCAACCTTTGCAAATTGAAGATTTGTGGATGTCAATGTTTGGGATTCTCCAGCCAGCATGCTGGCTAGGGAATTCTGGGAGTTGAAATCCACACATCTTAAAATATGTAGATAAGATTGAGAAACTCTGCATTAGAACATGATATGATTAAATGATTCGAAATTGGGAAAACAGGGTTCCAAGTTTGTCCACTGCTTCCCTATCTATTTAGCATATGAATAATATAACTGAAAGAAACAGACGTGAGAACTAAAACTGCTTCAAGAAATATTAATGATCTCAGATAAGCTTCAATGTCACTTCAGTGGAAGAAAGTGAGGAAAATTTAATCAAGGTGAAAGCCAAGTGCAAAAGCTAGTCTGACACTCAGTTTGTCTTAAAACAAAAACAAGATTACATCAACTGATTATGCCAACCAGTGAAAATAACTAAAGAAATAAAGTAAAAGGAATGAACGCTCATGCTAGAGGAAATGGTTGAGAATTGCTTGGGCAGAAAATAAAACCAGTCATTCAAGATTGAATGAAGGTAGTCCTCAATTTGCAACAATTGAGCCCAAAATTTATTTTGCTAAGCAAGACAGTTGTTAAGTGAATTTTGCCCCATTTTACAACCTTTCCACAGTTGTTAAGTAAATCACTGCAGTTGTTAAGTCAGTAACACAGTTGTGAAGTGAATCTGGCTTTGTCAGAAGGTTGCAAAAGGTGATCACATGATCCCAGGACATAAATATAAGCAATTGCTAAGCATCTGAATTTTGATCATGTGGCCATGGGAATGCTACAATAGTAGCATAAGAGTGAAAAATGGTCATAAGTCACTTTTTTCAGTGCCGTTGTAACTTCAAATGGTCACTAAACAAAAGATTGTAAGTCAACAACTACCTGCACTCACTGGAAACACTAATAACAAAGCTAAAATTTAAACACTTTAGAAAAATAATGACAAAGAATAAACCTTTTGAGACAATGTTCACAAAATATGCTTGGAAAAATCCAAAACAAAAAATTAGCAGGTGGCAAGATTCTATCATATAAGCACGAACCTCAAGAAATAGTTGCACATAGACAGTTCTGGCAAACTGTTGTACAATGACCGCAGTGAGTTGGAAATGAATGAATAAAACTGAACAAAAGAATAATCCTAGATAGTATACTGTTGTATCATACAATCAGAAAGGGTATCTTGTAATACATGGACACCAAGATATAATTTATAAATAAACTTTGAATAAGTCAAGACAGGTAAATTGTCAAAGGAAAAAAAGAGCAAATTTTTATCTTGTGGGTGCTGAAGAAATAGAAAATAAGAACAGAAGGAATATTTTTTCAACACCACCAGATGTGAGAGACTTTTGAAACAACTGGCAGCTGACCTCTGTGGATTTAATATTATGTAGCTAAAGGCTAGGTCCCACTGGCCGACGGACACAAAACTTATGCATAAAGGACACAGCGGACGAGCAAAATTTCGGGGGTGGCTCCATCCGTTGTCATCCGCTTCAAAAAGTGGTGAAAATTTGCATAAACAGAAGGGAAAAGAACGGAAAAGAATAGACGTGGGTAGTATGTAGCAGGGATGTTAAACAGATGTTCATAGGAAGCCTAGCAGATGACAGCGGATGAAGCGGATGCATCACATACGCCTAAAGGAAAGAAAGGGGATGCTGCGTGGATGTATATCAGATGCAAACGCATCCTTTCTATTTCCATGCTACTAATGATGTATAGACATTTCATGTACCCTCTTTCCGTTTTCAGCTGCAGCGGATGTGAGTTGCGAGGATGCCCAGAGGATGCAGAGAGGATACAGCGGACGTTTAACGGATGATGAATGGACATAGAACGTTTGTTGCTCGGATGTCACGGATTTACATCGTACATGGCGGAAAGTTCATCTGTTCACAAAGTTTTGTACAGCTCAAAACTTCTTGCGCGGATGAAATCACAGTGGACGGATCCTCGATGGACAGAGTGTATGAAACACGTATGCAATGAGTACACAACGGATGCATAGTGTTTTCCAATGGATGGCAAGCTTTTTTTAACATTCTGCATCCTCTTTGCATCCCTAAGTGCAGTGGGACAGGGCCTTAAAGATATAATTAATGAATTTATGTACTCAGATTCTGCCAGATTGATAGCAATACTATACTGTTTTGAATATTCCTTCCTCTATCCTTATTTAATTGCCATTAAAATTTAGAAAGGACAGACTGAATATAAAATTTGTATTTTTAATAAAAATAAATGACTATGTGTACATATTGTAACAATATATAATTTAGCCACCAGATGGCCTAGAATCGAATTGTATCACCGCTGGATCAGAATCTATCTATTATGATTTTAATTATAATGAAGATGATAAAGTTCTTACTTAACTGGCTGACCAGCAATCCTGCTAAGCTTCCAGAAAGTTATAAACCAGGGAAAGGGAACCTTTACCCAGTGTAACACTCAGTGGGAAAAAGTTATTAATTGTATAGAATATACACTAAATGAAGAGAGTTTAGAATGCATTGAAATAATTTTTATCCATGATGTCAACCCACAAGGAAAGACCCTGGATTATCTTGCAAAGGGATCTACTGATTCATCACAATGTAGCCTGTAAGTGTATCCTAATGTATGCTGTGAACGTACAACATTTTATACATTAGTAATAAAAAATCCAAGCATCAATACCCATCCAACACATGCAGATTTTCTGACAATTCAGATAATGCTGGAGTTGTTAATAGCTTGCTCCTTAGCATCCCAGAATTAGCCATTTCCCTCTCTCGATGATTTCCAGATGAACTTTAATTCTAATGACACAAGCATGAAAATTAGCTGATTCTTGTATGTTTTCTACAAAATTCACTAATACTACAAGTAGATCAAAGTCTACAGGGAGATCTCTGCTTTAATTAAGTAACTCAGCAAGGTTGAGCTTGTTGAAATGAAGAAAGTGAATTTGGAACAAAAGAACTGAGCTAAAATGAATTCCACACTAAACCCTGGATTTAATAGATTAATGATGGATGTCCCTTAAAGCTGGATAAATGACATCTTAGTCTATTAAATGAAAATTGGAATATTTTTAGCCTCAAAACATACTTATATCTAATGTAAGATTTGCGTGTTTGAATTAGTGCCTTCAAGTCAGCATTAACTATTGACAACTGCCTTGACTTATCCCTGCAGTTTTTTGGAAGTGCTTTTGTTATTGTTTTCTTCTTAATGATATGATGAACAGCCCAAAATCACCCAACTGGCTAAACCTAAGGCAGAGCTAGAATTCAATCTCCAGATTTTCAGTCTGTTGTTTTAACCATTATACCAAAGTGGCTCCCAATATAAGAATTCCATATAGTATTACCAACAGCAGAAAAACCCAATTGAGGGGAAGCAGCAAGGATTATTCAAACTGTCCATTGTCCATTGTTTGGAAGGAACTGCTACTGCCTGCAATAAAGACAAAGTTCATATCCAGTAGATTTTATCAAAGAAGCCCCTTAAGCAGTGGTAGGATTCAAATAATTTAACAAGCTGTTATCTGCCCGAATGATTTCTTCCAACAACCAGTTCACCAAACTGCTCAGAAAGTTAACAACCAGTTCTTCTGAAGTGATGCGAACTGGCTGAATCCCACCAGTGCTCTTAAGCTAAGATTCATTTAATCAATGATTTATTGTATTAAAATAATTCTCTGCATTAATGTAACCAACTAACTGGTTTAGCAGATAAAGATTTTCAACAAGGAAATGGGTGTTTGTTTGGGTGGACATGTGAATTAAGGCCCCTTTTCTTTTTTTATTCAAAGCAAATTAAAATGATACATTATAGGGTAAGTGCAGAGTTTATTATCTTTGCTCAATCAAAATCTGTGTGAGGTTTCATTTCAACTTAACCTCCACAAAATTGACAAGAAATGACACCTGGGTACATCAAACTATTTCTGGCTATTATCTTTTTTGTACCTGGCTCGAAGATATAACGGTTTTAATAAAAACAAACCACCAACAAAATAAATCCAATACATCAGCGTTTCAATTCCTGTTCGAAAAGCAACAGCAGACATTTCCATAGATTTATTGGTAGGTCAGCAAAAAGGAGAAAAGCCATTTATATGCCAGTCCAAGTTCTAGTAAAATAGTTATCAGTTGATGATGTGCTCAGATATATTTTCTGCTGTTTTATATCTGCCGCCTTGGGTGGCTCCTCCTGGTCCTGAAGAATCTGCAACCTTCTGCAGTATTTGGTTAAATAAAAACCTTTCGAGTTGATTCCACAGAAAACGATATGGAAATGATTTGATGTTACTTTCTTCTTCTGTGTATTTTCTTCTGAACTCCCGAGTCCTGCGATATCTGGACCCAAGCCAGCGTAGCTTCGAGACATCAGCCGAGGCTGCCTAGAAGCTGATCCCTACCTGGGTCTAATTGGTGCAAGCTTATACGTTGGGGATAGTCAGCATCTGGATTGCTGTTACCTCGGCATGGGAACAACAAAGCCTGCCAAAGGAACAGCCTTCCGCGGCTTAAATTCGGTCTAGAGAAGCAGAAGGGACTCCTCTGCACTTAAGTCTGCAAATCCAGTCCTGGTCTGCACCCCCTCCCCGGTTTAGCCTGAAGAAAACGGAGCTCTTCGAGCGAAAGATAAAGTCTAATCTAGGCCGAAGGCCACCGCTTGGCATCTCCACAGACAACATTTCCACCTGCTTTTCCCCCTCACCAAGAAAAGAGCGGGAGGCCCGGCATGGGCCCGCCCGCCCTTCCAAAGAGGGCCACCCAAGGGCGGGGATTTGATAAAGTCAGTTTTGAAGGTGCACCGAGAAACGACGGTTCAGACGCGCTCCGTGTCCTTCCCTCGTTTCCCCACCACAAAGCCCCCCTGTGCCGCGCCGCTCTTTCCCTCACACACACACACATCCGTTACCCGCCCCTTCTTTCTTCCTTCCTCTTCCTCCCCCCCCCCCCCCCCCCGTCAAACCCGTGACAGCCTTTGAGGCACGCCCTGCCAGGCCGGAGCTGCCGTTTGAGGGCAGGCTGAGGGGCGGCCGCGCGTTGCCTTCGCCCGCTAGCCAACGGGACGACCTGCGACCGCGCGGGGTGTTTCCCCGGACAGCGGGCCCTCCGCTTTGGTAGGCGCCATAACGGGCGCCGGCGACGACCATGGGCTCGACCGAGGAACTGCTGCTCCCGCCCGAGTACCTCTTGGAAAGCGAGTGGGAACGGGAATCGGCGCTGCCATTGCCGCCCTTCAGGGGCAGAGGGGGCGCATCCCGGCACAAGCAGCAGCGGCGGCGGCAGCAGCAGCAGCAGCAACCCCAGTCCTCGCTGCCTGTGGCGGGGGACGAGGACAAGCCGCAGCAGCAGGTGAGCGCCAGGGAGCTGTCGTGAGAAACGGCCACTTGCCGGGCACGCATCGCCGGGCGGTGTGTTCCACCGAGCCCCGGTTTCCTGTTGAAAAAACCAGGTCGGAGGATTCAGTTTGGGGAATTCGGATCGAGAGGCCTTTGTTCCGCCCTGCTCCTCTCGGCCTCCTGCTGTCAGTGGCAGACAGGAGGGAAATGGAGCTTGTGTGTGTGAGGAACTACACCCCGACTTGCACGAGGCACTCAGGACCCAGTAATCCCCGCTGGCAGGCAGGAGTTCCGTTCCCCCCCCCCCCCCCCCCCCCCTTCTGACAGAGCTGCAGTGTTGGAGCTCTGAGGTGAGGTGTTTCCCCCACCACCACCATTCTGGAAGAAAAGAGATCTAGTGGTGTTGTTTTCCCCCACCATAATTGAGGCAGGGTTGCATGTGTGGAAATTGCTTTTCGGCTGGTTAAGGCTTCCCTCCTGGAGAACATGAAAATCTTGCACTTTCTCCAAGGGTAGCGGAAGTGCCCTCTTGCTAAGTTTGGGGATGAAGAAAAACATGCACAAAAGGAACATTTTGACATCGTGAGATAAACACTTATTGTGTTCTTAAGAGTAGGATTATTTAGTGTTTAGTATTATTTAGTAGGATTAAGTTATTTCCTACTTGTCAGCTGTTCCCCAGACTACATTAAGATTTTTTTTTAAGAAATCAGGAAGATGTACGACATCCTAAGTTATATAATAAATAAATTATAAACATCATTATAAAGCAATTCTGCATTGACATTTAACTGTTTTTTTTTTCCTTCTCAGTCTCAGGTTTACGGGTCTTTAGGTTTTCTATATTTGAGAATATTTTACTCTTCTGTTTTTGATGTTGCTGTCTTTGGCTCAAATCTATCACTGTATCATTGCTCAGTATCCTTTGCAGCCTATCCTACCCAGTCTGGAGGCCTCTGATGTTGAGACAGGCACATAAGAAGTTAAGTTGGCTGTTGAAGAAATGATGTATAATAGTCATATTACAACTGAAGTGAAAGAATTCCACACTTGCCGATTATAATTTCATTGAAATGTTGACATTTTTAAAAGCAGGGAGTTTTCATTTTAGTAAAATTTAAAGAGAGAATAATAAAGCACATACTCACACAGAGAATAAATGCTTAGCATTATACTTAATCAGCATAAACTGATGTGCCACATCATTCAGGTGTTTGTGCTTATGATTTGGTACTGAATCATTTTTTTTAAAAGAACATCTGGAGTTTTACTTGGAGCATTTTGCTAATAACAGTATGAATATTTGAATAATAAATGTAAAAATTCTGATATAATTTGATGTAAGTCTCACAAGAATGACTTGAAAAAATGGACAGAGATAACTATAAAAGTTCTGAAAGTTCTCACACTAAGCAGGTGGAAGCATCCCTCTGCCCTTGGCTAATCTACAAAATCTCTAAACAGATTTCAGCTTGATTAATATCTAAATGGGAAACCACTAAGAAATCCTGGGGAGATGGCAAGGTTGGTAGGACAAGCTCCAATATATGAACAGCCAGCAAATTCTACTCCTGCTTGCACTGTTACCTAACATGGAAATGAAATGTTTGCAAGAAAGTAGCTGCAAAAAAGCAGCTAAGCTCAAAAAGCATCAAGGACCCAGCAATTGATCCCTGAGCTGTTCCTCTCGAGGTGTAATACCACTGAAGCAAGCTTCAGACTGCCACTAGCTTCAGACTGCCATATTTTGCACCAACTGTTACATCCAGGTGGTTTTCAAGGGCAGACCCACATACAATGAAATGCAGTAAGCCAGTCATAGAGTAATAAGGTGCATGAATGTCACACAATTTGAGATTGTTATTACAGTTAGCAAAAACAGTGATAAATTCATTCTGTCTGTTTTTATTTGATCCTAAATATTAGAAAACAGAATATTTCAGAGAAAACTCCTAAAGTCTTAAATATATTATTTCCGTTAAATTTCTGTTATTAGCAGAGGTATACAACGTGTAAAGTAAAAAAAATTAGACTATGTCAAATAGAACATCTCCACAGCAATGATCTTGATTCACATATGATAATCCTCATAATTTGTATGAGACTCAAGAGCAAGTGGCACAAGAGCTGACATATGAAAGTGCATGATGTCATTTTACTCAAAGTGGTGGGAAGTCATTTACCAAACTGAAGAAAACATGAAATTTTTCAAATAAACACAGTATCCCTAAATTAAAAGATTTAATTTCTAGGTTACTATTTGCTCCAACTAGACTTTTCTATAATTATTTAATATCCTAGCATATTTTATTTTCTTTGGGGCTATAATTGTAATTGTATAATTTCTTATTAAAGAGAATAAGAGAACACTAAACACCTAGAATCTGTAGTTTCAAAATTCTATATAATAAAATTTTGTGATGCAATTTCCACCTCTAAGCAAATGTTTCAAGGACATTATTAAATAAATTGAAGTACTACACATTAATATAAATATATATTATTTAAATAAAATTAATATAAATATGGAAGTGAAATTATTCCCCAAGTACATCCTATAGAAAACACTCCTATAGAAATAGATGTTTACCATAATTAAGAGTACTTTGTATTCCTTTTTGCCCTTTAGATTTCAAGGTGCTATACAAATGTATATAATATTTCTCTTTACTATGAACAAAACTGCATCTTTTATGTAATCATTAAAGCTTTATAAAGCAAAACTGAAACAAAAAGCATCCTTGAAAAGTATATACCTAAAATTTAAATTAGTTCATTTTATATTTTTTTTAACTTTTGAGTTTCTCAGCTTCTGAAATAATGTAAGAAAATAATATAGGGTTAACAATATTAACGTTAAAAACATGTATAGTATCTATCTTTTATAAAGCTTCAAAATCAATTAATGTTGGAGAGTAACCAAGAGAAGAGGGGCTCAAGTGGAAAATTAGCATGGACTCGCCTCTAAGGACAAGAGAGCAAGATCTTTCTCTCCCTCCCTGCCTCCCTCCTTCCCCTCCCCCCCACACACATGCTTTTGAACCTTATCTAATCTGTCCCAGACTAAAGCTGCCTGTCTGGGGAGATTCCTGTGCTATAGGCAGAGGACAATAAAGTAGTTTGAAATCTACACATGAGGGTTTGGTTGTTTGCACCTATCAAATACAGGCACTTTCGGTGTACTTGATCACAAATTTGGTTGGTAATTTTAGTGGATAGTTTGTGTCAAAAGCAGAGCTATTACACGATATCTAAAATAAGCAATCCTTAAGATAGTTCTAAAATGACTAGACTTGTGCATGTTATCTGCATTGTTAGATCTTGTTTTGAATAAAACAATCATATCACATTCCACATATCCAGCTATAAAAAGCAAAACTTATTTCTTAACATTCTTGGTCAAAATGTGATTGAAATCAGTTGGAACTATGAGTTTATAATTTATGTTAAATTGGTACTGTTAGTTCCAGGTCTTTTTTCTTAAGTTAAATATTTCCTGCCTTTGCTCTGCCCTCTAAATGATCTTTTAAATGTGTCCTAGATATATAGAAGCTTCTTTTCTCTGAGTACTTCCCACATAATTAAATTACTCAATTGGGATATTCAAATTAGGGCTCTTTTGAAATAGTTTGGGGGAGGGGGAGAAATTAGTTTGGGGGAGAAATTATCTGAGAATTTCAAATAGAAATTGAATTTCAAATAGAAATTGAAATAGTTTGGGGGAGAAATTCTCTGAGCACATAGGAAACTGCTTTTTTGGATTCCAGTAAGCTCTTTTTGTGGCCCCACATGCCTGAAACATCTTTTTTTTTAACTGAATACAAAGCATTAAATATAGCCTTACTACACTGCCTTAAAATATAATGCTTTACAATACATGGGAACATGTGCCAAGTGTTTCTTTTCAAATTCTTAAACAGTCTTGTTCTTTACAAGCTTGATTTGTGCTTCAAAAGGGGTCCCCCAACAATCTCTGCATGCATGTACATGATAGCCACTAAATGAAGTAGCCATACAAGCACATAATGCAGAAATAGCCAGCTGTAGCTTCAAAGAGGTGCTTTATTTGTCCAGTGCTACCGGTATTAACCAACTAAGAACCGATCTGGTGCAGTGGTTAAGGCATTAGGCTGCTGGATGACTTTGGGCCAGACATTTTCTGAGACCTAGGGAAGCAACTAACCTCAAGCCAATTTCAAAGACCAGTCCAGGCAGTTTACCAGTTATGACTCAAGTTACTGACTCAAAGGCACTAAAAAAATTACCAACTATTTGAGCCACATCAAATTACCAGACTGCACAAAGGAGCGAAAGGAAATATGCCAGTGTGTCTCTGCCTCTGTGTTTTTCTTGACTGTACTGATTTGATAGCATCTGCATGTTTTATTGTTTTTGTGGTATATTAGTTTCATGTCTGCCATTAAGGAAAAAATTTCCTTCAAAATGACAAAGAACGTCTCCAGGTAGTTCTCAGGTTATGTTTGAAACTAGAATAAAAATAAAAAATAAAAAAAAGTCATAAAGCGTGATGTCACATAACTGCATGGCTTAGCAACAGCAATTCCAGCAGTCTCCATAACTGTCATGAAATGAATACCTCACATGACTACAATTTGCAACTTCCTACCAGCTTCCAGCAAGCAAAATCAATGGGAAAGTTGTCAGGAAGTCACAATCCTAGGAGGCTTGTAAGCAGGCTTGTAGGTGGGTGAGAGCTATGGAGGCGGGCAAGGTAGATGTTGTGGCATCGTATAAAAGCAGGCAGTGAAAAGTGCTGACGAGCCAAGGAGAGGTAGGCATATACTATTGAAAGCAGGGGGGTATTGGGGGTGAGTACACGTGTTACAGAGTACAGTATCTTATACACCATAGCCCAGTTCCTTAGGGAAAAAGCAGAAGTGACTTATGGCTTTTTCTGCCAGCTACTCTGATGACTTTACTTGTGGGAAGTTCACAGGAAAGGTTGTAAATGGCAATTCCATGACTACAGGATGTAACCATTATTAGTGTGAATCAGTTGCCAAACATCCAGTTCATGATTATGTGCTGTGAGGATGCTGCAATGGCCTAACCTCGGGATACAGTCATGTGTACCACTTGTAAAGGATTGTTACATTTTATTCAAACAGGCACCTATCATGGTCAAGAATAGATATGATTTGGATGTCAACAGACTTAATTTCTAATATACAGGAAGTAAATATTGACATAAGCACTTGGGCTGATCATAACCCAATAAGGATTAAATGGAAGTGCCAGAGGAAAAGACCAAGATGGACTTTGAATGAGTCAATCTTGAAAGAAAAGGAATTTATTAATAATATAGAAAAAGAATTGGCTTTCTTCTTTAAAAAAAATAAACTAGAGACAACCTCATTACAAAATGTATGGGACACTAAGAAGGCATATACTAGAGGTGTGATTATAACCTATACAAGAAGAAGGAACACTAAAAAGAGACAAATACAACAGACTCTAGAAGAAGACTATAAGATTGGAGAAGGAGCTACAACGATATCCACAACACAAAAATATTAAAAGCCAAATGGATATAATTAAACATAAAATAGGATTAATGGTAAAAGAAAAACTGGCGCAAAATATTAGGGGAGCTAAACAGAATGTTTTTGAAAATGTAAACAAATCAGGTAGATGGCTAGCATATAAATTGAAAAGAGAAAAAGAACTAAAAGAATACCACAACTAACAGATGAAAATGGCACGCTATGTTATGGAAATGAAGAGAAGAAAAAAATAGTGCAGAGATATTATGAGAAATTATGTGATCAAGAGACAATACCAGAAAGGAAAGTTCAGCAATACTTATGAGAGGCAGAATTACCAAAAATACCTGATGAATTAAAGACTATGTTAGATGAAAAAAATAACACTGATGGATTTGACAGAAGCAATAAGCAGAAAAAACACTGGAAAAGCTCCCAGCCCGGATAGGCTACCAGCTGAATCAATCTCTACTACAATGCTTGAAGTACTGAATGAGGTCTTGACAAAAAGTAAAGTACCTGACTCATGGACAGAGGCATACGTTACACTTATACCAAAAGAAGATACTAACCCTCAACAAATAGAAAATTATAGGTTTATGTTCTCTTATTTAGTTTATTCTACATTCTAGTTCCCTTTATTTAGCTTTTATTTAAAGGCTTTGAAACTCATCATTTCAATTATCCACACTCAGCATTCCAATATAACATTTAAATGTATTTTCAATTTGATACTTGTGCATGTTGATAAAGGGATTTGTTTTTCTGAATAGCTTCCTCCAAATAAATGTACATAGAAGAACATCATTAAAAATCCAAGTTTTGAACTTCTACAAATTCAAGAATCATAGCATCTTTATCAGACTTGGAATCAATACATATAGTCCTCGACTTATGACCACAAGTAGTATGGAAACTTTCATCACTGATCTTTGTGGTCATTTGAGTTGTGTCCGATTTTACAATGTTTTTGGATCCTGTTAAGCAAGCCACCACAGTTGTTAAATCAGAAGCCTCCTGGGAAGGACACGAGTGGTGACCATGTAATCTTGTGACACTGCATCCATCATAAATACATGCCAGGTGCCCAAATTATAATCACATGACCCGTCATAAGTTAGTCTTTTCAGCACTGTAACTTTGAACAATCATTAAACAAATGGTCTACCTGTAGTACTACACAATTTACAATGTTAAGATTTGTTAAGGCTGTTGGTCAGTTTATCAGAACTATGTGGACTACTTAAAAGGACACTTCCTAAAATGGAAGGCGTACAGTTCAAAGTTTTTTGATATTCTATTTGTTTCATTTTTAACACAAAAGATAGGTCTCAGTCACAAATATTTTTCCTTGTCACAATTATGATTTAATATAGCTTGATGGAAATCTAGTCTCCACATCAAGAAGTATGATTGTCTCTATTGATATATTTTTATGAATGTAATGGAAAGAACAGTCTTGTTTGGAAGAAAGTGAGTGATTATTTTGTATTTAGAGTTTTTTCCAGTAAATAGCTCTTGCTTTATGAAAGGCTTTTAGATTAGTGCTTGTATGGAAAGAGAGGAAGTTTTTCTCCATTGTAAATACACTAACCAATGTGGAATATATATCTTGTCATAAAAATGCGTTTCTCTGCTCAGAATCCAGAAATTCACAATTAATACATTTCTTTTTTCCTGTCTTAATTGAAACATGTATTTTCTAAACAAACAGGGCAATTATGATTTTGTAGCAAATGCCTGTAAGTTTTTATAAGTGCTAAATAAGTAAAGAAAAACTTTACAATTGTCTTCAAAATCAAGCATAAGAGAAACAATGAATTAAAATTAATATCACAAACAATACAATGAAGTTATAGAACAGGACTTTCTTGTCTCATTGCTTAGTATGGAAAAAAACAAATGGCTGTAATGCTATTGCCTTTTTATTGGAATATGAAATTTTCAAGGAAATTAGAACATGAGGGAACAATTTTCTTGAAATCCATGTGAGGGTTTGGACTTTACATTATCTGTTAAACTGATTTTAGAAAAGAATTTTAGTGTGGTGCAGGGGTCCCTAACCCCCAGTCCATGGACCGGTGCCAGAATCTGGGCCATGCCATCAAGTGAAGTCCCATCTGCAAGATGCAGGCAGCCCATGAAACGATGTCCCCTCTGGTCCATGGAAAAATCCTCTCTCTGTGGAATCAGTCCCTGGTACCCAAGAGATTGGGGGCTGCTGGTCTCGTGATTAGACCAAATTAGAAAGCAGGAGACTGAGTTCTAGTCCCACCTTAGCCATGAAGGCTTTGAACCACCCAATCATTCTCTGCCCAGATCATCTCACCTGATTGCTGCTGTGAGGAAATAGGTTGGATGTATTCCTGCCTTGAGTTATTTGTAAATAATAAAAGCAGGCTACAAATACACAACACAGAATGAATTATGGAATCATTAGAATCAGTCAAATTATGCTGTAAAATAAAGAAACCAAATAAAGACTAAATCCAGATAGAAAGGTTTGCTTTGCACACACATTTTGTGAAGCTACGGTACTTATTCTTGTAACATTTAATTAGCAGGAAATAGTAGAGCCCATAAAAACAAGTTACTGAGTTTTGTGAAACAAAAAAATCCTATAGAGAAGCGGGGGGGGGGGAGAAGTAAATTGTTTTTGATTATTTGAATTCTTTTTCAGGATCTGTTGGAAACAAAGAGGAGGAAGCAAATTAAAATGTATTTCAGGGTGGATTGTACTTTATGTGACAGTGATAGTATATCATAGTAAGAAATGTAGCACTAAATCAAGTCAATCTAAAATGTTTTGTTTCAGTGATACATTTATTCATTTAGTTACTATACTCTATTATTTAATAAAATATGTATTTATTGTTAAATATAAAAAATACTTCTGTGAAGGAAAAGAAATTTTAATAGTGCACTATAATTAAAGGTGGAAGTCCACCCCTGCTTTGCAATAGTATTGGCATATTGACTAAAATATTGAAGACTAGCTTTTGACTGTTTCTCTTTCATAGAAACATTAGCCAAAATCATTTAGTGATTACATTAGTCATCTTTTTTAAAAAAAAGATCTTACAATTGAAATGTATAGGATTGTATAGGATTTAGCGATATAAAGAAACAATTAAATTTGCATCTACTCATCAGTCATATAGTCCTATTAACAGACTAAAGAGGAAAATGAGAGACAAAGTATCTTTTCTATTCTATGATCCATGTAATAGTTGAACATTTTTGTTAGAAGGCGGAAAATCATACTTCCTTACAGTAAAAGGCTAAAATACTGAAAAAGGAATTAAATCTCATATATCCATACAAGTTAGTACCTTATGTAGAATCTGGTCATGACTAAAACAGATTGGGGAATAAAGATATTTCAAATATAAGGTTCCCTGTCCAGTTGTGTCTGACTCGAAGACACAGTGCTGATCTCTGTTTCTTGGCCGAGAAAGTGTTGTCCAAAGATATTTTCCATAGTCATGTGGCCAGCATAGCTATATGCCAAAGGCGCATAGAATGCTGTTACTTTCCTACCAAAGGGGTAGTATTAATTTACTTGCGTTTGCATGCTTTCAAACTGCTAGGTAAGCAAGAGCTGAGGCAAGAAACAGGAGCTCACCTAATTGCTTGATGCCAGGTCTTGAACCTGGGCTGTCAGCTCCAGCTAATAATGGTTATATGATAAACATAACAATACTATTGAAAAGAAAGATAATTGTTTAATCATATAAAACAGAACTAGTTAATTAATTAATTTTGTTGAACTATTACCATCTGGCAGACGGTACAGGATAATAAAAACAAGGACAAATAGGCTGAAAAACAGCTTCTATCCCAGAGCAGTAGTTCTTTTGAATTCTGTGGTGTTGGTACAATGTTGGGGGTTTTCGGTTCAATGTGTGGAGGGTGAAGGATGTGTGTTTGTGTTTATTGTCATGGTCATGGTCATGATGTGCATTGAAGATGGTGTTTGATTTTGTTGTACAAAGTGCAGTGACAGTAAAGTAAACTAAACTAATTATGACAAAAATATTTTGGATTATTACCTTTAGAAAAACAATAAAATCTATTTTACATACAAGGTTGCATTTTTAAAAACAGGATTAATATCACATGGTTTTGTTGATATAGATTAATAATCTTTATTCTCTTTTTATTCTAGGTCATACAAGAAGAAAGGGAAAATAATACTGAATCAATTACTGATGACTATAAAAAGATGGGGACTCTCTTTGGTGAACTCAACAAAAGTCTCCTAAGAATAGGATTCACAAGGATGTATTTTGGAGAAAGGATTGTAGAACCTGTAATAATCCTGTTCTTCTGGATTATGCTCTGGTTTCTTGGACTACAAGCTCTTGGATTAGTGGCTGTCCTATGCCTTGTTATTATATATGTTCAGCAATAAAATATACTGGATAGACTATTTCATATTTTGATGGATTTACATATTTAGCTGAACAAGAGTACAAATCATTGACCTGAATATTGTATAGCCATTAAATATTTGCATGGGTTTTTCTTTCTTCCAATCTTTGTAATTTAAAAAGAAAAAGCATTCTTATCTGTCATGAAAAGGTGAGTAAAAGATTTTCAGTATGAGGCTGTGTAGTCAAATCCTTCATTTAGTAAATCCTATTCACATTTTAAGAGGTTTGGAGGTACAAAGATATTTTTCATAGAATGAATAGTGCTTTTATATTCATGTAACAACTGTTCTCAAAAATAAATTTTATATTAAAACTAAATGTTAAAAAGCCAATTTTATGAGCTCTAGTGTTACATGATTTTTTATCACTGTGTAAATCTTGCAGATTTCTTTACTGATGTGTATGCATAGGAACTCATCTTAAGCAAATCTGTTTTTGTATAAATGTCATTAATGATTTGTATGTATTATGTAATGTATTAGAAAAATGTCAGTCTAAAAATTCTTAAGTAAGACAGTAAATCTGGTTATTTTTTTTTTTCATTTCATTTTTTTCATTATGTGTGTACTTAAAAATTTTTCTCTGGAAAAAATTAGGAATTCTTTTTAATGGACTTCTAATTTATCTCAGTTTAATTATGTGCAGTCTCAGCAGACAGATTATAACAGCAAGCTACATAAAGTATTTTTACTGAAATTGTCCATGTTTTCCCTTTTAAATGAGTATTTTGGGGAAAAGAAATAAATGCATTTCTTAGTAATAAAATCAAAGACTGATATGTATTGAGCCAAAATATTGTTATCAAGTTTACAATGTAAATATTGACATCAGAGAACTTATTAGACCATAGACGCCACATTAAGTTATTTAAGAACCATGCAGAACGTAATTGATAAAAACAGCTTGCACAATTGCCCCTCAAAGCCATGCTTCCTGTTACTTTGTTAAGTCAGTATTGTGCAACTTTAGAACTCCACTGACATTTTTTTCAGTGAAGTTCTTTGTCTAGCTTAAAACTATGATAGTTATTACATTGATTTACCAAGCGACATTTTTTTGAAGAGAAAAATTGGGATAAGTAGTGTCATCATAACTGTAGAAATGCATTGCCAAACAAATTCAATCCACAAATGAAAAGTCCTTTTTGCCATGTTTACCACAGCAAGAATCCAACGCAGAAGTAAAAGAGATTCCTTTTTATCTGCAAGACTATTATGTCATTCTTATACTGTGCCAAGTATGGTACCGATTTCTGAAGAAATATGTATGAAAATATCGGCATAACACTAGATCAATGGTTTAAAGACAAAGGGAAGATTGACTAGATAAAAATTAGCTTTCATGATATTTGTTATTTATGGTAATAAAATTTTTATCTTTATACTTCAGCTGTTCCAGGTAGAACATTTTAAAATATTCGTAGCTGAAATTGGCTTTTATAATTTAAATTTAAAAGAAACTCCAGCCTCCATTTTAACAGTCAATTTTTCTTTCATTGAGTCACTAGATTTTATTTTTTACTCATCTAGTTCATGCAAATATTTTTTTAAATTAAAACTTGCTTATTTTGTTGTAGACTTTAAAAATATCACTGTTCTGTGATATTTGATGTGACTCAATTTAAACAATCTACAAAAATCAAGATTGATTCTGTAATAAAAAAAACAATGAATTGTTTTGTATCTTGGGTGGCTATTACAGCTCTCTAATAGACACCTGAAGGTTCTCATTTTGTAAAGGAAGCAGGCTGATGTGTTTCAAAGAAATGTCAGAATATATACAGAAAAATCAGCTTCTCAGCAATCAGTAGAGCTGGGTATTCTATGCCCTTATGGGGGCACAAGAGTGGGCTCCAGTTTAGAATGGGAACAATGTCTTTATAGGTATTCAGAAGACTAATTTAAAAAAACCTGTTATTGATGGTGAATTAAGTGCAAATACCCTAAGAATGATTTTCAAATGATTTTCAAATAATTAGTTCAAACCTGTAGTGTGTGGATATTATACTGTAGGTGTGATTGACTGACTGATTGATTGTATTTAGGGCCCAACATTTGGCCCATTACAATGATTTTGAAATGATTTTAGAGTATGATTGCATTTTTTGGAATGTTTTGATCTTAAATGAAACTTCTACATTTTGATCTTTAATTATTACCATTCTACTATTTATAACTAATATGTTTTGGAAAGGAATGGAGCAAATATGTACTTATTTTATATGAATTATTGACTGTGCAGTACACTGAAGAACCACGCACTATGGTTTCATTGACGATCCTTGCTGAAGTTCTTCACATGTCAAAATAAGTTACCAGATTGGAGAGGGAGAAATCAGTATTAGATACACTGTTCAGGAAGATGCAATCAGACATGGAGGTAACCTCAGATTGTTTTGAAAGCATTTTCTGATCACAAATAAGGATTTGCTCTGAAAAATGTAATACTGAGAATGGTTTTAATATTCAATTATTTCCTCAGAAATGTTTATATGAAATTATGCTTCTACAAATCCGGATTTTTTCAATAAAATTTCTTTTGGTTTAAAAAATGCTTTTGCCTGATTTTTTAAAATAAATTAATGGAAATTTATTTCAATAATTTATAATGAAATATCTTTAGTAAAACAGGAACTTCAAAAGCCATAGTGGTATTTTGAAGGTTGTTTTTTTTCAATGTTATTTCCAATAACTAAAAATTACAGGTAGTCCTCAACTTTCAACAGTTCGTATATTGATTGTTAAAAGCTACAAGGGCACTGAAAAAGTGACATTGTTTTTCACACATATAAGCGCTGTAGCATCCTCATGGTCATGTGATTAAAATTTGAATGCTTGGCAACTGATTCATATTTATGACAGTTGCAATGTCCCAGAGTCATGTGATCACCTTTTGCAACCTTCTGACAAGCAGGTCAATGGGGAAGCCAGATTCACTTTACAACTGTGTTACTAACTTAACCACAATGGTTCACTTAACTGTAACAAGAAAAGTGGTAAAATGGGGCAACTCAATGTCTCACTTAGCAACATAAATAGTGGACTCAATTGTGGTCATAAGTCTGACCTGTAGTCAGACAAGGAATTTCTTCAAGAATATAACATTTTCTAAAAAATATAATCAAAAAGTAAAAAGAACTACATGACCAATTTATAAGATGTGAATGATAAAGCTCATTCTGCTTGTGTACAGGTAGTTCTAACTTAGCAATTGCCTCATTTAGTGACCATGTGTGATTATGACAGTGATGAAAGAGTAACTGATCAATTTTCACATTTACAACCTTTGCAGATCTATAAAGCAAAGGAAAACTGATGTAAGATCAAAGAACAGTCCCAATTTTACTTAGCAATGACTTCACTTAACAAAATAAGTTGCTGGTCACAATGTGGTTGCTAAATGAGGACTAAATGTAAAAATGCTTCAGTGGATATCTTCTCAATATTAAATTATCAAACGGTCATATTGGAAAATCAGGTATACAGCGTAGTCCTATGCACTTTTCATCTCATTAAATACAGTGGAATGTGCTTCTTAGGAGAATTTCTAGCATGTGATTAATATTGCACATTTAAAATTTTAATTATTTGAGTAACTGCAGTTTCACTGAATCTGTTGAGCTGTTGAAAGGTAATTTCTCCAACTAAAATAATCAGTAGTTTCCTTAAATTTGTATCTTGTCTAAAGACAATTTATGTAACAAGAGGAAATATATATTGCTATAATTATATATTGCTCAAAACATTTTGCTTCCCAAGTCCAGCATATTAAACTCCAAAATTTTGAACTTCTAAATCAAAACAATCAAGAAGCATTCAAGACAACCAAGATCATTATACTTTTCAGGGCATTTATAGTTGTTTTAATTGGATATTGAAAATGGATAAGTTGTGCAGTATTTTTTTTAAGAAAGTTTATTTCAAAATAAGCTTTCCTCCTATTGACTTCATGACAATATTCATATAGTTTTCTTGGCAACAATGCAATAATGACTTTCAGCTGCCTTTTTCCTAGAGGATTTTTTCCATTTCCTCGCTACATTTAGGTAAACTATTTTAAACTTACTACATTCTAATTTTTTGCAATAATTTTATGAGAGTTCACAAATACAAAAATAAAAGTCTAATTCAAACTAAAAAAACATAAAAAGTAAAGGAAAAAAGTGCAAGAATTAAAAAAAAAGAAAGAAAAAGATATCTAAAGATGATTTCCCCCTACTTCCAGGAAAGTAAAAACAACTTCAGCATCTTAACACCTTCTCTAATTTAATTTCGCAAAACATATCCCATATCAATAATGTATAAAATATATTATTCATTTCCAATCCGTAAAAGTCTATAAAGAGCTACCAGAAATAAATCATATTTAACCTTAATGTAATAAATCTACCTTTATTCCAATTTATCACATTCCCTAAGAAACAGAGCAAGAGGAATGTCTCCTTATAATCTTTGATGCCTCATTGTCATTCTGGTCAAAAAGAATCCACTAATAGCTATCAAAACCACAAATAAATAAATAAACAAATGTGCATATGCATATGTGTATGTATGCAGTATGTACGTATGTAGGTATATTATCCCTGATCAAATAAGTCTACTTCAAATTCCTTCAGTTTACTTGTCTTGGTCTTTAATCCTGCCAAATAATATCCTACAAGCTATTATTATCATGTTCTCTTTCCTATCAGGAAGGCAGTATAAATATTTAACTTAATTTCCACAATGCCAATGTGCATGAAATCTGATTCTGCTAGTCTGGTGAGAATTGATTCTGGATAGAAATGTACAGCTTGAATGTTGCCCCCAAAGATCTCAAAAGTTATCAAATTGTAACATTTACATTTGATTAAATTTACTAAAGCTATCTCATTATTGTAGAATAATACTAACTTTTTTATAATTAAATAGCAGGATGAAATAAAATCTACTTTGTGTCCTAAGGCAAAAAGTCTATGCCATCTTCAGATGAATATGAGAGGAGGAGGAGGAGGAAGAGATTTAATGTTGTTTAGTCCAGTCTTAACAATCACATTGCCTGGGTTATTCAGTCTTGTAAACTGGCCAGCATATTTTTTTAAAATCTGTGGTAGAAAGCACACTAAGAATTAATATAAATGAATTTTAAAGCAAGATTTGTAAAACCAGTGGGCGGTTTCAAAATCCCATCATGAACTTTACTGCAGCAACTTCTCTCATACTTTTGTGGTGAGCAAGTTTTTCGTATTGTTCTCCTACATGATGTAGACAACTCCATTTCTTTATTGCTTTCAGCATTTATTGTGCATGTAATATAAAATGAAAAGGAATAAGTTCAAAAAGGTACTCACAAAATTAAAAGTTTTTACTGCATTTCATTTTAAAGTATAGCCTAACAATATGATGCACGTTGAGAGCAGCACAGGACACAGAACTCAATTATCCTCTAATTGTCATTTTAAAACAAAAATGAATGCTTTTTGTCTGCAGCTCCTCGTAATTATGAACTCCTTGCATTAGCTTTCCTGTAAAATGCATTAGAGTATCCCTGTGGAAAATAAAAACATTATGTACTGAGGAGCTATAATGCTACCAGTGGAAACTTGGACCATGAATTACTTTCATTATCTCTGGACAGTTTTGTTCTATAGGTTTTATTGTGACCTGAGATTTAATGAAAGAAAAATAAAGTTGGTGCATGAAGAATCTTATAAAGTTTGAAAATGATTTTGCTGGCAATGCAAATTTTTAAAAAAAATTTTATTGGAGATATATATACATATATATATATACATATATACATACATATATATATATATATATATATATATATATATATATATATATATATATATATATACAAATATATATATGTGCTGTTTAGCTTCCTTCAGGTATTATCCCACGTCATTGTAGTTCTGTTAAAGTTGTAGCAACGTTTCAGCAGAATCTCATCTGCCATCCTCAGGCTTCTGTATAGAGTTAGTTCCTGGTTTCAAATTTGAGGCTGGTCCATTCTGATTGGTTGGGAGCCTGTATCTTGTGTTCATTGGACTTGGAGTTTGATTGATTGGTGTTTCTGGTTTCTTCTGTCTGTTTTGTGGCTTTGATTGGTTGGCAACACTCTGTTCTTGTGTTGGAGGCTTTCAGTGCAGCTTGGCTCCGTGTGAAGGGACGGCTGCTCTTCATTAGCAAGCTG
>BLBF01000026.1:16389095-16478371 GCA_015471245.1 Laticauda colubrina | reverse complement strand
ATTCTAGGTATTGAAGTCCACACATCTTCAAATAGCTGAGGTTGAGAAACACTGCTCTAAATACATTTTTATGGAAACACATATATAGTCAACTGCCTGTGATGTACACATAATATTGCAGAGTCTTCTTTATATCTATGACCATTACATTAAGAGAAATGAATTAAGCAGCTTCTAAAGCTATGGTTTTCATATTGAAAATATTTAAATAATTGATCATACTTTCATATTAGCACTTTCTTTTAAGAGTTCAACACTGCATCTATAAACTGTTACATGAACATTTATATCACACAATTTATAGTTCAATCACAAAAGAATGAAGAATCTTATATAGGTGCTCTCAATAAATATCAAGGGAAAGAAATATTTCTGCAAATACTTGTGTGTTGTTTTATATGGCATAGAATAACAAAAAAAAATGGAGCTAAAACACTTACCTAATAAGAGATTGTTTGATGTGTCTTTTCCTCCAAGAACTCAAGGTGGAATACTACCATCTCCAATTTAACATTTTTTTAATAATCCCATAAAATAGGATTATTGATATGAGAGAAAGTAATTGGTCTTATGAGTTTCTATGTTAACTTTCAAAACTAGTTAAACACTGTAGCTACTATACCATGTTGATATACTAGACAACAATGTCTGGTTCTTTTTAACTTTAAGCAAAGGCAGTCCTGGGAAGATAAGAGTGGTATGTATGTAACTCATGTATGAAAGGAAAAGTATGTGTGAAAGAGAGAAGTTTTTCTCCATTTCCACAATATTACAGTAGAATAAGGGCTTGTCTATTAAACTTAAATGTGGCAAGGACCAATTCAAGGATATTCTTTTTACCCAATGTAAACTAACACTGAAGCTGCAATCAGATATGATGTTGATCACTACTTCATATTATTTTTAAAAAGGACTAGAATAACTTGGACATTAACTGCTAATAATTTTGATGCAATTTGTTCCCTCTAAAATCACAGAAGGCATGCCTTGAATGCTCATTGCTAAGATGTATTGATGGAAGAGGTGAGATTTATTTATTTTATTTATTTATTTTGTCAAGCATACATTTGATTATATATATAAGTATAAACATGATTATTAATACATGAAATAGATATGAATAAAAGGGAACTTCCAGACAGAAATGGTAGGCACGTTGTTGCGCTTATGCATATCCCTTACAGACAGTGGTGGGATTCAAAAAATTTTACTACTGATTCTGAGGGCGTGGCTTGTTTGGTGGGCATGGCTTGGTGGTCATGTGACTGGGTGGGGAGCAAGAAGGGAAGCCAAGGTGCTTGCCCCACAGCAGCCAACTTCACTCTCTCTCACTTGGTTAGGTGCTCCTGGTGTGCACAAGGTGCATGAAGGGAGGCAGACACTGTGTGGATGCGTTTTAAAAGTCAGAAAACTTTGCCTAAGACTTCTCGTGTATTCAGGGGCTACACCTCTCTCAATGATGAGTTGGTTGCGATCTAACAAAATGTCCTCCAGCTCTTAAAGATTGATTTTAAGAGTGCCCCATGGAAGAAGCTGAGAACCAAGAGCAAAAGTAGTGGCAGTGGGGGTGACAGGGACATGTGATGTGTCCTTCCGCGGTCTCTCCCCCCAGGTGACAGCCAGGGCTTTGGAACCACCTTTTTCTCAGAGGCGCAATGTCTGCCTCCCTTCATACTCTTTCACAGAGCAAAGCTGGAGATCAGTAATTTTCGCTGCAACAAGCCTGCAACTGCCGCCTGTTCTCCAGCCCATCAAAAAAAGTACAACATGTGCCAGCCCATTGGAGAAATGGAGTGGCAGTTACAGGGTTCTCACAAAGGGGTGGCTGGAGGAGACTTCTTGCACTGAAAAAGAGGTGACTGGAAGCGGCTCTTTTTCAGTGCCAGAAGCCTCCACCAGCTGCTCTCCTCTGCCTTGGCCATACAGAAGAAACAGGCAGAGAAGGAGGAGAGCAGCTACCAGGTTGGGTGAGGCTTCTCACACTGAAAGAGGTGTCTGGAGACCAAAAAAGAGTCACCTCTAGCCACCCCTTTTTCAGTGCGAGAACCCTGTAGCTGCCGCTCTGCTTCTCCAATGGGTCAGTGTATGTTGTGCTTTTTTTCAGTGGGGCTGGAGAACACACAACAGTTGCAGGCTTCTCACAACCTGATCTCCGGCTTCGATCTGCTTCTCCAATGGTCCGGCGCCACCCTGTTCTATGCGCCAGCTGTTCAGACTTGCTGGGCCTGGCACATAGAGCAGGGTGTACTTTTTTGGTGGGAATGGACTCCAGCCACACTGAAAAAAGCATGCAGCAGTTGCAAGCATCTCGCAACAAGGAGGGTAAGAAGCCCTGGGACATCTGCCCACCCACCTGCTGGCTGGCCAGGCTGGGCCAGGCTGGAAGAGGTGTGTACGCCATAAGGAAGAAAGTGTGCTCCAGGAGGGTGGTAGGCAGGTAGATATCCTGGGACTGCTGCACATGCTGCACAAGCTTCACATGCTGCACATGCTGTACATGCACACATGTAGTGGTTGCACACACAGTGCACATGTGCAGCAGCCCTGGGACATCCTCCCGAGCTGCGCCATGGCCACCATGTGTTAAAGAGAGCTAGAAAAGTGACCAGGGCAAGTGAGCAACTGGGTGACCAGGCTGAGGGTGTGACCAGCCAGGGATCTCCACCAGTTCGGCCACCCACACCAAATCATCGCTATCAGTTCTCCTGAATTGGTGAGAACTGGTTGAATACCACCTCTGCTTACAGACCTCCTAGGAATGGGGCGAGGTCAACAGTAAACAATCTGAGGTTAAAGTGTTTGCAGAAGAAACCACAGAGTCAGGTAGAGTATCCCAGGTATTGATCACTCTGTTGCTGAAGTCATATTTCCAGAAATTGAGTTTTGTGCGGTTTACCTTTAGTTTGCATCTATTGTGTGCTCATGTATTGTTGAGGTTGAAGCTGAAGTACTCATTGATGGGTAGGACATTGTAATAGATAATTTTATGTACTATTCTTAGGTCAGACTGAAGGCGGTGTAGTTCTAAGTTATCTAAGCCGAAAATTTCAAGTCTGGAGGAGCAGGATATTCTGTTGTGAGTAGAGGAGTGGAGGACTCTTCTCGTGAAATATTTCTTGGCTCTCTCAATTCTATTAATGTCCGATATGCAGTGTGGATTCCAGACAGATGAACTGTCTTCAAGAATTGGCTTAACAAAAACATGAAATCATCCTCATGTTCATATTTGTAAACATCTTGATGCATCTGGTTGCCTCCTGTGGAATACAGTACAGAAAAGTGGCTTTAATGGAACAATGGCTAAACCAACAAAGTTCTTCATATCTTCTTAAAAAGGATTGCTTGTTTCTTTTCTTTCTGTGCCTATGTTCTGTTGTTGTTTTGTTCCCTCTGTTTCTGTTATCTACATCATTGGGCAGAGAGTAAACTTCCTCTGTATTGCTTTGGTGCCACCCAGGGGCCATTTATGATTTGCAGAAAAACAAAGTAAGAATTTTTCTCATGCATAGAACATGGAAAAACAAGTGCTAGAAATAACAACATGGCAGGAAAAAAATGTTGCTAGGCCATGTTTATGAGTGTATGAATCTGGATAAAGGCCCTAAACATGATTTAACATGTATCATTTTAAATTACTCACTCCAATGAAGCATTCCAGATTTCCTCAGTAGGTTCAATTGTTGAGATTCATAACTATTAAAATACATTAAACTCTTCTCCCATGAGGCTGCCACCTCCATTGTAAAGAAAAAACCATTACAAGAGATGACTACTTAATCACAAAGAACTGTCCACAACTCCTAAGGTTTTACACCTCTTAATGTGCAAGAAAGGCCATTATGAAGACTCAGTGCTATTAAAGAGACATTAGATTTGCTGAAGTAAAAAGTCATCTCATATCCAAAGCTTTGACTTTTCCCTTTACAAGAAATAAAACCATTCTGTGGTACAATAAAACATTCACTTGTGGGTCAATGCTGGAGAGTATTCAGGATGGTGCACCATTAACAAAAACACAGCATAATGCGTAATGTAAATCCAATCTACAGTATCACTTATATAACATATTAAGGGCACTTCCACAGCTGCCCTAAACATAGCATGGATATGTCCTGGTACCTGCCATTATCTGCCACATGAACTTGCCTTCATCTCATCCCACGTCCATATCTGAGACATTTTTTGAAAGTCAGCTGTTCAGATTTAATGTTTTCTTCTTCACCACCATAATTTGTGCCATGGATAATACTTCACATGATTCACTAATCATTTGGTTGTTACTGTGGTCAGAGATTGGAAAGTCTCCCATTGATCACTTCAGACTGCTGGGGACAAGCTTCTTTCCTTGTACAGGTAGTCTTCGACTTACAACAGTTTATTTGGTGACTGTTCAAAGTTACAATGACACTAAAAAGAGTCACTAATGACACTTTTTCACACTTATGATCATTGCAGCATCCCCATGGTCATCTGATCAAAATTGAGGTGCTTGGCAACTGGTTCATATTTATTATGGTTGCAGTGTCCTGGGATCATGTGATCAGCTTTTGTGACCTTCTGACAAGCAAAGTCAATGAGGAGTCCAGAGTCACTTAACAATCATGTTACTAACTTAACAAATGCAATGATTCGCTGAGCAACTGTGGCAAGGAAATTCGTAAAATGGAGCAGAACTCACTTAAATAATGTTTCACTTAGCAACATAAATTTTGGACCCAGTTGTAGCCGTAACTTAAAGACTATATGATTTCTGGGCACAATCCTCCATGCTAATATGGCTTAGGTTCCAGAAAAGAAGAGATGACTCATTTCCATAGAGGCATCTGCTGCATAACACCAGAACAATGCTTCCTATAATGTTTATTATGTCTTATCCAGATTCTTTTTAAAGTCTTATGGCTTTTAAAGTCTTGTTTTTTTAACATGGGTTTAGTACAATATTCTTGTGAAGGAGCATTAGTATTTTTTACTGCTTTATTCTTTTTAAATCTTCAGGAATATGTGCAAGAACACAAAAACTATCAACCAGGCCATAATACTTTTAGACTACAGAATGGGATAACTCGCTGTGGCCAACTCACTGCAGGACAACTCTTCACAGGACAATTCAACAAATACAAATTAAATTAATTTCAATGGAACCATGGCCAATAATAATAAAACAAAGACAAAGACAATCCAGTCACCAACAAGAAAAGTAATTGAAAGATTAATACAACATTGAATTGTCCCACAGCGAGTCTGTCCTAGACCCTTCAGGACTAGTCTTATGCACCTGCATAAAACTATGCCAGCACAAAATTTGTTCCCTATCACCATAGCAGTCCTGGATTCTGGGCTTATTTTTCTCACCACTGAATTTTCCCATGAGACAGCACCCAGGAACCACAGGGAAAGACGCATCCTGTACCAGTCTAAACTGGCCAATCAGGACCAAGCTGATACCATCTCCTAGGGGTCATTTGATAGCAATATTTCCTGAATATATCATGACAGATTGTTTCCACAAAACTGTCACATTTTGCTGACTGCTAAAAGATAAATACTTTTTAAAAATTAATCTTTATGCTGTGGTTAGGTGCAATGGAGAAAAGGCCTTAAACATGATTTGGAATCCACTACAGTTAAAGCATTCACCCAAAGAAAGCAGTGTCGTTGAGAAAGCTAATTATTGCTAGATAAAATAACTTGCTTATTGCCTTCATTTTGATCAATATCCCAACCACCTGTTCAGTGGTTTGTTTCTAGGTTACAAATCATTGCGGCAAATCCTAGCAGGCAAAACACATAACTGAACCAATTCACATTTTGGCTTGTATTCCCAGTCTAATTTTTCTCCATACTCCTTCTTTTTGTGTTCTTTGGTTTAGAGACATTTTCCTCAGGAAAAAAAAAAAACAACTACATAACAAACTCTGGTCAGAAAAAAATATCCAAGTCCTGAACTATTCAATGATATCAATAAAATAAGCTTGAACATTTTTGATAGAAACTAATTCTACCTATTCAGAGGATTTATTGGGGGCATAGTTATTCTATTCTCATTTTTAGTGATGGACCATACATTTTCCTTCTGATGCTGAAAGAATCTCCCTATTACATCCAATTTCGGACAAAGCTAATAATGAGAGTAACTTAATCTATTGCCTCTCACCAACAATTTAAAACTGGTCATTTGCCAAATATCAATGAGCTTCATAGCTTATCTGCTTGAGCAACAGCCATGAGCAAAGCAATTTGTGAGAGAGCTATCTTTGATACTGTTCTGATCTATGCAACATAGCATATAAATATATATTTTCCTGATATTTTGTTTACATGCTACAAACCATGTCAGAAAGGAGAGGGGCTAATAAATGTTTGCAAACTTGTTATAAATGTAGTCAATGTTAAGTTATTCTGCTTGTGTGGTTCAATAGGACTGCACAACATTCAAGATTTAAAAAGTATATTAGAATGTATGGATGTGTGCGGACATAACTCATCAGGTACACCTTTTCCCAGGATTGCATAGCAGCTGCAAAGAACAGCTCTACTAACCCAGGAAAAGATGCTGCAAAAGATTGCAAATATGTTCTACATTCATACTCATAAACTCTAAAGTGCCCTTTATGAATCAAGTCCAAACCACTGCACAACTTACATTGTTTGATTTGGTTTAGGATGCCCAAAATTCTATTATTAAATTATTTTGGAGTAAGGTACCTTGAACCTGAGTAGTGTTAGTCTTTAGTAACCACAATCTAGACAACAGTTTCCCCAACATTTCACTAGCAACTGTGGCTGGCATCCTCAGAAGTAAAATAGTTAGCTCTGCAGACCACAGGTAGCTGAATAGGAAGTAACTGGGATTCTGTCTTTATAATCAGATGTCCTGACTTGTGATTGGTCTTCAGCCAAGACGGTTCCTGATTGGGACAGGCTGGTGAAGAATGGGTTCTGATTGGTTATTTCTTTGTGTCCTAATTCAACTAAAGATTTAAAATTCTTATGTAATATATTTTCTCCTTCAGCTATGGGAAAATTAGAAAACAAGTTGCTGTGTTTGCAGGAGCTTGGAAGGATGGGAGATCACCCTGTCATGTGTTGCTTGGGTCTCAAATCAACATCTTAACCGCTCAACCACTGTGCCAATAATCTAATATATAAGTACAGTAAGCATTTAATCAAAAAAGAGCCAAATAGAAAAATCAACGAATGCTAGATTCACTGGTACTAAATTCCAAATAAAAATATGTTAACTAATATTGCCTGCATGATAGGATCTTCCTATACAGTTTATTGTGTAGCATTGTTAAATAGATTCCTTTCTTTCACTTGATTCTTTTCTTTTTAAAGCATTTATCTTTTAGTTGTATAATAGCAGAAATAAAGCAAAAAAGAAAAAGAAAATTACAAAGCAACTGAACCTATCTTTCTAATACCCCTGAAGTTGAATTATAAAAATCCGATTGCTTTCTATAAAATTTTTAGACAAGCTATTTCAGAGAAGCATTCTGAGAAATTAAAAAAAAATATTTTCTTTGTTTCAGGCCTATCATGAAGTCAACTTAATTAGTCTAGGTCTAGGAGATAATTTTGGATGATAAGAAATAAATGGGATTGTCACCTGTAATAATTCTGAGGATTTATGAGTAAAGTATCTTTTTTTTTTAATCTAAACTTCATCTTGGCTTGATTAATGGGCTGAGACATTGATAAAAAAAATACTTGTCTTGAGACTGATTCCAGATGGATCATATTGTGAAAATGCCTGGGAATAATTTATTATTATTAAACTATAAAGACAAATGCCTAAAGAAAATTAGTAAAAAAGTAACCATCATATAGGAACATTAAAAATTCTACAAATATTTCATCCATCACAAACTCCTTTTCCCTTAACTTCTGCCATTCTATAGTATTTATTCCTCCTTAGCCCGTTACTACTGTTGAAAGGTGCCAAAATGCCTTTCTTTCGAGGATTCGATTTTCCCACTAGGAGAGCTCTGGCGCAAGGATATGGACAACTGCTTGAAAGCTGGATCTTTTTATTTTTCAGGAAGGCGGAGAACAGCAGTCTGGACTAGCTAGCCCAGTCTGCGTTCCTGGGCTAGCTAACTTCTTATAGAAAGTCCCTGGTTTTTTATACCCTTTTCTCCCTTTATAAGTTGATTTTGTGTGAATGTTTGTATTTGTGCTTAATGTTTCAAATCCTGTTTGTCTTTATTCCCGCCAGAGGGAAAGCTCCACGGGGTGGCCAGATTGTATTCTTGGTTTTCTTTTATCTCTTTTAGCTTTAAGATAGTTTTTCATCTTTGTTCTGTGGCAATCTCCTGTCTGTCCCTTTTGTAATTTATATTTTGTGTCTTTTTTCTGTTTGTTTTGCTTATTTGATATGTCCTGTGTTTGTAAAGGTTTTCCAAATTATCTTTTTGTTTCCTTTTCTTATTTGTCTAGTTTTCTTAATTACTCAGGCTTTTGTCTATAGGGATTCTTTAATACCTTTTTATTTGATTCCTTTTCCTATGTAAGTTTGTTTTATGGCTGATCTGATGTTCCCCTTGGGCTTTTCCTGTTTTTGTGACACTACTGTCTTTGTGAAGTTCCTTTTCCACACTACATTGTGGGCAGATCTGTGGTTTAATAATATTGTTCCAACGTAGTTTCAAAGGAGGGAGGAATGAAAGCTGAGCCACTAAAATAAGTCTTTTGAATCCAATAAGTATTTGTCAATCTTTTGTTATTTGTTTCATGTTCAATGGAATAGAATTCTTTTTTGGCCAAGTATTTTGGGTTAGGGTTAGGGTTAGGAATTTGTCTTGGTGCAAATATTCTTTGTATACATAAAAGGTACATTCGTCAAGAATCATCAGGTACAACACTGAATGATAGTCATAGGGTACAATAAGCAATCAAATCATACTGGGAAACAGTCAATATAAATCATAAGGATACAAGCGACAAAGTTAAAAGTTAAATGAGCTAGAAATGGGAAGAAAGCAGCAAAGACAACAAAGCTGAACCACAGAAACAGCAGCAGTCAAGGTTAAATTGCATGGTCAATAAAGCATTTCAGGTTTGAAAGCAACGGAGAAGGGCAAGAGGGCGGAACTGCCTCAAAATACACCCAGCTGTAAAAGCAAATCAGCCAAGTCTCTTCAGGCTCCTGAGAATATCTGAGATACAATACTAAGCAGTACAGCATGCGTAGAGATTGACCGTTGCACCGTATAATCACAACCGGAAGAGGATTTTTATTTTTCGATTAAAAGCAACCAATATGGGTTGAATGCAGCAGAGTCCCGGAAGCAGAACAAGTTTGGCGTCCTCTGTAACTCGTGAGAATCATTATTTTATTCATTTAATCCCCGGTATCCGCCAGCCCGTCCCCTCCACCGCAAAACCCAACCCAACCCAACCCAACCCAACCCAACCCCCAGCCTCCAATCTCTTCCCAGCAGGAGGTCACAGTCCGACTTCGTCCAAAAGGAAGGGCGGAGTCAGAACGTCAAAGTCTACGCATGCGCCTCCCTGCCATCTCGTTCCTTAGCCCGGGGGCCCGGGCGATGAATGAGGCGTGGGCGTGGCTGACGGCCACACGTGACTGCCGAGCTCGCCGTCACAACGTGAAGGGAGGCGCTGCTTCGCTCGGCGTCGCCGCCGTCGTAACGGCTGGTGGCCGCTGCGTGTTGCCCCTTGCTCCTCCAGGCACGAGGGCCGGAGCCGTCACAGCTGTTGCCCCCGCCATTTCTTTCCTCCGCTCGCCCGCGAGAGACCGTGGTAAACCGATTCCGTCGCTCCGTCGGTGGGTGACCGAGCGCCCCCGGCCGCTCTTCTCTCAGCATGCCATGGGCAACAGCTGGGCGGCGCAGTGGTGTTGCTGGGTCTTCCCGAGACGGGAAGCGGGACGCCTTCAACGAGGAGGAGGGTAAGCCCGGTGGGACGTCAGGGCTGGGCCGGTTGGCTTCCACTCCGCCTTTCCGGGGCAATTCAGGACAGGCCGGCCTGTGACGGAAAGGCAGGGAGCCCTTCCCCCGCTTTGCCTCGAGGTGCTTTGGAAAGAGGGGAATTCAGCCAGAATTCTCGACCTTGTGAGCCCGGGAGAGCTGAGTAAAGCCTCCATGGTCACCGGCAGTCTATCTGAACCCGAGTGAACAGCGGGCAGGCGTGCCAGAAGGCGCTGGCCTTCCAGCCATGCCCGGAAGGGACGGGGAAGGGAAGGTTTCCGGAGATATCAGGTTGGCCTCTGCGGCGTAGAGTTAAAGTGACCTCAGTCTGGTGGAGCTGCAATGGGCTGCCGTCCACGTGCGGATCGAAGGTCCCCGCTCACCTTGGCTGAAAACGGGTGATGGACGGGTGTCTTTAAGGAAACGGTAGGATCAGGTGGTATATTGGGCTCTCGACTTGCACGTGGGCTTTCTTATGAAGTCTGGTTGGCGTAGAGTGAATAAACGATTTCAGAACAGAAGAGGATTCTTTATTGGTCAAGTGTGATTGGACCCACAAGGAATTTGTCTTTGGTGTGCATAAGCTCTTAGTGTACGTAAAGAAAAAATTAAAATACCTTCATCAAGAATCATAAGATCATCACTTAGTGATGATCATCGGTTACTGATAAACAATCAAATCATGCTAGGGAACAAAACAACATCAGTTGTAAAGGGTACAAGCAACACGGTTATAGTAATAAGTTGGAAGAGATAGGTAATAGGAAGGATGAGATGAATAATTAGTAATACAGTCTTACGAAATAATTTGACAGTGTTATGGGAATTAGTTGTTTAGCAGAGTGATCGCATTAGGGGAAAAATGGACTCCTTTGCTATACTTACAGGCCAATTCGGGTATGTTCACAGCAAAGTGATAGCCAATAATTTGGCAGCCTTTCCTATTTGCCTAGGATGGGATGGGATAGGGATAGAAAAGAAATAGAACAGGAATAGAATAGCGTTGCATAACATAGAATAACTATTGTCACTGAATGTACATAATCAGCAGACATTAAAATGAAATTTCGTTGCATACATCTCTCAAAGACTGGAGTATTATTTGAGGATAATACTAGGTTGAGAAGAAGGAATTGGGCAGGTATAAATAGTTTCCTTTTGATAAGCACATTTTATTTATTTCCACATTTTCATAGGCCTCCTAATGGATAAAAGGGGCAATATAATTCAGCCTATAGCCCTGCAGGCAATTGCTACTAACTTTTTTTTAACCATACAATTTAGTGTGGCTGCATTGAGCGGAGCATGGATTTAGATTGAGGAAGGTCCTGACAGTCCAAGCACATATTCAAGCCCACATTACAGCACCTTCCTAGTTCAAACGTGGCTTCCCATGGCCTCTCCCAGTCCTGGAGGTATCCCATGCCCCACTTCCCACCCTGCAGGGTGCCACATACTCCTCCCCAGACCCTCAACCCAGTTTAGTCCACTTACCTTTTTTATAGATCTTCTTCGGGAAGCAGCAAGTATATTCTATACAGAAGCCGAGGGATAGATCAGCCAGCTTTCCTTGAAGCTGATCTACCACGTAGCCTTCCAAACAGGAGTGATATGGTGGTATCCTGAAAGTGGGTGCCATTTTGGGAACAGCCACAGTGAATTGTGGCCGCTCCAAAATGGAGCCCTGCTTCTGGAATGATGCCAGGTAGCCACAATACTTCATAGGAAGCAGATTGGGAAGATCTCTTCTTGAAGGCAATCTCTTTCTATATTATGTTAATCACTATACAGTATTTCGGTTTACTATAAGTACATTAAAGAAGAAGGGTACTGGAATATTTATAATCTTAATACTGGAAAGGGATTATTATTATTATTATTATTATCATCATCATCATCATCATCATTATTATTATTATTATTAATAATAATAATTATTATTATTATTATTTTCAAGTCACTCATTGTAACTGCCAGGATGAGATTGCAGTTTTGTTGGCAATTTTTTGGAAGTGGTTTAGCATTGTTAAGCCTGAGTTCCCCAACCAGGGTTAGGTAGACAAGCTAAACAGAATGTGCAGCGTTAGTCAGATAGGCACACAGATAAATGAGTGAGCTAAGCTTGTATGTTTATTAACATACAGTAAAAATAACAGATACGCTTGTGCTATCAAGAACATATTTTATTCCAGTATAAGTTTATAGCATAGCCAAAAACAGTCCAATATTCATTTACCATGTAGTCAGTCCATTCAGGGATATTCAGTTAGCAAAGTCCATGTAGAATATCCTATGTCAGTTCACATAAATCAGTCCGTTGTTGTCTCTCCCGTTCGAGCAATGCAGTCTTGCTTCCAAGCAGTAATCAGGGATCATCAAAGCCAGAGAGAGAGAGCAAGCTGTAGCCTTGCTACTTTTATATGGTTTTCATAACCACTCCCACAATTGCTATTTTACAGTTAAAGCTGCATACATTAACTATGATTCATAGTTATTATTTCACCTAAACCAGTTAGGGTAAACAATGTTATCCCTAACATTCTCCCCATTTAGGTTACATAATAACTATGAATCATTTACATTTTTAAATTATATTTTTCGCAACTTTCTTTAAACTTAGTTGCTCCTTGAGCTTTTGTAAATTGGTCTGCAATGTTTTCTTCTGACATGCAGTATTCCAATCTTATCAGTTCATTCTTCAGTGCTTCTCTTACATTCAAATATCTTAGGTCAGTATGTTTTGATCTAGTTTTTACAGCAATACTAGTAGCTAACTTTATAGCTGCTTGGTTATCCTCATACACCATAATGGAATCTTTTATAGTTATTCCCATGTCCAACAATAACTGTTTGTAGAAAATCAAATCAGTGCATAATAATGACAGACATGAAAATTTTGCTTCCATCGTGGATAAGCTAATATGCTGTTGTCTGATTGACCTCCATCCTATTAGTGTCTTACCAAATAATATAGCCATACCAGATGTTGATTTTCTAGTGTTTATATCAGTTGCAAAACTTGCATCTGCATAAGCACTAAGACTCAAATCACCCTTTGGCTCTATATATAATGCATGGTTTATAGTTCCTTTCAGATATCTCAATATTCGTTTTAAAGATGTCCAATGATATTCTTTTGGATCTGAATTAAAACGTGCCAGCTGATTTACACTATAAGCTATATCTGGCCTTGACCAATTGCTTATATATGATAAGCTACCAATCAAAGATTGATATATGGACTTATCGAATTTGGGACTTTGATCATTAATTTGGCAAACTTCTTGACTCATTGGAGTCTTTGCCGGTTTACAAAGTTCCATCTTATAATTTTTAAGTAATTGGCAAATTTTATCTTCTTGAGATATTTTAAAACCATGATTTGTTTTATTTATTGTCAATCCTAGATACCTTTTAATTTCACCTAGATGCTTTATTTTTATCTTCTTGTCTAATAATATTATCTCATTAGCCTCATTATTAGTTTTAGTTATTAAAGCAATATCATCAGTGAATAACAATAATAATGACACCGTTCCATTATTTTCTCTTTTAAATACACAAGGATCTGCTAAACCAGATTTAAAACCTATATTGTTTAACTCTTTCACAATATATTGGTTCCACTCAAACCCAGATTGTTTTAATCCATAAAGACTCTTTTTGAGTTTCCAACAATGATTGCTATTTACATTATTTACTTTTATGACAATTGGTTTTCTTAAATATATAGTGTGCTGCAATGGTGCATGTAGATAAGCAGTTTCTACATCTAAATGATTAATAATATAGTTTTTCTTAGCTGCCCACACTAATGCTGTTCTTAGAGATGTAGCTTTAAGGCTTGGCGCAAAAACTTCATCGTAATCAGATGCAGTTTGATTAAATCCTTGAGCTACTAACCTAGCTTTATGGGTAACAGTCCCATCATTTCCAGTTTTTACTTTAAATATCCATTTGCACCCAATGGATTTTTCTCCTGGAGGTAATTTGGCATCTTCATACACTTTCATTACCTTTAATGAATTTAGTTCTTTTTCCATAGCCTTTTGCCAATTCTCCTGATCCTTAGCAGGATACATCCTAAGTTCATCTACACTAGTTGGAACTTTAGTTACTTGGCAAACTATACTTGCTTGATACCTATCAGGTGGTCTAGTTACACGTGTAGTACGTCTAGGTATAATAGGACTTGCAGGTGGAATTCCCTCTATTAATTGTTCTTGATCATGTAACTCTTCCTGATTAACTATTTCCTCTTGTTCTGGTCCTATTTGCTCTTCGTGGACTTCTTCTTTAATTGTACTCTTTTTACAGCTAATCTCATCTTTATGACTTTTGTAGGGTTCAATAATTATTTCATTATTTAAATCTTGCTCTAATCTATTCCATCCTACATGTTCTAGGAATTTTGCACTAGCACTGGTGTAAACTCTAGATGTTCCTGGTTCCCAGAATCTATAGGATCGATGATTAGAGGTGTAACCTACAAAAATCAATCTTTTTGCTCTATGCTGTCCTTTGTATCTAAGTTGTTTAGGGATATGCACCCATGCTGGTGCTCCAAATGTGTGCATGTAACTTAAATCAGGTTTTGTACCATGCCACAGTGTGAATGGTAATTCACCTGTTGTTGAATTAACAACATTATTTAATATATGATTACCACACATTATTGCTTCTCCCCATAAATTGTCAGGTAATCCTGAATCAGACATCATAGTTTGTGCCATTGATTGTAATGTTTGGCCTCTTCTCTCTATAAAGGCATTATGTTGTGGCCTATATGGTGCAGACATTTTATGTTGAATCCCCAATTGTCTTATTCTGTTTTTAAATTTGTTATTTGTGAATTCAGTGCCATTATCAGTGATGAGAGTCACTAATTTTCATTTTGTTTTTCTCTCAGCGAATTTTAGCCAATTAAATATATTTTGATATGTTTCAGTTTTGCTCTTCATTAAATAGCAAAACCCATATCTAGAATAGTGATCCATTATACTTAGTATATAACGAGCTCCTCCTACACTTGGTTTTTTCGGACCTATTAAATCAGCAAATACTACTTCTAAAGGCTCTTTAGTAGTAAATCCATCAAATCTATTTGCCGGTATGACCCTGCTCTTATTTTGATTACAGGCATTACATTGCAAATACTTATCACAAGGTTTCAAACTTATTCCCTTAGACAATTCAACAGTTTTCTTAAGCATTTTAAAATTTAAATGCCCTAGCCTTCTATGTAACAAGTGAATACATTCATCATGAGGTTTCTGGTTGTCATAAATTGTGTTAGCCACCTTTAAACCATCATAATTTAACACATATAATCCATCTCTTAAAGATGCAGTAATTTTCTTATCATCTTTTGTAATTAAGCAGTTATCTCCCCTAAATGTAACTACATATCCTAGTTTAACCAAAATTCTAACTGAAATTAAATTAAACTTAAGTTGTGGTACATATAACATTTTTACATTCTCTTTTATAAAAGAACAATATGCTATACCTTCACCTTTAGCTTTCAGTTTCCAGCCATTGGCTAACAATATCTGCTGTTTACTCTGGGACATTTTAATAAAATTTTTGTTATCATTTGTTATACAATGGGATGCCCCACTGTCAATCACCCATAAATTATTTTTTACAGCTCCGTTAGTATACATGGCTAACTCTAAATGTTTCTTTATCTTTTGATGATTTTTAGTATTCTGGCCAGCGTTCTGGCGCTTTGCCTTTTTACAAAATCTTGCCAAATGTCCTCTTCCTCCACAATTAAAGCACTTTTTAATTGCGTATGCAGTAGGAGGTTTATTATCTTCTTTTTGAGGTTGCTCCCTCCTTAATTCATCTCTTTCATGCCTTCTTCTGGCCTCTTCAATCAATCTGCCAGTTATATCAGTTAAAGTTAAATTTTCCTTTGGCAAAATTTCAAGTGAAGTTACGTAGTTATCATAACTTTCATCAAGGGAAGATAGAATTATATAAACTTGATGTTGTTCAGAGAAAATAAGTTCTTTTTCGTGTAATTCTTGGAAAATGCTTTGCATAGTTTTTAAATGACTCTGCATATCACCATTTGTTTGGAGATGTGTCCTGAAAAGCTTCCGTGTTAGATTTATGTGTGCACCAACCTTATCTCGGACATAAATTCTCTTCAGCTTCTGCCAACACCCAAAAGCCGTTTTCTCTCCGTGGATATAAACAAGCTGTTGATCAGTTAAGGTTAACGCAATTATGCAAATAGCTTGTTGATTTTTATGCTTAAATTCTTCTATCTTTAGTCTGTCTTCCTCATCCTCTGGATCCCATTCTTCTACGTTTGGTGGATTTTCAATTATGTTCCACAGACCTTCTCTTTGTAGAAGTAGACTACATTTTGTAGACCATGATACATAGTTTGTTCCATCCAGCTTGGATATAAGGGACAAACTTTGTAAATTGACTAGTGCCATGTTTTTTCTTATATGGATATAAAAATATAATTAATAAAACACAGCTGTCTGTTTACTGTAATGTATAACAATACAAACTCTCACTTTTTACATAAATCTGTTTAACCTAGTTAAACTGACTTTGCAGCCTCTGGGCCCATAACCAGTGTTAAGCCTGGGTTCCCCAACCAGGGTTAGGTAGACAAGCTAAACAGAATGTGCAGCGTTAGTCAGATAGGCACACAGATAAATGAGTGAGCTAAGCTTGTATGTTTATTAACATACAGTAAAAATAACAGATACGCTTGTGCTATCAAGAATATATTTTATTCCAGTATAAGTTTATAGCATAGCCAAAAACAGTCCAATATTCATTTACCATGTAGTCAGTCCATTCAGGGATATTCAGTTAGCAAAGTCCATGTAGAATATCCTATGTCAGTTCACATAAATCAGTCCGTTGTTGTCTCTCCCGTTCGAGCAATGCAGTCTTGCTTCCAAGCAGTAATCAGTGATCATCAAAGCCAGAGAGAGAGAGCAAGCTGTAGACTTGCTACTTTTATATGGTTTTCATAACCACTCCCACAATTGCTATTTTACAGTTAAAGCTGCATACACTAACTATGATTCATAGTTATTATTTCACCTAAACCAGTTAGGGTAAACAATGTTATCCCTAACAAGCATTGTCTTCTTTCTAGGGCTGATTGAAAGTGACTGGCCCCAAATCATTAATCTCTATTTTCTAGTCTGATGCCACCAGTTCTCTTAAATATCTTAAAAGATTTTGCATAGAACACGGGTGTCAAACTCACCACGTCACCTTGCCGTCACATGACATTTTGTGACGTTTTTCCCATTCGCAGAGCTGGGGTGGGCGTGGCCTGTACATGACACGTCTGGCCTGTGGGCCACCATTTTGAGAACCCTGATATAGAATATTAAGGCCTGTTATCCTTAGTTCCAGGTAACAACACTGAAAAATATAGATAAATTTCAGGAAGACAGGTTCTTGAGTGGTAGAAAAAAGACTTGTAAATTTGAAACAGTTTAGCAATGGAACAAGTTACACCACAACTTCCTTTCACTAATATAAATGAAGGCATCCACTTGTCAAAAATATTTTAATTTGGATTCTAACACTGAGCAAGTGATTGAATTCATGGGTTTAATAGACACCTTTTATTAAAAGCCAGGTTGAATAGTTTATTTAGCAGTAAAGATATATTGAAAATGTACACTGCTCAAAAAAATAAATGGAACACAAAAATAAGACATCCTAGATCTGAATAAATGTAATATTCTAATTAAATACTTTGTTCATTACATGGTTGAATGTGCTGACAACAAAATCACACAAAAATTATCAATGGAAATCACGTTTAGCAACCCATGTAGATCTGGATTTGGAGTTACACTCAAAATTAAAGTGGAAAAAAACACTATAGGCTGATCCAACTTTGATGTAATGTCCTTAAAGCAAGTCAAAATGAGGCTCAGTCGTGTGTGTGGCCTCCACGTGCCTGTATGACCTTCCTACAATGCCTGGGCATGCTCCTGATGAGATGGCGGATGGTCTCCTGAGGAATCTCCTCCCACACCTGGACTAAAGCATCCCCCAACTCCTGGACAGTCTGTGGTGCAACATGGCATTGGTGGATGGAGCGAGACATGATGTCCCAGATGTGCTCAATTGGATTCAGGTCTGGGGAACGGTTGGGCCAATCCATAGCATCAATGCCTTTGCCTTGCAGGAACTGCTGACACACTCCAGCCACATGAGGTCTAGCATTGTCTTGCATTAGGAGGAACCCAGGGCCAACTGCACCAGCATATGGTCTCACAAGGGGTCTGAGGATCTCATCTCAGTACCGAATGGCAGTCAGGCTACCTCTGGCGAGCACATGGAGGGCAGTGTGGCCCCCTAAAGAAATGCCACCCCACACCATTACTGACCCACTGCCAAACCATACTGGAGGATGTTGCAGGCAGCAGAACATTCTCCATGGCATCTCCAGACCCCGTCACATCTATCACATGTGCTCAGTGTGAATCTGCTTTCATCTGTGAAGAGCAAAGGGCACCAGTGGCGAATTTGCAAATCTTGGTGTTCTCTGGCAAATGCCAAACGTCCTGCACGGTGTTGGGCTGTAAGCACAACCCCCACCTGTGGACATCAAGCCCTCATACCACCCTCATGGAGTCTGTTTCTAACCGTTTGAGCAGCCACATGCACATCTGTGGCCCACTGGAGGTCATTTTGCAGGGTTCTGGCAGTGCTCCTCCTGTCCCTCCTTGCACAAAGGTGGAGGTAGCGGTCCTGATGCTGGGTTTTTGCCCTCCTATGGCCGCCTCCACGTCTCCTGATGTACTGGCCTGTCTCCTGGTAGCACCTCCATGCTCTGGACACTATGCTGACAGACACAGCAAACCTTCTTGCCACAGTTTGCATTGATGTGCCATCCTGGATGAGCTGCACTACCTGAGCCACTTGTGTGGGTTGTGGACTCCGTCTCATGCTACCACTATAGTGAAAGCACTGCCAGCATTCAAAAGTGACCAAACCATCAGCCAGAAAGCATAGGAACTGAGAAGTGGTCACCACCTGCAGAACCACTCCTTTATTGGGGAGGTCTTGCTAACTAACTGCCTATGCTTTCTACCTGTTGTCTGTTCCATTTGCACAACAGCATGTAAAATTGATTGTCAATCAGTGTTGCTACCTAAGTGGACAGTTTGATTTCACAGAAGTGTGATTGACTTGGAGTTACATTGTGTTGTTAAAGTGTTCCCTTTATTTTTTTGAGCAGTGTATATTAGACCAGGCAATTGCATTTTTTGCATTAGCATAGAAACATTTATGCTTGAATATTTTTCAATGTTCCGTATATTAATCTAAACTGAAATACACATCTTTAGGAATCTGGCAGCTGTGAAAAATATAAAACAAGTCTGGTAGGCTATAGTTTTTAAAAATATAAATAGCTTTCTTTGATTGTGTATTTTTCCCAGGATATTTTTGTTTTCCAAAGGTGATGATTAATTTTTCTAGTGCCAAAGGATTCACAAGTTTCTTTTGAAACTGGAACTCTACTTATTTTATGATTAATGCAATGGAAAACAAATCTCACCTTGCTCTTTATTTTGAAAATACACAATTTGAAGTAATGTATCAAAATAATCTAAAAGCCCTGTTTAATCGTAGATATCTTCAATGAATCAAGGGAATAAATGACAATATGTACATCATGATGTCCACAAGAAAATGCATTGGATCTTATAACAAATCTCATTTGTATAATATCATGGCGTGTATTTCATTTTGACATAATTGTGGCTTATTATATAGTTGCCTTTGGCTTAAATTGTTTGTTGTAAAGGAGTCTTATTTGTGCTGCAGGTATAATTAGAAATTCAGTCATGTGTAATTTCAGCATTTTCATTGTCAACTTTCATTTCAACCCCATAGGAATCACAACATAATTATTTAAGTGCTTATGGGAATAAATATAATTAGAACTTTGGGATTACTTTTATTATCCTATCTGGAGAATAACTAAATTTATAATACTCCTTTATTTTGTGGAAAGTAAAAGGCATCATGCACTTCCTTTAAGCCCCTGTCACACTGCACCAACGGATGCAAAGAGGATATAAAATGGACAAAAAAGCTTGCCATCCGTTGGTTAACGAGATGTATCCGTTCTGTACTCACTACCTCCATTTTGTTTCCTCTCTATCCGTCCAGCATCCATCTATGGACATTTCATCCGCTCAGAAAGTTTTGAGCTGCTCATAACTTTTGCGCGGAAAATGTATCCAATTCGTCCGTTCTGCATCCGCTAGGCATCTGTTTGGCATCTGTTCTGCATCCGTTACGCATCCGCTATATCCGCTAGGCATCCGTTACGCATCCGCGCAACTCACATCCGCTTGGACACAGGGACAAAGCGGAACGGATGCAGAATGGATGCAGAATGGATGCCTAGCGGATGCAGCACGGAAACAAAGCATTTAAAACGGAAAAAACCTTCGCAGAGGGGACCTATCTCGGATATTAAGGATGTCTAGAGGATGCCTAGAGGATGCAAAGGGACACCTATACTGCCTATAAAAAGGGGGAGCAACTCACCTGCATCTCGCTTTCAGCCCAGCAGCCCAGCTGTGCAGAGCTCTGCAGCCTTCATCTGATTCTTCCTCTTCCATAGCATCCAGTCATGTCCACCGTGGATCGTAACAAAGTCCTTTTGGCAGCCACCATCCTTCTGCAACAGTGTGAAGCCATCTACAGGCTCTGTGAACTCTACTTCGGGAAGAAAAAGAGGAGACCAAGAAGCATCTGGGTACAAAGATGGTTCGCCAGAAGAGCAGAGGACGGACTGTACAACAAGCTGATGGTGGAGCTCAGGAACGAAGACACTCGGGCATTCCAGAACTTCATGAGGATGCCTCCAGCCATGTTTGACGAAGTTGTGCAGCGGCTGACACCCAGGTTGACCAAGGCAAACACCACCTTCCGGCCCAGCCTGGAACCTGGGCTCAAGGTGGCACTCACTCTGCGCCACCTGGCCTCAGGGACCACCTACAGGAGCATACAGTACGCCTGGAGGGTGCCACACAACACCATCAGCATTGTGGTCAGAGAAGTGGTGCAGGCCATCATCGAAGAATACAAGGAGGAGCTCCTCCAGTGCCCCTCCACTGTAGAAGGATGGAAGAAAGTTGCAGAGCAGTGGTATCAGAGGTGGAACTTCCCCCACACCGTTGGAGCCATCGATGGCAAGCACGTGGCCTGCAAAGCTCCAGCCAACTCAGGGTCCTCTTATCACAACTACAAGGGCTTCTTCAGCATCATCCTCTTCGCCATGGTCGATGCTGACTACAAGTTCATGTACATCGATGCTTCAGGCAACGGCTCATCTTCAGATGCCCAGGTATACAACGCAAGTGACCTCAAGGGTAGGCTGGAACGCAACCTCATCGTGGGCTTCCCAGATCCAGAACCCCTACCCAACGACACGCAAGATGTGCCCTACTTCATCGTGGAGGAGGACGCCTTCTCCCTCACAACCTACCTCATGAAGCCCTACACCTCCAAATACCTCACCCGTGAAGAGAGGATCTTCAACTACAGGCTGTCCAGGGCAAGGCAGGTGGTGGAGAACGCCTTTGGCATCCTGGCCAACAGGTTCCAGGTACTTCTCACCACCATGCAGCATCGCCCAGAGACCGTGAGGAACATCGTGGAAGCTTGCTGCATCCTGCACAGTCTCATGCGCACCCGTTACCCAGTCTTGCAGAACAGGCTCGTGGACCTCCAACAAGGCAATGGGGACATGGAGCCTGGGGAATGGAGGCAAGAGCGAAACCTGATAGACACTGAGGATGTGCAAGGCCCCAACAGAGCCTCACGTGAGGCGAAGAAGCAGAGCAACCTCCTGAAACACTGGTGCAACTCCCCAGCTGGAGCAGTGGAGTGGCAAGACAGGATGATAGATGCTTAATGGATGCTTCCTTCAGCCTGTCTCATCACACAGATGAGATTGGGCCATGTATGTTGGGTGGCCCTACAATGATCAGGGCATTTAATAAAGAGTTGTGTTTGTGTTGACATGTGTGGATGATGATGACATTATTATTGATAATAAAGGGCCATAGGTGTGGCACCTGGGAGGGTGGACCATACAGTCCCACTATGCTTGCACTGGAGGTTTATCTATCCCACAGCTATTACCCATACCAAAGGTATCCCTGCCCATCCCACTGCTATCCTTACCCATCCCAAAGGTATCCCTGCCCATCCCACTGCTATCCTTACCCATCCCACAAGCATGCAAAGGCTTAAACCATTTCTAAATGTTTACACCAAGATTTTATTAAAAAAAAGAAATGAAGCAAGTGTATGAATCAAAAATAGAGTTTATTAACAAGAAGTTATAAAACAAAAATGAGTCTCTGGCACTCCTCTTGGTCGCTCAGTCTCAGGGGTGAAGGGTCCAGGTGCTGTGGAGGTGGCTGGTGCTGGAGTGCTTGTCATCAACTCCTCCAGAAGCAGAAGCAGCAGAAGCCCCAGCCCCAGAAGAGCGAGCCCGTGCTGCAGAAGCCCCAGCAAAACCAGAGTGAGAGCCAGGGGGTGGGATGGTAGCCCTGTCCCTCTTGCAAGGGCTGGCAGCAGATGGCTGAGGCTTGCTGTGCTTCCGCATGGTTGTGGGGTTGCTGGCTGGCAGGGAGGCTGGCAGGAACCAAGGCTGGCAGGAAGGCTGGCAGGGAGGCAGGCACCAAGGCTGGCAGGCAGGCACCAAGGCTGGCAGGCAGACATGAACCAAGGCTGGCAGGCAGGCAGGCACCAAGGCTGGCAGGCAGACTGGCTGGCAGCAAGGCTGGCAGCAAGGCTTGCAGGCAGACATGCAAGCAGGGCAGGCAAGGCAGTCAATCCGTCCAACAGCAGGTCTTTCCTCTGAATGGCGACCTGCTTCCGAGCTGCTTCCATTATATCCGCGGGGCTGACGCAATGCATCCTTCCCGCATGCGCAATTAACGCTCGGCATCCGCTAGGCTTCCACTGTGCATCCGCTGTGCATCCGCTTCATCTGTTTGGCGTCCGTTCTGCATCCACTGTATCCGTTTCGTGTCCACTTTGCTGAGGTCCCCGGAAGCCTAGCGGATGTGTCATCCGCTCCCATCCGCTTCCATCTGCTAGGCTTCCGCTCTGCATCCATTTTCCATCCGCTCTGCGTCTTCCCCCTGTCCATTCCTTTCTGTGTTATCCGCTCTGGTTATGCAAATTTTTACCCTTCTGAGAGCGGATAACAACGGATGGAACATTTTTCTTGTCCATTGTTAAGGTTTTGCATCCATTGGGCAGTGTGACAGGGCCTTTAAAAACAGTCTAGGACCTCATTTTACCGGCCTTGGAAGGATGGAAGGCTGAGCCAACCTTGACCTGTCAGGATCAAACTCATAGCTGTGGTCAAAGTTAGCCTGCAGTACTGTATTGTAAACACTGGACCACCAGGGCTCCCAGTTGAGCTTTCTCTGGGAGAAGAGTGGATTTTTCAATTCACCAATCACCCTCCATTGCTCCAGATGGTCACTGTTTTTCAGAAAGGAGTAAGGGATAAAAAGTACTTAACCTTTTCATAGCTGATACATATTTTTACATACCATATATGTTAAAGAAAGACTTTACTGTCTTTAATAATTTCTTTCATAGTGTTACATTGAATATATCCAAAATACATAAATAATATTGGTGATGTATGGAACACACATTGCAATCCAGCTGTGTTCAATACATGTGCCAAGCCCTTATTTAAAGGGTCAGTGCAACGTCATTTATTCACTTGAGAACATGGCATTTAGAATGCTAAATAGATACATTAATGTTCTACAAAATAGACCTGTCATTCTAATTTTCTTCTAGAAGGATAGGAAAGGAGATTCAAAGGTATACCCTGCTATTCTGCTAATATATGCTGGCAGAAATTACAGTATTGCAATATAGCAGAGCTAGGTGATTCTTTTCAATTATTCAGATATATATTGTTTCCAAATTAGGCTTGTATATGGTTGTTTGGCTCACCCATTGCTTTATACCGCCACAAGGTCCAATTGGTTTTGTATTAATGTAATAAATTGTGATGTATTCAGAAAACCAAGTCTAAACAAACATGGTGTGATGTGATATGTAAACTCTGTCTGCAGAATATTTTTTAGTATGCCACACCTAACCCTAACAACTCTTGATTTGGGAATCATAAGTTCTAATTTCGTGCCTTTCTTTGCTTACATATATCCAAGACTGTGATCAAGCTTTTATTAAAAGAGTATTTTAAGAAAAGCAGGGCATGTAACCATGTGCAGCTTGTCATGACAAAGTTTTGAAAAGTGTAGTATCAATATTATACATGGGAGGTTATTAAACAGATTCTAATGAGGAAAAAATTATTCTGATGACTTTTGAAATATAGCAGTAATTCTGCTATAAATACTGATGGTTTATATTCCAGATCAAAGTACTTCAGGACATGCTCAACAGGAGAACATTTCACTATAGAGGTAAGTAATAGATTTTAATTACCAGTGTAGTCATATTATGAAACTAGCATGATGTTTTTCTTATTACAGATTTGCTGGCTGAAACATTATGCAATAAATAAATAACTTTGAGCAGTTATTAATTTCAATCACATCAGTTCTGAATAATCTGTTCTTAATAATGACAACTTACCGTGTTTCTCACAAAATAAGACCCGGCCTTATTTTTTTTTGAGGAGTGAGTTAATTTCCTCCCCCCACACACCCACCCACGTAGAATGCCACACGCATTCACCTTGCTACAAGGTTTCTAGAAGCACCCCGAGGGCAGAGTCACCAGCCACTTCTATTGGCTGATAGAAGCATAGAGCGCCCTGCAGGCAGCCACGCCTCACCACGAAACTGCTTCTATCAGCTGATAGAAGCGTAGAAGTGGCCTCGTGGCGAGGCATGGCTACGCATCATGTTCCCAATTGTAAACTTAATCGCGTACGATTGAGTTGTCAGTAAATATCAGACAATCTCAAGATTCCTGCTGCATTTCTGCTTCCTCAGCCAGCCGCTCTTCTTCGTCCCCTCAGTTAACCCTATTTCCCCCCGCCCCTGATTTCTAATAGCGCCTTTGGGCAGCCACTCCTCGCCATAAGGCCGCTTCTCTCAGCCGATAGAAGCAGCTGGTGACTCTGTCCTCGGGGAGCTTCTATCAGCCAGTAGAAGCGGCTTCATGGCAAGGCGATTCTGCCCGCGGGGCGCTTTTATTGGCCAATAGAGGTGAGTCTGCCTGTGGGGTACTCTAGCCAAGGCTACCTGCATGGGGCTCTTTAAGGCAAGTTTTCCCCCCTGCCCTCCCTCCCCATTTCTCTTCATCTCATATAGTTCAAGCGATGTGAGAAATGGTGGGGAACGCATGGTTTAATAGGCCTAAATTTTGGGGGAGGGGCTTCATTTCACCTTATGCCTAGAAAACATGCTGGGCCATCCTATTTGGGGGGGGGCGTATTGTCAGAGAAACGTGTTAATTAAAACCACTAAATGCAATGTTTTATGTTCATTAAAATGCAAAGAATACATAAAATACTGTAACCTTAGGATAAAGTAAATGTAATAACATTCATGCAGTTAAGAGCTGTGTATGTTCCTTTATGTGACTGGGTAAAAAGGATGGAAGGTAGTGACAAATTACCACCTTCTGTGAGCTCTCTGTTTCCTTAATATTTGTGTCCTATTTTTGCTGGTTTTGGTTCCCTTTCCTGACATAAACAGCATTTTCCTAGGATTGCCCTAAGAATTATTGCATATAATTTCCCAAAGCTGCAAAAGTCAAACATTAGAAAAATTAATAAATGGCAGAAGAAAATCTGTGGCTTCCAGTTACCAGAAGACTTTCCAACATCAAACACTCAGTGAAATATTGCATGTATGTTATTGCAAATGGCTGCTAAGCAGACAAAACTCTTCTCTCATCAATATTTTTGCTTTTCCTAGAAATTAATTTGCTTCAGAAATGAGAGAATATCCCAAAGAATATTAAAAGAATACTGTTTAAAATAATTCAGATGAAAGTTAATTTGTTTGATGACCATCTAGTTTTTGTTAATTGCAGTCTTAGCCCACTTAATCTTCATTAAGAACTTTAATGATTTGAAAGGTGAATCTTACTAAATTGAAAACAATTTATTTTAATACAGAAAAAAATTATAAGTACATTACAGAGCTTATCAGGCACAAAATTAACATAAGATACCTCAGTTATTTGAAGGTAATCATGTCTAAAATGTTAAAGATGCGCTTAAAAATTTACACCTATTGGATATATTAAGAATGTTATTCAAAGGTTAATTCATGGAAATCATTAAATCTATCTTGTTTAGAGAAGTTAATCGAACTCTAGCATGTTTATTTTTTTTATTTCTGCTTGTATTTCTGTTTATTTTATTTCAGTGTCTTCGTCTGGCTATGTATAAAGTAGTTATATGACAGAAGATTAACTCTAGACATGGAGAGAAAAGCATGAGTTGAAACTAAAATTAGGTACAGCAAGGCAAATAAAGAAGGAATAAAATATTCTCAATTTATGTGATAAGATTGAATACTTATATTTATAACATCAGAATATTTTCTAGATTTAAATTTGATATAAATATTATATTCTATTATTGTTTTAAAGCTGTTCAAAAAAGATAAACTTCAAACTCTTTTTTGTGTATCATAATACTTTATCCCCAAACCGATCAGAAAAAAAAAGACTTGAATATCTAATATTTATGAGATTTGATCAAAATATCTACAGGTATTTTTTAGGATTTGAAGACAGTTTAAAATATTTAAATCAAGTGCCTAAACTGTTTTTGGACTTCTCCAAAAACGGGCAAAACCAAATTTAAACAAATATCAGCTAAAATTAGGAGGCATTAATTGCAGTTGCTACATATACCGGTAGTCTCTAACGTTAAGAAAGTTGTATTCAGTAAAACCAGAGATAAGCCCAAGGTTTTGGCAAAGAAAGCTGTACCTAAATTAAATCATATGTACATATAATATGTGGTGGTCTTATATAAAAATTCAAAGTTTTGGCAAATAGTTTGTATTCAAATAAGGAAAATAAATAAACAATTGTCCCATATCCTAGGTTAGACTTATTATCTTTATTTAATGAAGCAAATGAAAACTGTGGTATAATTTTATTATCTGTACACAAAGTGGAATAAATTTATATCCTCTCAATACAAATGCTAATGCATGGTCAGAAATTTATTAATTTAAAAATCAAACTGAGCAATATATTTTTTCCATTATTTTCTACTATAAGTAATTTTACATACATACATACATACATACATACATACATACATACACACATACATATATGTTTTCTTAAGTTTGCCTGATGATGGCAGATGAGATTCTGCCGAAACGTTGCTACAACTTTAAAAGCACAACTGCAATGACGTGGGATAATACCCGAAGGAAGCTGAACAGTGTGTATATATGTGTGTGTGTGTGTGTTGTTCTAAGTTTTCGTGGGTACTTACATGTATGCTGTTCAGCGTACGGGTATTATCCCACGTCATTGTAGTTGTGCTTTTAAAGTTGTAGCAACGTTTCGGCAGAATCTCATCTGCCATTATCAGGCTTCTGTATTGAGTTCGTCTGTATTGTTTTATATATATAGATATATATATATAGATATATAGATACACACACACACACACATATATTAAATGTATGGTATTCAGCTTTGTTCGGGTATTTTCCCACGTCATCATAGTTGTACTTTTAAAGTTTTAGCAATGTTTCGGCAGAATCTCATCTGCCATCATCAGGCTTCTGTATTGTGTTTGTCTGTGAGTCACTTTTACAGTTGTTTCAGTTTTAAATTTGGGGCTAGCCTACTGCTGTGCCAGATTAGTTTTTTCTTCATCCTGATTGGTTGGGAGTCTTGGTCTGTGTTTATTGGTCTTGATTGGTGGCAAACAATGTTGCCAGCTAATCAACACAAAAAAAGCCACAAAACAGACAGAAGATATTAGAAACACCAATCAAGCAGAACACAGCAAACTCCAAGATCAATAAACACAGACCAAGACTCCCAACCAATCAGGATGAAGAAAAAATCATTTTAACACAGCAGTAAAAGCTAGCACCAAATTTAAAACTGAAACAACTGTAAAAGTCTGACTCACAGACGAAAACAATACAGAAGCCTGATGATGGCAGATGAGATTCTGCCAAAACGTTGTTACAACTTTAAAAGCACAACTATGATGATGTGGGAAAATACCCGAACAAAGCTGAATACCATACATGTAAGTACCCATGAAAACTTAAGAAAACAATTACATACATACATACATACATACGCACAAAATTATATATTTATACTATGCACTTAAATTTAAAATGCTAATTTACAGTTTTTATTAAAAAATAACTGCTAAGCTTTACTACACATGACATTTATTTTGTCTGAAGTAGATATATATTTTGGTATTTCACTAAACACATTACTTATGCTTGATTAATTAAAATATTGTATTTTATTTTCAGTTTGAAAACCTAGTGGAAAGTGATGAAGTAAGTCCTTCCTACTGACCAGTAGATGTATTATATATGCAATGTATTATATAGTCAGTAGATGTATTATATATGCAAATTAGTTTATAAAGTATTTGAATTTAGAGCAACTAAAAGTGTTGTGAACTGGAAAACTGTTAGGAGGGGTGGCATTAAGAGTTATTTAATTCTTAGAATTAATAATTACACTCCTACATTTAGTTTCTGGCATCTGTGCAGAATGATGGGGAAATGTTATACGCCATGTTTAAGAATAATTACAATTTTGTGTTATTTAAATTATGTTCTTTTTAGACAAATTATATATTCATTGTGTTATATAATAATCATTTGGGGGAAACTTAGCTCTTTGATCAGAGAAAATAATGTTGGCTTTTTCAAAAGAATGCTAATAAAGATCCAGACTAAATATAGAGATATATAGATATTAGGAGAGGATTCAATTCTAGAAGCCTTTTATATGGGTTTTTCCCCTTTGTTTGCTGAACTTGCCTCTGACATACTTTGAAGTAAAATTTTATAAGCACCTTCAATATAAATTAATCATAAGATATATGTATAAAATATTTAATGTCAATATAAGTTTTGTATAAAAGATTGGCACAGTATCCAAAATTTTGTTTGTAAAGTGGATCTTTATTTTTTTAATAATAAATCCTCTCATTTGGCAAATAAAGATAAATTACACATCTTGTTTGTGATCTTTTTCATCCTTTAAGAAGCCCTAATAGCTATTTTTATAGCTGAGAAGCTCTGAGTGAAATGTGAACATCCAGTTTCTCACTAACCATGAGAAACCACAGTCCTGTGAACAGATTTGCTTCTGTGACATTTAGTGTAACTGTAAGAGGCAAAACAATTCAATCTTAAGATATAATTTGAAATAAAATAAAAATAACACATCTGTTGATCAACTAATAATCCCATTAAAGAATTGATATTTGCTTTGAAATGTGCATTCCTTAGACTTGCTGCTCAGTCTGATTTTAAAAATCCAGAGAGTTGCAGTTCCACTTCAGGGAAGAATAGAAGAAGGATTTACATATTATTGCCTGAAAATATAACAATAGATGTTTTTCTAAATATTTTAATTTGACAGTTTTATATTGATTTGATACTTTAAAAAATTGGAGGTTTAAAGTTATAGATTTCAGATCAATTTTGAAAGTAACTTTATAATTGGATTCATTTTTAAAAACATTACATTTTATTTTTTTAAACAGGGCGAAAGTCCAGGAAGCAACCAAAGGTATGAGTTTATATTCATGTATTGATTTGCTTTCCATTCTCATATATGCTCCTTGCTTCGTTCTTTTTAATCATCTACTTTTTCAATTTAATTCATTTCAGCAAATTGACATTTTTGAAATCTAAAATACTTATTTGATTGTAATGTTAGTTCTTTTAAAAAGATATATTTCATAGAAAGTTATTTTTAATCATTGGAATATCATTTGTAAGACAAATTCTGTAGTTATGGGCCTAGAAAGTTTCTTCTTCATGGGTTCACAGAAAAGCATAAGATGGTTATCTCTGACTAATGGGAAGACTTGCTGATTTTTAGAGAAAATCTTTAATAGTGGAATTCTTGATAGTAAGATAAACTAAAGCGAAGTATGAAATGAAGATATTGGATTCCAGAAAAGCAGATTAACCTAGTGAACTGTTCCATAGAACATTAATCAGTAGCTCCTCATTAAAGTAGACGAGGTATGCAGTGAGATTTGGTCCTTGTTTTAATTCTCTTCAACATATTCATTAATGATTTGCATGAAGAGGTGGAGAACATTTATCAGTTACACAAAAGGTCACAATGTGTTTTCTCTCGTCTCAAAAGGAGACTTTTTCCTTTGTTTGGGAAAAATTGCTTATGAGAAATTAAATTCAATTGTTGAACTACTTACTATGGAAGATGGTAAATACAGATGTGCAGGATGGAGCAATTCATCTGTGATACCTTTAGTTTTCTGTTGAAACATTATGTTTTTCTTTTGTCAAAACATTCTGGAGTTGGTTTATGCATATTGTCCAGATAGTGATTTGTGGTGCTGAACATGATCCAATCCCAAACACTCCATTTTAGTTTGTGGTGAATTCTTCTCATTGGATGAATTAATGTGATTGCTCAGCCCTCTGTAAAATACTTTAATTTAGAGTCCCAAGGTGGAAACGATGGTGAATTGGATAAAAGAACATGGAACATAGTAAATTTAGTAAAAATAAGCACTATATAAAAGCAATTGTATACTATATGTTTTTAAATATATTTAAAATGCTAACTACTTGTGAGGCCTCTTCTGTTTCGGTATAATTTGAGTAATAAGATTTAAAGCTGAAATATAATCAAAAATATATGCAAAACTTCACTTCTCTATTGGATGTGAGGTTGAATTTGGCTCTTGTTGTTTATTTTGGTTTGTTTGTTTTTAATTGACTGTAGCAATAGCACTTAGACTTATATACAGCTTCACAATGCTTCACAGCCCTCTCTAAGCAGTTTACAGAGTCAGCATATTGCCCTCAACAATTTGGGTCCTAATTTTTCTGACCTCAGGAATGGAAGTCTGAGTCAACCTTGAGCTGGTGAGAATCAAACTGGTGGCAGCGGAATTAGTCTGCAATGCTGCATTTTAACCACTGCACCACCATTGCTCCTATAATAACCAGTTGTCTCGGCACTCAGAAAAGATGCCTCAGTACAGATTTGTATGCCGAAAATTTCTTAGCCTTCTAATTCTTAAACATTGAAACTGACATTCCTACTCTAAAGAGATCAGAATGATGGGCGTGGCACTCTTTCTTCTTTTTCTTCAGACCTCTAACAGAAGAAGAAATCTCTGCTCTTCAAGAAAGGCAATATAATTCCATTGCTGAAAAACAGAGAACTTTAGATGACAAGCTTCAGTCAGAGGTAACCATAATAAATTTTTGTGCATGGACAAATAATTTCTAGTAGCACACAAATAATGTGTTTTCATAATTCGCTGATAGAAGATGGAAACTTTGTGAGTGAAGCATCCAATGTGGATATTGTAATATTGAAATTAAAGGGACTGAGTGAGGAGGAAAAAATACCAAGCAGAAATGTTGTCATGAATGAAAATAAATTCATAGAGAAATGGTTTAGATAAATGTTACAAAACTTTAGTATAAAAGGAGCAGCTAGGTATTAGCTTGGAGTGCTAATAAATGTTGACACAAAGAGGACAAAGAGGACAAAATCTTTGTGCATCTTATTCAAAGGCCTAGTAGCCAAAATCATTCCAAGCTTCCAAAAACTGATGGTTATGGTTTGGTTTCTGAGTATTTTGTGTGACCTTCTCCTCGTGTACCACTTGATCTGCAGTGAAAGCTTCAAACCTTGGATCCAGATTTACAGTCAGTGCTTTATGGAATCTGGAATAATTGTCTAAATTGGGTAGTATCTTCAAATAGCAGCAATGTAGTTTTTTTTCTGTGAAGAGAAACATTAGAAAGGTTGTGCAACTGCTAAGGAGATATATTGTTTTCCCATTCTGTAACATATTTGTTGTTCTTTTCTAATTTCCTTTTATTTTTATCAAATACTTTATTGATTATTGCTACTTTATTGTTTGCTTTAAGCTACTATAACTATAATGTATTCAGAAAATTTCTAGTTAATGGGTAATTTAGAAATGTATTAAGAAAACAGGAGAGCATAGTAATAGTATATGCCATTGTGAAAAAGATTATACATGTCTGTTTCAGTGTCACTCTGAAAGTTAGAAGTAAAATCAATAATCAGTTGTATATCCTTTATTATAAAATTGCTTGGCTTAGTTAATGGAAGATCACTTGCGACTGCTTTACAGTAATAATACTATAAATACAGGGAAAAATGCAAAAAAATTGTCCTTTGGGTAGTTGAAGTACTGAAAATATGTTTTGTAACAAAAATATTTCTCATTATTTGTCTTGTAGAAATACATGCTGTGTAATTTAATCTGATGAGATTTTCTTCCCATATGTTGCAGTTAGAACTCTACATCTATAGAAGCATAAAAATGTGTCTAATGAGGTAACTCCAACAGTAAATAACTGCTTTCTGCATATGAAGGCACTCAAGTTTGAAAATAGTTGCCTCAGGCTCAGAGCAGCTACTTCAATTTAGACCAAGCAACTGTTATTTGCTTCATGGATAAATGTATGTTGCTGCCTAAATACGGGCTCAAATCAATATTGCTTTCAGAATAGAAGTAATTATTACTTCATTCTTTATCAGTATTGAAGGACAATTTTTGATCTTCTCCTTTGTCTTACATAAGTTAATATCATTAAATAAAATGCTTTAAATGTCTGCCCTATATTTCAAATAAAAAGGTGTGATAGAAAAAGACATGACTAATTAAACTAAAAAAGATAAAGGAATTTTAAAATAGCATGCATAGTACAATTAAAAGTTGTCTTAAATATGAAATACTTTATTTTTAAATCTTAGTATATTTTATGTTTTAAATTTTTTATAAGTACCTTTACTTTAAATTTAGCGCGCTTACTTTCATAGGAGAGATAGCTAGGTTTTCTTTTGTTAACCATTATTATTTTGTTCATATACAGTTAGCCATACAAGAGGAGAAGTTAAGAATAGAAGAGGAGACTTTATATGCTGTGCAGCGTGAAAGAGCCAGGGCAGCAAAGCAAAGAAAGTTCGTGGAGGTGAGGGGAAAAGACCCCAAATATATATGTATTAGAGTGTCAATTTATATCTTCCTCTTAGTTTCATGTGCTTTTAAAACAACATGCAGCATTAACACTGATTTGTAGCAGTTTCTATTTTTTTCTAGTCTTTCACTAGATACTAGCTATAATGTGAAGCCAATTTTGTTTTACACTTATGGTTCATACTATGTAGATAGTTGCTAATGCTGTCTGATTTGTAGTTCTTTCCTTTTGGCCAATAAAAATTGCTGAACAAATAAAGAAGTCCTGTCCATGTTTGTTTAATATAATATGTATGCCAAGATCCTTGTCTTCTTTCTGTTTTAAACTCCAGCATTTATTGGCTTTAACTTGTGAATAAATCATAATATTTCAGTATCTATATTTGCACACAAAGCTGTTCTGCAGAATTGTTAATTCACAAAAATAGGCTCAAATGTTTAATTCTGTGTTAGCAGTTTAGTGTGAAATCTTATGATTTATGATGAATGTACTGTTATGATTATTATGATCATGATTTATCACTTGTTTGTATGTACACTGAGAACTTATGCATTGGAGAAAAATTCATTGTGTATCCAATCATAGTTGGCCAGTAAAGAATTCTATTCTGTTCTAAATACAGTACCTGGGCTTATTATAAATTGTTGGCTGGCAACAAAGAAGGAAGGGAGTATTTTGCCAAAAAAAAAAAAGGAAAGAACTTGAATATTAAGGATGTAGAGGAAAATCATTGAAAGCAAAGAGGGAAATGTATCCATAAAGTAAATCTGAAAACCAACAGGAAATAGTGACATTTCATATTATAGGATACATAGAATGAGATCTCAATTATGACATTTACTGAAAACTGTCTGTAATATTAATATATTTCAGCTATATTTGCCTCAGAGTGTAGCTGGGAATAATCATGTATGTTCTTACTCTCTTTGGAATATGAATAGAATCATTGTTATTACAATCATCCATAAATAAATATTAGTTTTGATTCTTAAACAATTTGTAACTTTATGTCTTTCCATTCTGTTCTTTTCACGAGTATTTATTTATGCTCAACCTTTCTGAGTTTAATTTTACCTGTTTGTTGTTTTTTGTTCCTTCTTTGAAATAGGTTTCTAGCACAAATATCAACATTGAGGTCTTTACACACTACAGAAGTTATAAACTGTCAAATAATGTCTGATCTCACATTTTAAAACTGCTTCTTCGGTAATCAGGGAACATGCATGAGCAAATTAGGAACTTGAACTCTTGTATCTCCCTCTGAGAGGTTTTCTGGCTCATTAACTGATGGCCTAACAAGGCTAATATTGTTTAAGTCTCCTACAAAACAACATTGTACTTTAGCTGATTTTAAGAGCCCTGCAAGGCAGTTTAATTATGAATTGATACCTACAAGAAAGTAACAAATTAGGTATTTTCCTCTCAAGCGAGATATTTCAGGAGAAGAGAGATTGTTAGAAATCTTTGTTGTTTGCCCACATTTCAACAAATCTCTGGGGATTTGTTTGTTTGCTTGCTTATTGAAAATGATTCCAAATCAAAGGTGAGTGGAACATCAGGGCCAAAACACATTAAGGTCATAGAAATAGTAGCATGCAGACTAGTAGTCCAAAAAAATCAAGACTGAAATTATTTGCTATGTGAAAGGCTACAGAATAAGTAACAACGGAAGGTGCACATGTGTGTGTGTAAAAACATACTATGCTCAGGAATCTAACACAGCTTGTTGGATTGTGCCCTTTATATAGAAAAAAGTGAGAGATGCCATTGTTTCAAAGGCTCCTTTACTGAAGATACGAATAGCCAGTTCAAAAAGCAAATTAGATGATTATTTGCTACAACAGTTCCACATACTAAACTGCTTTTACGTATTACTCATTTAGAGAAATGCATTTTTTTCAAGCAAAGGAAATGTCAATATTCTTTTTTCTATACTTTCAAAAGCAGGTATTTATTTTGCCTTCACCATACAATATTACCTTTTCAAGAATTAGTTGATCTATGATCTCAGCATCAGGCTAACTATTGCAGATTAAATTCTCTAATTCTTAATTTGTTACAAGGTAGAATTTTCAGAGATATCATGAAAATTGTTTTTGTTCATTTACAAGCAATATTAAAATAATGGAATATTTTTAAAAATATTTTTAACTCATCCTCATATTTGAATTGTCTGATCTTATAATTTTGGACAGTCTATATTACTTTTATTCACATAACATACATTCCAGTGCTAATGAGTAACAATATATCAGACATGGAGTGCAAACAAACGTATGTTATTTTGTTGTGTATTGACCCTAGAAATTGATATGCTATGATAATATTGCTTATACTCTTAACTTGGAAGATCTTATCATTAAGTGCTGTTTCTTTTTTTCCCCTTATTTTTGTTAGCAACAAAAATTGCAGAGAATAACTCAGAAAGCAAATCATGGAGATGCCCAAAGGTAAGAGGAACAACTAAAGTTGAGGAAGAGGAAGAGGAATTTTAAATAAGCAGTACAGTCAGAACTTTTTAAAATGAATTTCAAATAGTAGAATTGTATACCTTACATGTTTAACAGAAAATATAGAAAAAAGGCAAGAATAAAGCAAAAGCTATCTCTTTTAGAAATCCAATTGTGTTAGATAAGGTTTTCAGTTCTACTTATGATCATCCATAAATGAATTTTGGCAGCCACTTATGCAACATACTTTTCTTAAATTAAAAATAAAGTTAATACATTTTGTCAGCATTGTAGACTTGTTTTCATTTCCAAAATATTTTTCTGAACATAGGCCTACTTGATATAACCTTTTTTTACAGTTCTGTGGTAGAAGAAGACTTGGATTCTTATTTGAGAAATGTAAAACTGCCATATGAAGCTTTCCGCACTAGTAGTAAGTTTTCTATGTATATATTTTCTACAATTTCTCCATTTGTAATTTGCTATTTTCACCTACATGTCAGTGAACATAAAACAGCCTCTGATGTCTTATATGACTATGAATTGCAATCATTCAATTCCTTTTGACACAAGCAATGTCTCCTTATTTCTGAAAGACATCATTACTTTCTTTAATTTAGGAGGCTTTATATATGTTTTCATATTCTGATGTAGTTCCTATATCGTCTCCAGGAGGTTTACCTTGCTCCATGATGTAGAAGAGCAAGAGGCAGAGATCAGAATCAAGAGAGAACTCATCCTATAATCACTGTTTTCTCATGAGTGGTCCAAGTCCAGCCCCCTCTTTATTTCCATTAACTGTTATCTAGCACCAATTTAGTGCTGACCATTCGTTGACTAGATTCTGAGCCATGGTGATGCAGTGGTTAGAATGCAGTGTTGATTCTGCCCACTGCCAGAAATCTGATCCTGAACGGAACAAGGTTGACTCAGACTTCCATCCATTAGTAAAATGATGACCCAGATTGTTGGGAGCAATATGCTGACTTTGTAAACCACTTAGAGAGTGCTATAAAGCACTATGAAGTGGTATATAAATCTAAGTGCTCTAGACACAAGCAGTAAATCAGCTGAACTAGAATGTGTGGTCCTGATTCTTTGCACCCAACATATCCATAGTTAATTTTTGGAAACTTATAGATGGCTTTAAGAAGAAAATATTGTTTTCCTTTATCAGAAGTTCTTGTGGAACCAAATTTTATTTTCAGGAACTCTAGTCCATTACTTGACTAAACATTAATATTGCTAAAATATTCATTTAACTGTTTATTATTATTATTGAAAAAAATTTAAAATGTTGTAAATCAATTCATTTTACTAAAATCCTATTACTTTATAAAATAAATTATAAAAATTTGTTGAGAACTTATCAGTGTGCAAATGAGGAATTATTTTTCATGTCCTTTTCCCTTCTGTTCCTCTCCTCTTCTGTTCAAGTACATTTATTTATTTTTTTATTACAGGACTTTCATCAGATGCTACTGTTCTAACACCAAATACAGAGAGCAGTTGTGATTTAATGACCAAAACCAAATCTACAAGTGGAAATGATGACAGTAATTCCTTAGATTTAGAATGGGAAGATGAAGAAGGTATATTTTTATTTATTTATTGGAAATTGTCAAACAAAAACGAGAACAAGAATAAAAGAAAAATACAAAGACAGTGACGATAGGCACATTAGTGCACTTATGCATGCCCCCTCTACTGACCACTTAAGTATGAAGTAAGGTCCACGGAAGTCAATTTGTGACTGAAACTATGAAAAATTGTAGCTAAGACAACTGAATCAGGTAGGGCATTCCACACTTTGATAACTCAATTACAGAAACCATATTTTCACAGTCAAGTTTAGAATGATTTACACTGAGTTTAAAGTAGTTGTTCGTGCGCATACTATTGTAATTAAAGCAGAAAAAGTCATTTACAGTTAACACATTACTATGTATAATTTTGTATGCAATATATAGGTCTGACCACAAGCGACACAGTTCTAAGATATCCAAACCAAGAATTTCGAGCCTAGTAACATGAGGAATTCTATTGTTCTATAATAATTGTTTATCTAAAGTGATCCAAAACTAATTCAATACTGTAGACACTTTTGGTGTCAAAAACAAAACTGCATTATTAAAATTTCGTAAGCTGTCTAGGTTTCCAATCCCTCTGGGGAAGTATGAATAAAGAAGAAATTGAAGTAGGTAATCTTAAACTGGATTGAGGATTTGCATATACATAAACATTGGGCAAGTAATATTAATTTTGAAATACCTGAGTTAATTCATGTAAAATTTGATTTTCCCATTCTCACATGATGAATGTGCTGTGGATCTTGATATTACAGATATTTTGAGGATAGTTGCTAGTTGTATCCTAGTTGTTCTATTATTTATAGCAGTGAAAACCATTTTGTGGCCTGCAGACCAATAGCAATCTGCAGTGTTTCTGTATTCATTGGTTACAATCTGCTCAGTCCCTCAATCCTTCTTCCTCATGTTCACTACTTGGAACTTTTCTGATGGTCTATAGTTTCTGTGGTCAGATTATCCACCATCAAGTCGAATATGAATCTCCTAATACAAGAAGAGATGCAACATCATCCTCACTGATATGAAAGACTTAGAACTCAGAGATTCAGACAAAAGAACATTCTTGACATGACGTGGAATACAAAATAATTCAAATGGTAAATACATTTTAGTACAAAATTAAATTTTAAAAGCCTTTTAAAATAAAGGTAGAACAAAGCATATGCAAATGTAACTATAAGCATTATCTTATTTGTTAAGAAGCATGACTTCCCATGTTTTTAAAAACAGAAACATAGGGAGGATGAGTTTGGGTGCCCTCACCCATATTTTTTAAATATTTAGTATTCTACAATAGCAGAACATTTAGAAATGCACTATCAAGGTAGCTCCCAAATTATGATTGTTTAGCAGCCATTCAGTGTTAACAGCAACACTGAACAAATGGTATCTACACCAAGCCCCTGAAATTTCGAACACTTGGTAGATTGCCCACACCTAGACCTTCAAACCTACCACCACCATCTGTCTCTCTTCCCTGTGGCACTCCTTAGCAGTAATGCTGGGGTTGAAGTCGAGGTCCAGGGCCTTCAGCATCTCAGCTGGCCACCATTGTCTTCAAGCCTCTATTTCAATGTAGTCACGACCAAGGAGTGCTGCCTCAAGCCCCATACCAACCACCCCAGTGCAAAGTCCCTGGCACTCTGCTTTGCTACACCCAACTGACCTTAGCTGTCTTCCTTCCCCTGCTAAGTAGACATGCCTGACCTGGCCCTATGGGAGGTAGCTGTGGTTTCACCAGGCTTTCTTCCTGCTCATGCTCTTGTTGGAATAGCATGCCCACTCTCACAAGGCTTTGGAAGACCTCAGAAGCTAAACAATATGGTTGTGTGATGGCGTGCTTCATGACCACATTGCTTAGCAATACAAATTCCAATGCCAATTACTATTGTTAACTAAGGACTGCCAGTATTCTCCTATTTGCATTGCAAAAAGATGAATTTTCTTCAACTATAAATTTTTTTCCAACTGAAATAGATATCGTTAGAAAAATCAGTATATTGTTGCTCTATTGGACTCACAGAGCATGCAGAAGAAAGGCTAATACCTGACTATTTATATATTTCTACATCGTACAGAGAATGTTCTACATATCTATATTGCTTAAATATAATCACACAAAAACAATTTTGATGCATGGAAGGTAGAGAAAGTAGACATGTAATATTTGGCAGAATTTAAAGTTTTTTAATAAAGTTTTTTAATGTTAGAATTAATAGAAAAGAGTTTTCAAATGTCTTTCATAGGCTGGTTAAGACAACCGCTGCAGAAAAATAAACTAAGTAGGATTTTAAAGATTTAAGATTAATTTTTGTGACAGCGCACACTCAATGAGTTTATTTTCTTAATATATTAATTTAGATTGAGTTTGTAACTTACTCATTTGGCCTTCTGGCTGTAAATAAAATTGATTGATTGATTAATTGATTTTCCTAATATATTCCTCATCACAAGTTTTGTCAAGTTTGTTTGAAAGCTGAATTCTAAAACCACACTCAACTTGACTATTGGTGAAGTGGATTCTGTTCCATGAACATCTGTCATGCTGATGTCTTAAATGTTTGAAGTACCATAACATTTCCTGGCTGCTACATGGATTTGCCTCCCAATATTAGATATTTTGCAAACAAAATGGTAATTAATTGACTCAGGATGTATCTACATGAAACTTAAGAACCATGGAAAGACAACTTTTAAATCATTCAAGGATTCTATTAAAATGTTTTTTTTAATGGCAGGTATAAACAGAATGATCCCTTTGAGAGAACGTTCAAAAACTGAAGAAGATATTCTCCGGGCAGCATTGAAATTTAATGGCAAGAAAACTGGAAGTAACCCAACTTCCACTTCTGATGATTCTACTGGTTTGGAATGGGAGAATGACTTTGTTAGTGCAGAAATGGATGATAACGGCAATTCAGAGTATGCTGGATTTGTAAATCCTGTTTTAGAACTTTCTTCAAAAGACCAAAAAACTTCTGGTGTTGATCAAGAAGTGAGATAATGAAATTGGCCATTGGGTACCTAGCAGAATGGCTGAAATTGGAAAACCTACAAACTTGTATGGTGCACAATCTTGTAATTGCTGCTGCTGCTGCTGCTGCTTTTGCAAAACTTCCATTTTACAATAAGGAAATGATACAGTGACTGCTGTTGGTGACTGAGCTCCAGATTTCTAGAAAAAGAAGGAATCTGTGCTACCTTATGTCAATTAAACAATGTGGTTTGCTGACAATTGTGGTTTGCTATCTGAACTGAATTGTAAGTGCAATTTTTATAATTTACCTTTTAAATGTTTATACTTGAATGATTCTATTATGTCTGGTTTTAGGTTTAAGCATACAGCAGCCTACATTAAATATGGCGTTACAGCTGAATGTTTTAATCAATTGTCCTATTTCAGTCTTTGGGTGGTTTTTTTTTTTCTTTAAATACAGTGATATCTCAGTACCTATCATGTTGATTCTGGGAGATATGATGAGTACCAAATTGATTTTTCCCATAAGGAATAATATAGTGAGTCACAAGGCAGCCAACACAGACAAGTTCTAGCTTGTGCATAAACAATGAGTACCAGGACAAAATGTTCACATCAAAATACATTGAGTATCAAATTCAATCAGTTTTAAAGCAGTTGAGTAACCAAAGTACCACTATACCTACATTAACATAATTTTAGCAGGAAATCTGATCAGCACATTTGTACTTGAAGTATGAAACTCAGAATAAGAATTCTACTATGGCTTCCCAAAAAACATAGGATGCTGCCATATATTGAGTCAGTCTTGATCCATATAGCACAATCTTCCAAGCATTGGCACTACTTTCTCAGTTCTCTTGATGTTTCAAGCAATTCCCAGATTTATCTGGAAATGTTGATGACTGGACGTGGTGAAAGCAAACTACATGTTCTGCTATTCAGCTTAAGCATCCCTAATAGTTTTACTTTTTTTCAGTTTAATTTGTTTTGAAAATTAAATTTGGAATGTGTTTTTTGTTTATTCCTCCTGGTATTTTACTGGGATTAAATCTCAAGCACAGTGTCTTACATTTGAAAGCATTTTCTTTATAAAGCTAAAGCATTATAAATAAAATTTATCATGGCAGTAATGAGCCATGTAACTACAGAAATTTGGAAATATTAAAGACATCTTTCTTTCAAAACATTGGATACCAAAACGCAGAGGTTTGCATTTTAAGATTCCACTGTTCTTCCAAATTAAAATGATAAACACTTCTAATATGAAGCAGTTACTTAATTTTTAAATTATGTAAACTATTGTCTAATAATTAGTAATTTATTGCTCTTCTGATTTGTAAAATATTGATAGCATGAATATTTTCTTGACTGAATCAATGCAAATGCACATTCCAATCAAAATATATCTTTCTGAAGTATGTGAAACATTCCATTCTTGTAACTTAAATTCAGTTTATCAGAATTAATAACTTCTGAAAATGGATAGTGATGACACTATTATTCAAAAAATGTTACCATTACCAGTATGGTTCAATCCCCCTAAAATCCTTGTACTTAATTGGTTCTAACCATTGAGACAAGAAAACTTACCATAAAATTGTTTTTCTGATGAGACAAAAACTGCTTTGGAATGATGGTTACATTTGTACGATAAATCAGGGAGCAGCAGTGTTTACTTCCATACCTCCTTGGGTTGTTGAACTTCATTTTGTCCTACTAGTCATGCTCTAAGCTTCCTAACAAGAGTTTTCTTGCAAAGCATCAATAATGAAATACCATAGACACACATAGACAACATGATGGCTTCTAGCAGCTGCTGCTACAGTCGAAAGAAAAACCAGAACTGCAGTACTGAAAATCATTTGATTTTTAAGTTTGTTTCCTTCAAGTCAAGTTTGACACACACAAAAAAACCTCTTCATGGACATGAAAAAACCCCAAGAGTTACCTTCTCCAGCCCATCCAGCCACCTTTTTTGTTGTTGTTGCACGACAACATATAGAAGATGCATGACAGTTTTCTTCCAGTATCTTTTTTCCACTTCTCAGTCTATACTACAGCTATTGTATTAACTGGAATTTCTGTCCCAAGTACTACTCAAATCTGATCTTAATTGGCTTCCAAGGACTGACAAAATTAACCAGAACTGCCAGTTGCTCAACAAAAGCTGAACATCTCTGCTACCAAATGCAGTAGTGGTTTCTAAAACCACTAAAAGGCATGCACTAATAACTACATATATTCCACTTGGTAAGCTTGTGCTTGGCATTTGTCTCTTTTCTGCTCTGTAACAAAGTTTATTACTGCCACATTGATTCATTTAACTTTTTTATACATTAATTTATAGGCTATGATTCCAGATTCAGAATATTTATTGTTTACATTATTCACAACTCGAGTTATGGGTTTGAAGAGGGCAACAACAGTAAATAGTTATGATATATTTATATGTAAAAATTTAATGTATACTAAGGCCATCATTTGATTTCTTTTCATGTGCCTTTTATGTTTAAATTAAAAGACAAATTTTATCATTCACAATACCTTCCACAATTTTTTTCTTCATATATTGCATTTCTAAAGTAGAAGTTTGCTGCTGAAAAAAATTGAGTTCTGTATTTTCAGTTCTTGAAATAAGAGATTTTGTACAGTGCATATATATATATTTATATATATAAATATATATATATATATATATATGGTTTAATATGATTTCTGTCACTTCATAAATACATAAATCCTTAAATGTTTAGATTTATCAAGCTGTGAATAAATTTTTTACGCACTTCATAACTAGCGTTTTATTTTTTGAGTCTTATTGTTCCATGATAGAGGTAGTCTGCAACCTAATACCACTTTGCTTAGTGAATGTTCAAATTTACATCAGTGAAAAAAGTGATTTATGATTGTTTCTCACACTTACGACCCCATGGTCATGTTATCAAAATTCAGATCCTTGGCAGCTGGCACCTGTTTATGATGTTGCAATATCCCGGGCCATGTATTCCCCTTTAGTGACTCTCTGACAAGCAAACTCAATGCCTTTTACTGATTATTTTATATAGATGTCCAATTATCTTTTGATTTTGAGATCTAAGTCTGTAAAATTAGTACACATTTTAAGAAGTTTTCTGACTTTAATGCCCAAACAAATCCATTCTAAACAAGCAAACCCTCACACCATTCAGGACTTTAAATATTTTTTAAAAAAATTAAATTGGTTTCCAAGTGTTAACCACAGCATTGGGCAAAATGTTTGGGTTTTTTTTTTAAATTTTGAGTTTTCACTCACAAAAAAATACAAATAAAACATCTTTTTTGAAAGTAGCGTAATCCTGGATTACATTTCTTCGTACAGACTCAAATTCAATTTCATGCTCATTTTTATGTTCAATTCCATATCTTATTACTGTTTTACATTTTCTACATAGCTTCTCCCCTCTTTTAATTTTTTCAATTTTAATTATCTCAATTCAAATAATTATATTTGTATTTTTTGTCCGTCCTATTTCAATTTCATATTATCTTTTCTCAATAAACAAAGTTTCTCCTGTAGTTGCTGATTGGAATATGACACCTTTATATCTTTTAAGTTTATCCATTTAACTCTTATTTAGGCTTCAATATATACCTTAAAGTTTTAACATTCAATATAATACATAACTTCCATTCAGATTCTGCTTTGGACATTCTTAAAATACATACTATATTCTTTAAAAAAAATTATAAATATATGTAATTAAAACAACACATTCCATTCCAATTCAATTCTATCATTGTTAATATTCATTAAAATCTTAACTTCTTTAACATTACTTTTCAATTAAATATCATACTTCTATGGGAACAATTATAAGCTTACCATGATTAATTCCCCCCCTTCACTTATATTTTATAAAGCATTAACTAATTAAAATGTTCCCGTCTCTTCCTAATTCAATTTTCTCATTTATTTTATTTCATTTTATCAACAAACGTTTCACTAAATTACACTATTTTATCCCTCATTTTAATCATAAGTTGTTTCCAATTTTCTAAAGTTATTTCTATTACTAATATAACAATACAATCTTATGTACCTTTACAGAATCACTTTTTCAGTTAAATTTAAATAAACATTATCTCTGTTTCTCTATATCTTGTTTTGGTCCTTTGTAACTTCTTTTCCTTTCCTTCTTCCCTCTCTTCTCTCCCCTTTTTACCCCCTTGTCTCTCTACCTCTAGTTCTCTCTTCTGTATTCCCCTCTTCTGTTGCTTTCCCCAAATACACACAAGCTGTTTCTTTTTGCCTTTTTTTTTTACTTTCTCTTCCTCGGGTTCTACTGTTTAATTACAAAGTTTCAGCTAAAATGTATCTTTTAGAAATCTTGTTGAAGTTTTACTGTAGATTCCTTTCAATTCCAGGCAGTCTCCTCCCTCTTTCCAGATCCTGCCCTTTTATTCTTTTTCTCTCCTTTCCTGCTTATGAAATTTTTTTTAGGTCCAGAAATCTTTATTATCCCTTTGACATTTTATTTTCAGCTTAATTGCCTGTTGATGTCAAATGGATTTTTCCGATTTCTTATTTAAATCTCTTAGTTGTCAGTATAGGGAAAAGGAGAGAAGAAGAAAAAAAAACCCAAACCTTTCCCTTTTCACTTTCTTTCGCTGCTTCTGACTCTTCTTTGGGAGCAATGTTATTTTTTTGTAAGTTTAAATTCCAGGGTACTTTAGTTGTTGCTTTTGCAATTTAACCCAGTCAGCCAAAACTTTCACTTCTTATCTTCCTCCTGCACATTCTTTTCCGGTCGAGTTCTTCTTTGGGGTGGCCATTTCTGACCACTGTTACAACTGCCTTCGAGAAAGGGAGTAATGGCCAGCTGAGGAGGAGAGATGCAGCTCTCCTCAACCCTGCTGGCAGTCTCCCCACTCTTCACCACCTATACAGGGTGGCTTAGCCCTGAAACCAGCCGGCTCAGGGTGCTCCAGCAGCGAGCCCAGACTGAAACCGCACACAATCGCAGATTTCTGTCTGTTGCCGAAGGAGCTCAAACCGGAAGCCACTCACCATTGAGCAAAATGTTTCTTAAAGATACTTATAAAAACAAACCTATTTCTCTTGTGTTCATCAATTTAAAACACTGAGTTATCAAATGCTTTTATAAGTAAAATATAAAATATAGAAGAAAATGTTGGGAGAGGAGAAAAATGGAAGCATTAAGTTCTTTGTACAATCATCAGTACAACTTGGATCTAAATACAGAGAAATAATTAGAACTGCAGAACTGCTACCAATCTGCCTTCCATTGAGGATCTGTATACTGCACAAGCCAGTATAGAGTCTACAGACCCCTTGCATCCTGGACAAACTGTTTCAACTTCTACCCTCAAAATGTTATAGGACACTGCACGTTATAACAACCAGACACAAGGACAGTTTTTTCACCCATACCATCACTCTGTTAAACAACCAATTCCCACAACGCTGTCAAACTATCTAGAAAAGCAGTATTACCATTATTCTCATCTTCCCTATTACCTATCTTCTTATGTCTATAACTTTGTTGCTTTTACCCTTTATATCATTTACTTAGTATCCAATTATGATTTATTTAGTATCCATGACTATCACTAAATGTTGTATCTAATGTTTTACAATTAATGTATTTTTACAATGACTATGATAATGATCTAACACTACTGTTGTATATACACTGGTTTAGAGAGCTTATGCACTGGAGACACAATTCCTTTTGTGTCTAATCACACATGGCCAATAAAGAATTCCAATTCCAATAAAGAATTCTAAATAGCTGCTGCGAGTGGTTTGATGGAAGGAAGGACATTTTCAAAGATAGCAATGTTGAAACAATATTTATTCAATTTTTATGATTGGCCATTCATCAAGTGCCTCTTGTAGCTCCAGAAAGATGCTGGTCTATTGGCAATGTAGGTGACGATACAGATGTACATATATCATTTCAACTACCATAGCACACAAAGTAAAACTGACCATTTTGAAATTGTTTTCATGGAATTTTCCAATTTATTCATTCTCATCCATCTCTGTTGGAAATTGGGCATATGAACTACTTTCACATACTGGTTTTTTCAAAACTAGATTTTTTTCTTGTAATAGTGGCACCCTGGCCAATTCAAAACAGATGTTAAAGTAGTCTTCACATTGTCCTTCTTGTTTTTCCAATTGCATCTGGTAATTTCCAAAGCAAACCATACATTTATCTGGTAGATTGACTTTATTTAAATAGGCCAGTTCAACACCATCCACAGTTAACTTTCCCTTTTTGCTCAGGTTCTTAATTTCAAAACCAAACTCTGAGCTGTTGAAATGCCTGAAAAACTGAAGGCCAAACTGAACCCGTGAAACCCGTGAATCTGCAAAGTGAAAACGACAGATGTTCGAATCTCTTCCAAATTTCACTGTGTCATCTGCTCTCAGCTGTTGTTGGTGATAGAAGCTTAAACTCCTAAAGACTGGTTTTTCTTCTTGTTCTGGATGATAAATAGTGATTTGCAGACAAGTTATAGTCTCTTCAGTATCTTCAGTTTCAAAATCAGACATGGCAGTAAATCCTAAAAGAACAAAGTATATATTAAAATCATTTTAAAATCAAATTGCTGGACAATTTCTGGTTGTCGTGAAGAACAAAAAAAAAAAAAAAAAACCCATTCCATCGAAAATGGAAGCAAACTGGCTGCAACCAAGTCCATTTTGATGGGAATCATAATGGGAAACATTCGACAGGGATGGAGGCTACAAGGTTTTGTCCCAGTAAATTTAAAACGGGGGCGGATCTTCTGATTAGATTTTAATTTATCCTTGTTGTTTTTTTTAACTGCATAGTAAGTATTGATTTAACCGATTGTCCAAATACTGTCATTTATGGAGAGATCCAAAGTGACCCGTTATGGATTTTAAGATGCCTATCCACCATCATCATTTTAACGTCACGGCAGCGCAATAAAGTTAAAAACATACAGGCAGCACAAAAACTATTGCACAAGATATACGTTCATCTTAAATGCAAAACCTTTGATCCATCGCTTCTCCCCGTCATTTAGTTTGAGGCTAAGACCAAGCATCCCCGTCCCTTACCCGGGGGATCTATTCGCCTTGCTTCTCCTCCCAGAGGAAAAAGAGTTGCTGGGGAGCTTTTTGCATTCTTTTCAGCCAGGCGTCCTCCTTGGCAAACTTCTCATTTCGCTCAGCTCCGCCTTCCCAGATGGCGGAATCCTTTCCCGCCCGCTTGTCTTCACCCTGCGTGTGTGAACGCACGCAGAACGGAGGCCCTTCCCCACGAGAGCTTGCACTTTCGCTTCTATTTCCGCCGGGGCGAGTGGAAGTCTTGACTCCCACGGGAACATCCCACGAGAGCTCGAGGCAGGCGTTCAACTCTGAAATTAAGCGGGGGGCCTAAAGATTTCTTGGCTGACAATCCACTCCAGCCCGTTCTCGTCTGAACTTTGCCGCGGGGCAAAAGGCCAGGTGAGCAGTCAAGTCTGACTCGAAATCCAGGGGTCTCCCACCTTGGCCGCTTTAAGCCTGGCCGGGGGGGGGGGGGGGGGGGGGCGCTTCAATTCCCAGGAGGCTGGGGAATTCTGGGAGTTGAAGTCCCCCAGGCTTAAAGTGGCCAAAGTTGGAGAGCCCTGCTTTCATCCATTGCTTCTCCCCGTCATTTTCTTCAGCGTGGCTGGTTTTCCGTGGAGTATACCCGCGTCACAAGGCGTCGTCTGAAGGGGGACGGGGAGGGGGCTCCACCGAACTCTTTTATGTATTCGAAATGTGAATGATCAAAGCCTACATTCGGTAGTTCAGCTTCAAAATGGGGTTTGTTTTGGCTCCCTCCCGGGACTTACCTTTTCAAAGAGCTCTCCAAAAGCAGCAGCAGCAGAAGCGCCAATGGAAGAAAGGGAGCGAGAGAGAAAGCGGGTATCTTTGGAAGAACCGGGCCGGCCAGGCTCGCGGCTGAAACGGGAGTGGAGCAAAGATGCAGCAGCTGCAACTGAAGAAAAGCATCCCCCCTACTTTCGTTTTCCCGCTCAGCAAAAGGGGAGGGAGGGGGCTAACGTTAAGGGAAAGGGACGAGTCTTCATTCTGGTGCGGAAGCGAAGTTCGACCGCGGAGATAAAAGGAGGGTGGGTGGGGCACGTGAGCTGGTAAACAGGACTGTAAAATGTCGACAAGACTCCTTTGCAACTGGGCGTAACAGAACATCTCTCCTGATCAGCGATACCGAGAAGACTGGAAATCTCTCTCTTCCCCCCCCCCCCCCGCCTCCCTCCCCTCGCTCACACCTCACCCCCCACAGGGACACATACCTTTGTGTATAAACACACACCTCTGTGATTTTGATATTCTGAATTTAAGCAGAATAATACGGACTTCATTTCTCACTGGGACGACATCTGAGGATCTCTTTTCTGAATAAGATCCAATTCCAATGGATGTCATGGGCACAATTAAACAACTGTTAGGTGACGCCTCTGATACATTTGAAATGTCATAATTCCTTTTTTAAATGAAAATGTAGCTGAATTCCAGCATCCAATGATGCCATACTTAGGAGATGGTAGGTTTGATCTGTAATTTTGGCCTCTATTCTGATTTCCATTTTGAAGTTAAATTCCAGTTTGATAATTTATATTGGAATTCATGGGATTTGGTAGGGGTATCAGGTGTTTTCCTACTTTAAGTCAACTTATTTCAAGTTTTAAACCATTTAAGACACGGCAAGAGAAATTTGGATTGTCTAATACTGCAGAATGAGAGTATATTCAGTTAATTTTTTTTTAATTTCACAATTTTGCCCAAACATATTAGCAGCTTCGAGAGCTGCTAAATTACTGTGAATACCAAAAATTAATTAATTCAACTAAATTTCACATGTACAGGTAGTCCTTGACTGAGGACAATAATAGAGCCCCAAATTTCTGTTGCTAATCAGGACAGCTGTTAAATGAGTTATGCTCCATTTTATGACTTTTTGTGCCACAATTATTAAGCGAATCCATGCAGTTGTTAAATGAATCATGCGATTGCTCAATGAATCTGCCTTCCCCATTGACTTTGCTTGTCATAAGCCAACTACGGAAATCACAAATGGTGAACACATGACTCCGGGAAATGGCAACCGTCACCAATATATGCTGAAAATTCTTTATTCTTTATTGGCCAAGTGTGATTGGACACACAAGGAATTGTCTTGGTGCAAATGCTCTCAGTGTACATAAAAGAAAAGATACAGACGTCAAGAGTCATAAGGTATAAAACTTAATGATAGTCATAGGATGCAATAAGCAATTGAATCATACCAGGAAACAGTCAATATAAATCGTAGGGATACTAGCAACAGTTATACGCATACAGTCACAAGAGGGAGGGGATGGGTGATAAGGAGTGATGAGAAGATTAATAGTAATAGTCGTGCAGACTTTGTAAATAGTTGAACAGTGTTGAGGGAATTATTTGTTTAGCAGAGTGATGGCGTTTGGGAAAAAAATGTCCTTGTGTCTAGTTGTTCTGGTGTGCAGTGCTCTGTTAGCATCGTTTTGACAGAAGGAGTTGAAACAGTTTGTGTTTAGGATGTGAGGGGTCTGTAAATATTTTCACAGCCCTCTTTTTGACTCATACAGTATACAGGTCCTCGATGGAAGGCAGGTTAATAATAATTGTTTTTTCTGCAATCCTAATTACTCTCTAAGTCTGTGTCTGTCTTGTTGGCTGCAATGGTCGTAAGTGGGGAAAAAAACCAGGCATAAGTCATTTTTTTCAATGCCGTTGTAACTTCGAATGGTCCACTAAACAAATGGTTGTAACTCGAGGCCGACTCGAAACCAAATCTTTGTTCATTTACCTGGTGTGAAGAAGTAATGATTCCCACTGACTAGAGGAAAGTAGAATTCAAACACTTTATTTCTGCACAGGAGCAAAGTGGGCGTCCCAACTGTCATTTTCAGCTCAAAAGGAAATGGGGACCCCCAGCCAGGTTTATATCAAAGCTTTTATATATTTTTTTCTATAAAGAAACACAATGTTACAATCTCACTCATTGGTTATCTACCACATACTGAGCATGCTGATTGTGCACATATTCATATGTTCTCCAGAAGCTTCTTAGCATGTTTACAATGATCTCTAAATTATTCATTTAAATAATTAAGGGTTGCATTTTTAGTATGCTAATTATGAAGTTTGTTTGGTTCCCTGCCAGGATCTTTTGCCCATAGCTGTAAGCTAAATGCCAGGATACCTCTTCATAGTTGGGTCTCTTGCAGATTTCTTTTCAAGTCACAACTTTCCATCAAACTACTTCTTGTACCTTTTAACTACTTCTTTGCCTTCAGCAGTTTCTAACAAGCATCAAAACTGATTCTTATCTGTGGTTTACCTTCTGCTGGAAAGCTTCTGTTTATCTGAAGGAAATTATTGTGGTACTGAATCTGCAAAAAACTTCTGTTCAAATAACAATGATAATAAACAATACAGGTAGTCCTAGATTTATGACCACAATTGAGTCCAAAATTCATGTTGCTAAGTGAGAGCTTTGTTAAGTGAATTTTGCCCGATTTTACCACCTTTCTTGCTGAACGAATCACTGCAGTTCTCAAGTTAGTACCACAGTTGTAAGTGAATCTGGCTACCTCATTGACTTGATTTGTCAGAAGGTTACAAAAAGGGACAAAAGAAGGTTACAAAAGTATGAGTCGGTTGCCAAGCATGAGAATTTTGACCACGTGACTATGGGGGTACTGCAAGGGTAATAAGTGTGAAAAATGGTCATAAGTCACTTTTTTCAGTGCTGATGTAACTTTGAATGGTCACTAAACAGACTGCTATAAGTCGAGGACTACTTGTAATGAACTTTATGAAGCAATTTAAAGCAAAATTTCACCTGATACCCTTTTATAGGCTACTTTTAAAGTTCCTTCCCTTCACTAACCAGGCCTCCTGAACCAAAGTTAAAATATTAGGCTTTCATGTACATGATGACTCCAAAATATTTCAAAAGAATTAACTGCCAGGTTCATCATGTTCAAAAAATAAAGTTTTATTTTTTAATTAATCTATTTATTTATTTATTTATTAATCACAAATTTTGGGCTGCCTTCAAGTGAATCTTGACTCCTGGCAGCTAACTGGGCTTGTCCCTGCAGAATTCTGGGTAAGATTTCAGACATTCCATTGCCCTTTTTCTAGAGTAAAGAGAGAGTGACTGGCTTAAATGCCTTCTTTCTAAATGGGATTAGAATGCATAGTTTCCAGTCCAGTATCTTAACCACTATACCAAATTGGCTCTCTCAATGTCTTCATTTGCATCAAGACATTGACGCAAATACTGTGGGATTTGTCCCACTATTGTCCCAATATAGTTCACTAACTATAATTTTGTTCATTTCATTTTGGGAAGAGTAATATGGTAAATTCACACAATTGCAATACAGTTCATAACATTTGTGTTGTGACATCATGAACCATGTGGTATCATCCAATCATAAATCCCCAAGGGGAACTTACTGTTCATACAATATTTCTAAAACAGGAAAGTACATCCTGTTGACCTAAAGTGGTCAATTTAACTGATAAGCAACAATATCAATATTTCTCTGTCATTGAAAGTCAGCTTTGTGTCATTGCTAAGCTAAAATTATTTAGGTTTATCACCAAGTGACACCAGACACTGTAGCTCGTAAAAACAGATTGTGTCTACCATTTTATAAAAACAAGCCATTTCTTCTTCTTTTAATCATAATTAACAAACAATGCCTCACCACTATTAGATTTAGGCTACAAAACTCTTTTGACAAAATAGATGCAGCAAAGTGATAAAGAAAATTGTAGTTTTTGGGTGTCAATTTCCAGTAACAATATTTTGTACAAACTATGTCTGTGTAATTGTAATAATCACCCTATCTTGATGAAAAATGAGGCATTTTCTAATCTGGCTTTAGACATGAAAGCTAGCTGGGTGATTTTGAGCCAATCACTCTCTCAGCCCAACTCATTACCCAGAGTTGTTGTGGGGAAAATATATAAAAATAATAAATTGCTAAATAGTAGCAGTAGTTCTTAATGCTAAATGAGAAGCATGTAGCATTAGGAATTAAGCTAGCATCAAACAAATTTTGTTTAATGAGTAGGGACAAAGTGCCAAGAATCAATTTTGTTTTACTTGATGCCTGGTATATTATTTGTTGAAAATCAGGAATTGTGATCTAAAATTTAAAAAAAAAACTTAAATAAAATTCACAACTGTATTATTTAGCCTTTAGTACAATTTCTTTTAAAATTTGTATGTAGTGAGAAGTATGGATTTCATACTGAATTTTAGTCAAAAAATAACTATGGTGAAATATCTTGGGGAATTTCCTAGATTGATGTCAAGCGTCTCTAGGGAACTGCCAACTATTTGATTTTTTATAAATGATAGAGGGCCATTTCTTTTCTGTAACTTCTGTAGAACAGAGAAGGCTTCCTTCACTAGAAAATCCCAAATATATAGTTATTTCATTCATGTATAATCATCTTCCCTTTCAGCCATTTCAACTATCCCATTCACATGGGCATCCAGAGGGAAGCATATTTCATCAACTTTGTGTTGTATGACATTGGGATGCTAACTCTGTTATACATTTGAATGCAATATTTCAATACAAAGAAGTAGCAGAGTTTGCATCTTGCATCATAAAGTCACAATGTTTCATGGTTAAAAACAGATACCTAGTCTCATTTATATCATTTCTTATGTTGATCAGTGCTTCCTTCAGATTTAATTGATTCACATTGACAAGCCACAATGTTGCTTGCATGTAGGGGGGCTTGGCATGTTTATATAAAATCATGTTCAATTTGCATGTTTAGCTAACTGTTGCTTTTTTGACGAATAATGGCTTAATTCACTTTGGACCTAGCCTTGTCAAAGTTAGATCCACAAATGAATTACAGATGTTATTGTTATTATTCATAGCTCATGTTTAATATATGCTGTTATATACCGTTTCTGGTTATGCTCATTTAGAACAGTGTCTTTGAAAAAAAAACATTCTAGCATTCTAAATAGAGTAGCTGCAAGATAGATTTTCTATTTGCAGTTTGGAAAAGTGTTTGTATGTATTAGCCAAATAATACCTTATTAGTGTATGTCTAACAAAGGCTTGATGTCACTTTGCACTGACATCTCTGGAAATTCCCGTTTGAGCAATGTTTGAGAGCAATGTTCTCACTATGAATTTCCTGCAAATCTCTCTACTAGTTTTCTCTTCCTCAATGTCTTCAACTTACAAGAAATATAAGCTTTTCAAATAAGAACAAAACTACTTCTTTCTGAATAATATTGATGATATCCTTATTGCTATCTATAAAATCAGAAAAGGTTTCAGTGAACTTGTATTCTTCAAGGAATTATTGATTTACTACTTAAAGAAGGTTGGTTTATTATAGTTTGTTCTAATTCTCTCTCTCTCTCTCTCTCTCTCTCCCCCTCCCTACCCCCCTGTGTGTCTCTGTCTCTCTTTTTGTTTCTCTCTCTTAAGCAAAGATGTTTTCTGCTATTTGTTTTGTATTGGAGATGAGATTTATTTTGGGAAAATGATGGAGCCTGTGTTCAGTCTGCTAATAAATTTCAGTCTCTGAGGTCTTTTATATTCTTTATGTTCTTCTTTTTGCTTACTGTTTGCCCAAAGGAATTTTAGAAAGTTTCATGAAATAATCATGTTCATGATTTTGATTTTGATATTTATTTAACTATTTTGTCAAATGCTTACAATATAATAGAAATAGGAATAAACATAAGTATAAATGAAATAGGTACTAATAATTGGGGGACAACAGATCAGGGATGGTAGGCACAATTGTGCGCTTATGCACACCCCTTACAGACCTCTTAGGAATGGGGTGAGGTCAAGAGAGGTTAGTTTGAGGGTAAAATTAAGCTGAGTAATCCATAGATCCTTTTTTTAACCACACATTATTCTAAATATATGTTGTAACCAAAATTCAACACTCTTACCTGAATTTTTTCTTACAAGATTGAAGTACACACTTAAATCTACTTGCTCTTATTAATAAGCTTTCAAATTTTGTAAGAAACTTTAAATTTGCTTTTACAATTTCCACAAAGAAATTTGAAAAATGTTTATGAGCTCCTGTTAATGAGCAAAGTGGTAGTCAATAAAACAGGAAAAGAGAAGAGATTAGGAAAATATTAATAGAGCAAATGTAAAAATTATAGAAAAAATCACTTCATTTTCTCAAATGAAAAAACATGTATCTCAATCAGCTACATTTATCGAACAAATTGCACTGCCCAGTTACTTCAAAAATTTCCTGCTATTCTATATTGTAAGGAGATAGATTGCTATATTAATAGCAATAGTACTTAGAGTTATATATCACTTCATAATGCCTTACAGCCCCCTCTAAGCAGTTTAGTGTCAGCATATTGCACCCAACAATCTGGGTCCTCATTTTACCCACCTCAGAAGGATGGAGGGCTGAATCAACCTTGAGCTGGTGAGAATCAAACTGCCGAATTACAGTCAGCCAGCAGTCAGAATAAGTAATATATGTGATGACAAAAGAATAGGAGTCTGGGACCATCTTTTCTGACTGTCATATTTATTCTTTTTAATAAATATTGCTAATTGAGAAATATGATAGCAGATTCCTTCTGATTTTTTGCAGCCACTCTACTGTAAACAGGTAGTCCTTGACTTACAATTGAGTCCAAAATTTCTAGTGAAAAATTTGTTAAGTGAATTTTTCCCCATTTCAATGAATTTGCCACAGTTATTAATTGAATCACTGATGTTGTCAAGTTAGTGAGAAGTTTGTTAAATGAATCTGGTTTCCCCATAGACTTTGCTTGTCAGAAGGTTACAAAAAATAATGACATGACGTGATCTCAGGACATTTGTCATAAATATGAACCAGTGGCCAAACATCTGAATTTTGATCATATAACCATGCAATAGTTGTAAGTGTGAAAAACATTCACAAGTTGCTTTTTTCAGTGCTATTGTACCTTCAAACAGTCCCTAAATGAACTGTTGTAAATCAAGTTACCTGTACAGTGTGTGGTTTAGAGAAAACTGTTGCATTTTCTTTCCTATCCCTAGAGGGCAGTGTTGTATCGGACATATTTTATTAATTCATAATGTGGTTTAATGTTTGGTTTGTTCTACTTCTGAAAAATTAGTTCAATTAGTTCTTCATCAGAAACTGATCCAATCAGAATGTCTGGACATGATTCCATTTACACACCAGTCTTTTCACTGAATTTGACGTTATTTCTACTTATGTGAATTTCCTTTGAGAAGTTCAGAGTTAAAATTATGGAAACAAAATCTTTTATTTGCTGTTGAAGCAAGCGCAGAGGCAAAACTGCAGAAGCTTCACAAAATTTGTCTTCCTAATTCTGTGGCAACCCAAGAGAAAGATTGTGGCTGTCACAGTTTTCAAAAGTAGGAAATAACTACAGTTGAAGAGTCATAGATAAAAGTCCAAGGTAAGATTAATAAGTGAAGCAACCACATAGAAGCAAACAAAGGACTAGAAAATTAGCAAGCAGTGAGAAGGATAAGGATACAAAACAAAGGCATGATGTAAAGATGTCATTGATCCCCAAAGTAAGATTAAATGGGGAATAGAAAGAGGAAGAAAATGTAGACTGAGACTAAATTCAAATTTCATATGAGGACAGTCCTACAAAAACTAATATGTGTGAACATCGACTTACAACAATTCATTTCATGACTGTCCAAAATTAGAACAGCACTGAAAAAAGATTATAATATTGATTTACTGATTGTCCACTAACAATGGCCCTGGTGGCCCCATAGCAGAGTGCAACTACAGACAAAGTCTTTAGCCCAGACTTGGACATTTTATGGCCCAAAGGCCATATTTGCCTCTGACTGTCCCTATCCAAACCATGGCAGCAAGAGGCGACAGGATGGTGGGGAAGCAGTGGCCCTCCACAACAGTGCCAGTTTGTCATGTGGCGTCCTGGGAAAATTAATTGCTCACCTCTACATTATCCAGTTGTTATCAGTTTAAATTCTGAAGTTAGTGACAACTAGAGAAAGTAATTTGGAAGACAACATTTATAAACTTCTACAGAACTACTTAAAAAGAATGTTGGAAGCATTGCTGAAATATTGTCTGTAAAATACTTCTCATCTACTAAACTAATTTGATTGTATAAATTATAATTCATAAAAACCTAGTGGCGATTTACTAAGGAGGAGAACAGGAAGAGGAGAAAAATCAGTCCTGGAAAACAGGTTTCACATGTAAAATGTCCCACATTCAATTCATTGCATTGTCAAACTCCAGAGAGCTGGTGCTCAGCTCATATAGTAAGATTATATACATAATTCCATCAGACAGAGTCAGCATAGCCAAGGGCAATGGATTTTGAGAGTTACACTCTAAAATACGTAGAGGTCACCAGGCATCTACCACTGTGGTAATCAATACTCAACACAATAGATAAAAGGTTGCACTCTATAAATGGCAGCACCATGTATAGAAATAAGGTCCAATGTAATCTGAGGTAAGAAAACCACTGTTTTGAATTCCAAAGCCACTTTTATTCTGATTTTAAAATGTACTGCACTTTGACAGCCATTATCAAGTTCTTCAAATGACATGCATTCAACATGAAATTGCCACTCACACTTATATCCCAAGTGGTATCAGTAATTGAATTTGTATATGGCAAATCAGTGCACTGATGTCTGAAGAAAATTGATCTGTTGGAGGTAGACAGTGCTGTAGTTATTTATGGCCCATCTTGTAATATAGATATTAGACATGGCACATAAACAGTCACCTCCTTGGAGAAAGAAAGAGCACAAAAAATATTTCAAAATCACCAAGGCATTATCTGACAATGACAAAGGGAACAGAGATAAGGAAAAAAATATATTTGTGTTTTCTTAACAAGAAGACATTTTCTAAGATGCAACAGTTTCTCTATACATTAAATAAATAAATAAAAAACCTTGTATTTTTATTTTGCTTTATTTTACTCAGTTACAATTTTTATTTATTTATTTATTTATTTATTTATTTATTTATTTATTTATTTATTTATTTATTTTTTATTGTATGGCATGTGTTAACCAGGGGTGGCTGGCTGCCTCTGTGGAAGTAATTTTTTCAGGTGGTGTTATCCTTACCCATGGGACACCTGAATGCCAGTACACAATCGGGGGCGGCTCCTTTCTTGTCCCTCCATGGTGTATTCACTCACAAGAATTGAGCTGCCAAGATGCCAACCTCAGCGGTGTACAGGCCCAGCGTCTTACCACGTGAGCCACCACGCGCCCCTAAATTAGAATAATAATAACCAGTGGTGGTATTCAGCTGGTTCACACCGGATTGGGCAAACTAGTAGCAAGGATTTGGCATGGGTTGCCAGTAGTAAGTTCCGGCTGGCTCTGCCCCTGACCCGGTCACCACTGGCTCACCTGCCCTGCCTGCCCAATGCTCGCTAGTCCCGCCAGCCTGACACTCCCTCACCCCACCTGCCTGATGCTCGCCTCTTCAGGTATTTCTTCCTTTTTTTCCCCCTCTCAACAACCAGCTATTCATACAATCAGCTGTGCCAGGCTTCCCCTTGGGGGCTGAGCCATTTTTTGCTTCAGGAAGGCAAAAAATGGTTCAGTCCCCCCTCCATTTTTTGCCTCCCTAAGACCCAGAGGAACCTTCTAGGAGCAAAAACACCTTCCCAGAGGCTCTTCTGAGGTCAGGAAGGTCCCAAAATGGAGCATGGAGGGGTGCTGCATACCCCTCCCATGCTCTGTTTTTTTCTTCCTGTGCCCCAGAGGAGCCTTCTGGGAGCAAAAATGTCCCCCTAGAGGCTCTTCTGAGGTAAGGAAGATCCCAAAACAGAGCTAGGGGTTGCTGTGAGGCCCCTCCAGGCTCTCATTTTTTTTCTTCCTGAGCCCCAGAGTAGCCTTCTGGGAACAAAAATGCCCCCCTAGAGGCTCCTCTGAGGCCCAGAAGGCCCGCAAAACAAGTGGGTGGCCGCCAAAAAAGCCACATCCACCCAGTAATATGGCTACCCACCAAGCCACACCACAGAACCAGTAGTAAAAAATGTTGAATCCCACCACTGATAATAACATATTTCTTAGGGTGAATTGATTCACCATGAAAAGCATCTTTCTTTGAAAATTCTTATGACAGAAATTTTAGTGTGTTGCTAAGATTACTACATCTGGACTACATATTCTAAACCAGTAGATGGCAGCAGAAATTTAGATAAATTTTCAGTTTCCCTTTGCTGTCACCCATCTGAGCTCTGAATATTTTAATATTTAATATTGAATATTTTATTTTACTCAAATCTATTTTAAATGTATATCTTTTGTGAATGCAAAAGCTGATATACAATCTCCACTTGGCTGGAGTTACAGCTGGAATTGTACCCTAACATGTAGAAGAGACTAGTTTTTTGGGGGATACATCTGGAAAGTTACCAGGAGCAAGCACCATTGAATAACCAGAATTGTCTTCTGAGTAAACAGTAGAATATGCTGTGTCAAAAATAATCCAGAGTGCCATGGGCTAGAACTAAAGTTCCATTTCAAATCTCAGTCATGAATCCAAGAAATCTTCTTTCATGCGATAGTTTTCTACAAAATGGAGTACATGTTGGTTGCTAACCCCTAGTTGTCCATATATTTCCAAGAAGGAAGTTATTGATTATTTCCATATTGTTTCTTGTGGAATCAGTTGTATATGCAGTTGCATTATCTTCTTTAATTCAGAGGACTACATTTACGCTGCTACCTGGCTTTTGGAAACGTTATATATTGTCCCTGGGATCTTCTGAATCCAAAGTGGCTACTCTGTCACAGAATTATATCCTGTCTGTTGTTCTGCTTGCAAAGGGCAAATGTCATGAATAATGTACAGTAGTCACTTTAGGAAGTACTAAACATAATATAAATTGTTGCATATGTGTAGGTGTATGCTTTTGGTATGATAAGGAAATTATTTTCAAAGTTGAAGAGCAAGCATGCCTATTTGCAAAAATATATGAATGCAGGTGCAAGCTCCAAAGATTTTAAAGACAACAATATAATTTCAATGTATCCTATTCACAGACTTAAGTCTGTATAAAGAGAACAATAACTTGTTTCAGGATCCAATCTGGGTCGGTCACTGGGACCAGCGGTTTTGTCTTCCAAACTTTTTGACTCGTACTGGGAGCCCATCTTCAGGGAAGTATATGCTTTGGGCTATTCTGTGTGGTATTTATATGGTGCCTGTTGTATGCGACTTTTTAGATGTTGATTGGGGTATTGATGGCTGACTATTAACTTGTTGGCTCTTATTTGCTTCTGCTGATACGCCTCCTAAATACTTGATAAGCTGATGGTAAATCAGCACTCCTGTTGACTAATGAGGGTTTCCCCATTTCCGAGGCTTCAATCACTTCACTGGTTGTTTTTGTGCCTGCTCATCCAAAAATCTTAGTTGCTGCAAAATTAAATGTATGTCCCTGTTCGTCGCAGTGTGAGGCTACCAATGGGTTTGGGTGTCCTCGTCTGACCGCTCGCTTGTGTTCTTGCAAACTGATGATAAGCTTCCTCCCCATCTGTCCTGCATAGTCACAGGGGCAATCCAGGCAGGGGATTTGATAGATTACATTGGAAGTATGTTCCACCTCCAAGCTATCTTTACAATCCGTAATTTGTCCTCGTATCATAGCCTCTGGGCAGCGTGCAATGCCCACTTGCAGATCTTGGAAGCTACATTCTACAGCAGGGGTGTCAAACTGGATTTCTTCAAAGGCCAGATAAGCATTGTAATTCTCCTCTGTGGGCTGAACCAGAGGGGATCGCGGGGGGGGGGGGGGGGAGAGACAGGACAGATACCTCCTGCAGCACCCTGCTGGCCAAACTGTGCCCCGTTTTGGCTGGCAGAGTGCTGCAGGAGGCTGTCCATGAGGCCTCCTATGCCCATGGGGTGGTCCTTCGCTGTTTCCAGGGCGGTCCCCCAGATCTAAGCACTCCGCAGGCCAGATCTGGTTCCTGGGCCTTGAGTTTGACATCACTATTCTATAGCTTCTGAAATGTTTTTGAATGTATGGCAGGCTGTACCATGTGGTTGATCTTGTACCTTGTTTTCTTCCTTTCCCTCCCCTCCGAGTTGCACAAACATCTTGTGATGAATGATTGTGGAGACCCATTCTGCCTGAAATGTTCACATACTCCATACAATAACTTCTTTATTATTTTCTTTATTTTATTACACTATTTACTTCATCTGAAACCCTTTTGTCACATTCCATAGGCTGAAAGTGGAGCATATTACAGTATACAGTGGTTTAAATAGTCCTCCAAATTTTATCTATGTATGACAAGATGTGTTAGACTTCGTTTTATTTTCCCTATTTATTGAAAAAATTTAAAGTGGTGTTACTTCTGGAGAAATGCTGCATTTGTAACTGTTGTATCCCTGTTTTCTTTTCTTTTTTTAATGCAGGGAGTCAGCATTAAAAAAATGCAAGCTTTTGAAATGTATTGGTGTCACTTATAAAAGTTCCTTATGTAAATATTAATCTCATAAATTTAGGTTGAAATCATATTATTTATTAAATACAAAAACATAATTGACAGGCTTCAACTTCTTTATATTTGAATGTAAAACTTAATAAATATTTTGAAATCAACTATTGACTTAAATAATGCTTTCATGATCATGATCAGGTAGACATGTGTCAGGAGTCCTTGTCACATAAAAAAATTACCCAGATTTGTTTTGCAGAAATGTTGAAGTTTGTGTCTTCCTACTTTAAAACTAAGGCCCTGTCCATTTTAGACATAGATGTAAATATTTGACCCCTCCACAGTGCATCTGGAAACCCATTTGAAATACATAAAAGGGACTCGATCCCTAAAATGTGTAATTGTTTCTTTTCCCCTGAGAGACTGTGAAGGTTTTACACATTTGCACATGAAGAAATATTCCACAAACCTCATCAAGCTCAAAAGAAAGGTTTAAACCAGAGAGTTCCTCTGGTTAATTTCAAAAGCGTGAGCTCACATTACTCTCTAGCATTTCAGGTCTCTCAACCCAATAGCTTAGGAGTTTAGTGGCTGGTTGGCTGGTGAAGGGTGTTGTTGTTTTTTTAAATTGCAGTTTTGAAGGGTTTGTCTCTGTAGACTTGTGGGCTGATGATACATATTCATGAACGAGAAAGTCTTTCCCAACCTTGTTAACACTGACAAAGACTAAGCTGGATGGGAGTTGTGGGTGACAACAGCTGAATGACAAGATTAACTGGGGGGGGGGGGAGAGAGTCCTTGCATCACTTGGCCTTGCCTTCCTAATGATTTTGCCAATTGTTGTTGGAGACAAGGCTGTCATTCACAGATGACTTCTTCTGACCATATTCAGATAACGACAATTTCCTTAACTTCTATTTTATTAGACACCACCAAGCAAGATCAGAACAAAAAGGAATCAGTTTCAGTTGTTCACAGATTGGAGTTTGGTCACTTCAAAGGTACCTTTGATCTAGAAATATGTAGTGTACCAAATTCATTATGTCTTTTTAATGGGCTTCTTAAATTTATTGCTCTTAATGCTGATCCTCTCTTCAACATGTAGCGTAGCTTTAAGATAGCCATATTTAGAGAGGAACAGTCCAAACTTGTACTTTTAAGAACATTAGTGATGGAAAACAACAGGTGCTTTTGTTCCTAAATGTGACTCCCTTCAGATTCTGCCTTTGGCCACAGAATCTTCCTGCCTGAATGGAGTTGCATATAGAGGATAGTTAGAATGTAGGGCTCATGAATAGAATAATTCATAACATGAGAAAAGTGGGTAGGTTTTAAATTTGCCACCCAGGCCTAAATATATCCCAAGCAAGGCTTAGGAAGCAAAATGGGCTCGCTAAATAACAGATGGATACTTGACCTGGATATGTCAGCATATGAAAATGGTGTCTGCAACAAGGAAGATCATAGGTCTTTTGAGGCAGAGAACTCTACGGGCCTCTGTCTACTGTGCTTCGTGGGGGCATCCAACAAGAAGAAAAAGCCAGACTGAGAAAATAGGAAAGCCTGGTGTAAAAGTAAAATACATGAGGATGACATATAGATTATTCTTCATGTATTCATATTTTCTTTACTGTCGTATTTAAACATTATGATTTGACAGAAGCTTTTGAAGTGTCACTAAAGGGACCAAACTCTAGGTTTAAAGCAGAGGTCTCCAAACTTGGCAACTTTAAGAGTTGTGGACTTCAACTTGCATAGCTGGCTGGAGAATTCTGGGAGTTGAAGTCCACAACTCTTAAAGTTGCCAAGTTTGGGGACCCCTAGTTTAAAGAGTGGTTCCTTCAAGCAACATCCTGTGCATCCAAAAGTACCTGCAGCACGGAGATCAAAATATGTAACAAAACAATCATGGCATTGCATTGAAACACCACCACCCGCCCCTTTGGTACATGCATTAAAAATACCAAAAATGGAATTAATTAATTAATCATGGAACCTGTACAATAGAATGTTTCGATATGAACCTCAGTGGTGGGGTGGTTAGACTGCAGTACCGCAAGCTACTCCTACTGCAATTTGACAGATCGAATCCCACCAGGCTCAAGGTTAACTCAGCCTTCCATCCTTCTGGGGTGGGTAAAATGAGGACCCAAATTTGGGGGGGAAATATGCTGACTCTGTAAACTGCTTTGAGAGGGCTATAGAGCACTATAAAGCAGTATATAAGTCTAAGTGCTATTGCTATTGCTAATAAGAAGAGGATGCATATGATCACATAAGATCTATCTAAAGAAGAAAAGCAAAATCTGGAGCAATTAGCAGATTTACTACCATATGTATTAGCTAAGCTAAGTACTTAAATATTTTACTTTATAAAATATAACAAAGATTTTTAAAGCTGGTGGATTTGGATCAAAATAATGGCAGATAATTTAAGATGGAAAAAGTTAAACTTGTGATTAGGAAGAAAAATGAATGTTTTAGTGAGGATTAATTTCAAATCACTTTCAAAAAATGAAAAGAAGTCATTACACAAGTGGCAAAGACAAATAATCAGTTTTATTTGGTTAATTTGGATCATATATTGGATTATAACATTTTCTGATTAGATTACTTCTATGGAAGCAGCTAGATTCCAGAAGTTTTGTACAAATGTATTTGGTTGGGTATAAAAGAAAGGTGCTACCTATAAAAGATCATTTATAAAGTGTGTACTAAAATTAAAGGATTAAAAAGAAAAAGAGTAAGTCCAGGTCTATCACTTCTTGCACCATATTAAATATTTCTATGAAGTTAATGCATAAAACAATTTAATTTGCATAGAGATACCTTTTGAGATACTACATTTGCAAGATTTCGTCATTGAAAGAAGGATGAATTCTTTCATACCGTCTCCTCAAAGTGGTCAAATGCTTCACTGAGTTCAATATTTTTTAGATAAGCAGTACAGCTCAAAAGGTATCACATAAACAATGCAGAATACTCAGATTTGACTGAATTTGAAAACATTGCAAAACAAAATTCAGAACATCTCTTGGCTCTTATTTATAAGTTGTTATTGAAATAGAAACTAAACAAGTCAAAGAGGATCTCGTGATCAAATGAATGGATAATTAATTGATGGTTCTTATAATATTCACCATATTTATTAATTATTGACCATTTTCATTGGGATTGATAAATTTCAGTGACAGTTAAGATTACTTTTATCAACCTAATTTTATTTTGAAATGTTTATTCAATTTTATCTAGTACATAACTTTTTTTTGTTACTTTGCAGTTTTTGGACCTTTTATTCCTTTAAGTCATTTATTCTGGCTATACTATTAAATGTTTGCTACAATAATTTTTTAAAAGATTAAGTACAAAGGAGCAGGGCTTTGATTGTAGTGTCACAACTGTCATTGTGCCTGTTCTGTTTTCCCCAGAAGGAACCATCTAAAATAAAAATAGCTCATGCAACTTTGTGTTGGGGTAATTCACTTGGAGGAGAACCAACTGATTTATTGGAAATACAAGAAAGTGGAGTGCTCTTAATATTTCTGAATAATTACTACCATGTTTGTTATGGTTACAATTGTTCTTATTGTTAAGCACAGCAGAATTTCTGTTCCAAAATTCCATTCTTCTTCATTTTCTATTATGACACTTAAGTACAGGTAGTCCTCAACTTAAAACAGTTTATTTAGTGACTATTCAAAGTTACAACAGCACTGAAAAAAGTGACTTTAACTGCACCTCTTAGAATGCCTAGCAAATATGCCCATGTAAGTATGGTTGAACATACTTGTGTATATAGTTTATGTAGTTTTATGTCCAAGCTATATGGATTATTTTTTAACCAAAGATAAATGGTGATAGATCGAGCCATGATATAGTAACTCTCTCTCTCTCTTGTATGAAAAATGTTCTAAAATTGACCACTTTCTTGTGTCAGCTTTGGAAGCCATAGTTTACTTAGAAGCTTACATCTGAGTGCCTGGGAATTTGGGAAGGGGAATTTCATTGAGTGGTAGAAGTTTAGACATAATATTCTTTTCCTAAAGTCAAGGACAAGCTACCCTGCACCTGGGAAGGAGTGGTTGGAGGAATGTCTCCAATTGGGATGATGGGTGATTGGACCATGTGATGGACTGGTGGGTGCACAGGATGGGTTTTGATTTTCAATTATGAAGGGAAAACCCAGAACTCTCAGATTCGAGTTTTACCAGGTGTGCTAATATGACTTCTTTAATAAAGTCTTATTTGGATGAACTTTTTTTCTGATTACTGAATGAAATGGGGAGTTTCACTGGAAAGCTGACATCTTGTTTTGGATCTGGATTCATATACAGATCTCAGATGATTTGGTAAAACTGAACATGAGTAAATGATTACTTATCTCCCATTATAGGTGACTTAATAAATAACCATTGTAGATAAATAGGATGAAGGAGCATGTTATAATGCTGGAATCATAATTTTATGGGGTAGATTTATTCTTGGCTGTTGAATGCTATGACAGAGGCCATTTACCAAAAAGGTTTCTGAGATCATGACCAAATATTATTGGAGCAAAACTAAAATTAAATTATTCAAGTACATTCATCTGTCTGATTATTTCCCCCTTCTCTCCTTTTGAAAAAGGCATTTTAGGGGCAAATTTTGCAGGAGTTTCTAGAGGCCACCCACCAAGCTTTTCATTGATCACATGTAGCTTTGGGACCATAGACTGTCAAATCAGTATCCACAACTGGATCCAAATTCTGGAAACATGCTAGATGCATATAGGAATGCAGGAAATTTGAGAATTTTAGGCAATTTGAGAATCAAGATATTTGTGGTGTATCTACCTGTGTTTTGAACTACCAAGCTAAATTCTATAACCTTTCACATTTCTATAAATGTACAGTTCTTTGGAAGTTTGGGAGATTTGGTTTATAAAGGGATCTTGGTCCTGAACTAACATCTAATAAAACATATTAATCTCCTCATTCCAAGCTTATCTATATTATTTCTGCAAACAGTTTCTACATTGCTCCAGACTATTGTTGATCTTTCTAAACACAAGTATTTCTGTTGCAGCTTTTGCAGAGGAAAGGGGTGTGGTAGGACCATCCCCTTTTGGTCCCCCTCCCCTTTCCCTCATTTTTCCTGTTAATTGGCCGAGACCACCAGAATTTGGGGGACACAGATGTCACTGATAGTTTGCCTAGGGAGCGCATTCATGCCCATCTGTTGCAGTCTAGAAGGCTGTTCATATAGTCACAAGGCCTTCATTTAATTCTTGTCAGAAAGTAATGTAAATCCCGTTTACCTCAGAAATCGAGCCAAGATTTATGCCAAGGAGCCCCCTGCAATTTACACACACACACACACACACACACACACACACACACACACACACTACAATGGTTATATAGGAGAAAAGAAAGCATTTCATGTAGCTGCATATTAACAAGTAAGCTTGTCTTCGGAGAGGCTTTTCTTGGTCAGGCTTTTCCTTATTTTAATACCGCTGGGGTCATTTGGTATACTGAGCAATGCAGAAAAAAGGAAGCTGTGAGCCTTGTAGTCCCCAAATCAGATGGAAATAGGACTATGAGCAAATTGGCTGGCTCATCACACATTAGATCATTGTGTTACACTGATTCTGTGCTATGTGGTATATTATGTCTATTAACAAGAGTGAAAAGCAACAAAAATTGCCAGGAGAAAAAGAAGGAGGAGGAAGGCCTCATATCTTCTATTGTTATAATTGTGAGCTCAAAGAGTGGCTGGATATTTATTTCACAAAACTCTGCAAAGTAAACCAAAGCAAAAAAACATAACGCAATAAACGAGGAAAGGCCAACAATGCTGATTTTTACTTGTCTCAATAACTTATCCAAAAATAAAAGTTGGAAGCTCCGTTTCCCCCTCAGACCCTCAATCCTGCTTTAAATGTAATTTCAGATGAAACGGAAATAAAGTGTAAATAAAATGTGGTTTTCCCGATTTGAAAATGGGGAGAAGGCTCTTTATTGTGAAAATTAAAAAAATTAAATCTGACCTTTGGAAAGGCCATGTGTTTGGGGCTCAGTTTTTCTCCCCTTGACAGAACCACAGGATTTTTGCTATTCAATTCCAAAGAGAGCAAAGCCCACCCTTTTAAAAGAATAGAGACAAAATGCACTGTAGCGTAATGACACGGGTTCAAAGTAGCTTTAATAAGCGCATAGTTCAAAGTGCAGTAGGAGAGGGATGATAATTTGCAGTCAGACTGAACAATGGGTGCATACATTTATAATTCTCTAAAAATGGTTTTTCAACTAATTTCAGAGCAGAGAGATATGATTACAACCCCCATTTCATTATTGCTACAACAAATAAAAATTGGGCTCTGTATTTGTTACAACACTGTCTGCCATCCCCTGGTGATAGACTTCATCTCCTTCAGTTATGTTTATAAGCTTTTATAATATTGTTCCAATCTATTCCACTACTCTATAATTGAAATAACTTTGCTATTCATGTGACTGTAAAATTGTTATCTGATACAACACTGGCAATTTTTTTCTGTGTTTTGATTTGCAACAAAATTTTAATAGCATGAGTTCTCATGATATGCTACCATAGACAGTTCCATGGTATTGACAGCCTTTAGATGGTATCCTCGCACCATTTCCACCCCCAAATAAAATAATAAAAAGTATTAACAAGTTGTTTATGTCATTATATTCTGACATTCATGCATGTTTGCTCTAGGATATTAAAGAAATATGCATATTTCAGCATTTTTGCTGAAAAACTCAGGGCTAAGTGCACTATCAAAACGGATAAATTTGTGAAACTTTAACCATTTTTAATTAGGGGAATCCCCTAATGAATCCCAAAGTTTTCTTATTTAACTTACAGAAGCCTGGATATAGACCTGAGTTACCAGGACTAGACTAGAGAAACCTGATTATAATACAGATGTCTGTGCAGGGAATAGTTCCTGCACAGACAAATAGATCCTAGAATGTAGGCTATCCGTTGACTGTCCTTAAAGAAGAAGAAATATGAAATGCATTCCATAGGTAACAAACAACTTTTGGAATCTTGATTTTTTCTGATTTTGGCTCTAAAATTAAAAGCTTGGTTATGACGTAGTAACACGTACCATGCAATTGTGGGAGACAACCAGGCTGAATCCAAGGGAGGAGCCAAATGCATCATCAGTCTCGAGTCCCTTCATGTCCAAAAGAGATCAAAGTCCAGCTCACCTTGAATTCCATTGATTCTTATCTACTGTCAATTTGCTTTGACCATTAGTAGTTCAGATTCTTGTAGAGAGCTCTTAAGCTTGCAATAAATCCTTATATTAATTTGAACTGCTTGGTTTTCCTGATTTCTGTGCAATACTATAATTAAAGCTGGTCCTTCCAGGCAAACACTATGGGTGATTACAGCTCAGTACAACATCCTTCTTTTTTGATATTTGAAAACTTGTCTAGCTTTGGGTAATAACTATGATTTTTATCTGATTTAATGTTATATATATTGGCATCCTTCTGTCTCAAAAGATTATGGTATCGTGCTCTGAAAAGAGGTCCTAAAATTTTATGAATTTTATTTTATTAAATTAAGTAATACTTCATCTTTGTGCTGATTCTGCTCAATTCTTTGTTCTGACATGGACAGAAGACACTCTTTTCTGGCACTTCTGGTGAAATGGCTGATTTAAATACAGAGGTTCTCCTTGATATCTTGTTTCTTTATATCATAGCTCAAAGTAGATTGTCCAGCTCAGTGTTTTTCAAACTTGGCAACTTTAAGATGTGTGAGTTTTAGTCCTCGGAATTTAGCAAAGTTCTCTATGCTGAATTCGGGGGGGTTGAAGTCCATAAATCTAAAAGTGGCCAAGTCTGAAAAACATGGTTCTAGCTGTTGGAAGCAAGGCAATCCCCGTGAACCGAGTAGCCATGCTTTACACAGCCTTTTTCTGTAAAAACTCTTCTAATTTTATTCTAATAACAATCCTGTAAGGGAGCTTGGACTGACAAAAACTGGCCTCAAATTGCTTTGTGAGCAATGTGATCATGAAGGGACATAGACTTGGGTTTCTCCATTGCAGGGAAATGCAATGCATTGCACCAAAGCACTGATCTAAATAGATAGAATGATTGTCTATGGAGATTCTCAGTCATCCAAGTCAGGGTTGTCTCAAAAGGTGCTTTTTCAATTGGACTTTCTTTCTTTGTTTTGCTTGAAGATGTTTCACTCCTCATCCAAGAAGCTTCTTGCATGAGAAGCAAAATATCTGATAGACTGATTGTTCTTTTATAGTACCCCAAAACCGATATTCCTTATGTGGTGTACATCTGTCAAATGTTTATAAAAATAAAAGCTATACGAAGCAATAAAGAAACCAACCTAAAAAGCAGGATAACAAACTATGTTGTTTCAGAATGGTTTAACAACAGTGTTAGCAGTTCCATACTGGTCTCACTCGATGCCTGCATTATCCTTCATGATACTCCTGATGGAGCCAGCAGCCAAAGAAAGGACTCACTGCACCTAAGGAAAATCTGTATTTCTCCATGTTTGAATAATTAATTTTCTGATGCTTGAAAGCCAGAGTCCCTTTTTTTAGAACCTTTACTTGAATACTTTAAAGAAGAAGAGAAGCCTACCTTCCCCAAAGGGAAATAAGGGAACTCCTAAGGGTAATAATGAGCTTTGTGTTTCCTGCAGCTGCCAGATCCCCTAGTAATTCAAGCATCTCTCATTCCCCATTTGGCTCTGCAAATGAATCCTAACATAACAAAAAGATGTGTATAATTACAGCTACATCTATTTCAGGGCTACCACAGATCTCCATTCAAAGCACAAGGAATTTTTGGTGTGGCATTTAAAATAATTAAAATATTTATTTGAAAGTCAAAACACCAGTAGCCATAAATAATAATTGCTTTTTCTCAGTTGACAGTGCTAAGTCCCAGTAAAGGCGCCTGTGAAGAGCTTTACTTGTTCCCTGTTGGGATTAATCCATAATGCAGCCTCCACATAGAACTCCTCAAGTCTTTGTTCCCCATTTGTTGGTCTCTGGAATTAAATAGTGTAACCTGAGATCAAATTTAGGGTAATTAAAAAAAAAGAATAAAGGAGCTTAGGTAATCTAATTGGCTTTTCAGAATGTGAAATTCAGTTTCTAAGAATATAAAATGTAGGATTTTTCTGTGTTGATGTATTGCAAAAGAAAATCAGTTTTACTGCATTTGCTTGTAGAGAAATCAATTATGACACAAGCATTTATGAACTATTTATGATCTACTTTGAAGTTTATTGGTTTTCAATATAGTCTCAGAGATTGTACACATACTGCTTTAGAAAACTTGGTTGTGTGAGGCAGCAGCTTCATAAACTGACTGCAGAAGTTTAAACTTTTTAAATTATATGAACTACCTTGAATTTAGGGCTGAAAAATAACAGAGACAAATTAGAAACTGAGTTGAAGGAAACTTCCACCTCAGCAATACTTAGGTTTCTATCAAAATTATATCCTTTTTTTATGACATTTATGACATTTTCCCTTCCCACTCATGTTCTACTCTTGGGTGGAGAAACTCATGACAGGACAGCATTCTAGTCTTAAAGGGAGTATCAGTATCTGTAGACTAGTGTCATGCCCCTGGTGGAGACTGACTCTGAGGGAGGGGAGGAACAGCCGACAGGGAGTGAAATTGTGGCTCCAGAGGTTGTGGAGGAGTCTGGGGAAGGGCAGAGGCCGGCTGAGTAGTCAGAGGAGGACCCAGGCCCATCCTCTCTTCATCTTAGGACACGCAGGGAGGAGAGGATAAGGGAGAGATGTGGTCTACTTGGGAGGAGAGGGCCTTGATCCTCTTCATGGGCTGCAGGTATGAGAACTGCAGAAGAGTTTGGACCTGCATACTGGCAAACGTTGGAGACAAAGCGTGTTTTATTTTGGTTTGAGGTTATCTTGGTTGGTGTCCTTCCAGCAGCCTGCCTTGTTATCTTCTTGAATTTATTAAATACTTCTCCTGTTCTGTTGTAGAAATTTCATCATTGCAGTGTGTTTGGTTTTTATTTTCACCTCTATCTGCTCATTAAATTTGGACTGTATTGCTTTCTTTTGAAGATTTTTGACTATGTTTTATCTCCAACTGAGAATTATTGAACAGTGGGGCCAAGTTGGACGCATTAAAGGACATTTATTTACGTTTTGGATTTTGGTACGTTTGTGTTACACTCTGGGTCATCACAACTAGTCTTTCTCAACCTGGTTCTTTTACCATTATAACCTTGCAGTTTTTGGTCATGTTGTTTTGGGAATCATAGAAAATGAAGTTCAGCACATAAGTTAATAATTTGGAAGCACTATGCATTAAAAATTGGGGGAATTTTCCTGGAGTCCATCACATATATTAAGCTTGGATATTACAGAATTCCAGCCAACAAAATAATGCCACATTCATTGGCAGCTCTCTATTTTTTAAGTAGGACTATCAATGTGATCATTTACAAGGGAAGTTAATCCATTCCTGTTTATTGGCTGGGGGAAAAATAGATGTTGCCATCTTCGAACTCCAACTTCATGTGTAGTACATGAACTTATCATATATTTATATTAGTACCACTTTATAAATCCTTAGTAAGATTACACCTGGAATACTGCACCCAGTTTTGGTCACCACAGTACAAAAAAAGATTTGAGAATTTGGAAAAAAGAACAAAGAAGGACAACTAAGATGATTAAGGGCCTGGAGACAAATATATGAAGAACAGTTGCAGGAATTGGGTATGGCCAGCCTAGAGAAAAGGACTAGAGGATGACATGATAGCAGTATTCCAGTATTTTAGGAGCTGCCACAAAGAAGAGGGGGTCAACTTATTTTCCAAAGCACCAGAAGGCAAGACAAGAAACAATGGATGGAAGCTAATCAAGGAGAAAAGCACCCTGGAATGAAGGAGAAACTTAACAATTGTCCTTACAATGAGGACAATTAATCAGCGGAATAGTTTGCCATCAGAAGTAGTAGATGCTAATTACTGGAAGTTTTTAAGAAAAGACTGGACAACCACCTATACACCATTGGTATAGGGTCTCCTGCTTGAGCAGGGGGGTTGATTAGAAGACCTCCAAGGTCCCTTATAGCTCTATTCTGATTCATTGACTATATGGTAGAACTCAGTTAGTGTATTTAATATTCTGTCTCTTTTCTCTTAATTTAAAGCTAGAATGCTTTCTTGCTACTTTTTTCCAGTTTAAAGCACTTAAGCCCAAGAAATTGTATATATGTAAAGTGATTCTCTTATTTACAGGTCAGCTGGCCATTTCACTGTTTGGGTTTTAAAACACTGTGGATTTCAAATTCTTTCTTTATGCTCACTTTGCATGATGTTTGTTGTACTTCAGTCTTATGGACCCTGGAGTAATTTCATACCCTACTCTTATAAAACCCTTGGAGGCTATATTATACATATCCTATTATCCTACCCTATTTGAGCCTTGCAGATAATTGATGATGTTTTAGTTAATCATCTCCCCCACTACTTCTTTTGTTCACAAGGTATGTCAGCCTGAAAGGGATTCTTTTCATTTAGTGTCTTCTCCTAGGTAATTGATCACTGTGCAACCAGAACACCCTCTCTTCTTGATTCTACCAGTGCAGGAGTGTGCAACATGAATAATCAAAAAATGGTGAACTGTCTGTTACAAGAATGCAAGCAAATGCTGGAGCAGCCCTCACTTATAGTGGAAGACCAGCTCAAGGAAATCAAGAATCAACTCTTTGAAGGTGAGATCATTATGTCATTATTATCAGATACAAGAAAGCTGACCGCCTTTCCTTGTGTGGTCACCAATGTGCTCTGTTTTCTAGCAATGAAACTTTTAGAACCAAAACCAGTGTATAGGCAGGCCACATTATACCATTGAATTCCTGTCAGTTTCCATTTGAAGTTTCAGTAAACAAAGCTTGTAAGGTACGGTTTTCACTTGACAAAAACAATGTCCCCAAAGATTGGTGGTACACGTACATTTAAATTATTGAAAAAATAATGATGAAACTCCTGTTGCTTTATTTCCATTTGTTGAAAATCATTCTCTGTTACAATCATATTTGACAAATTTCCCTAGTTTGAATTCTTTAATTGCTTTTTCATTATATAGGTCATTGTTGAAAATAAAGTAGAGCAAGATGCTTTTGAAGAACATTATCTGGTATTTTTATACTTTGAACAAAAGATCATAAACAATAATATGAAATTTATATACATAATTTTTTGTTTGTATTATAAAATTAATATAGTGTGCCACATGATGAAGCAAGAACTTCCCTAAGAGAGGTCATGGTATAATCAGTTTATTGATCATAAATATGCAACAAAATTCTATTGCTCTTTACTTTCCAAAGAAAACTAGCATTTTTAGTCTTTTGGAATATCTTATTCCAGACAGCTATCCCAAAATATTAATAGAAACATCAAATCATTTTATAGGGCAAATGTATGCACTCAAGTCTATTTGAACTCAATGAATCTAAGGCAGAGAAACTTGCAAACAATTGATACTTGCAAGGTTTTCCAAACTCTATGCATAATTTCAAATAATTTACAATGCATTGGATTATAAAATAGTCACCAAGTTTCTGCCATATTCACTGCCATCATACCCTAGTTTAGAACAGGGATGTCAAACTCAAGGCCCAGGGGCCAAATCCGGCCCATGCAGAGCCTAGATCTGGCCCGTGGGGCTCCCCTGGAAATAGCAAAGGACCATGCCACAATGCCTCTGCCAGTGAAAATGGAGCTCGTGAGTGCAATGTGTGGCCTCCCCAAACTCCCATTTTCACTGGAAGAGGGTTGCAGGAAGACGTCCACCCGAAAACAGCTCAGGAGCCTGTTTTTGCTGGCAATGCTTAGGCCGCCACAGGTGCTCCCTGACACAAGTGATGTCATGCTGTCCACTGATGCGGTGTTCAGTGAAATCGAGTTTGACACATCTGCTTTAGAAGAATTACTGTTCAAATGATTTCATTTCAAAGAATTATGCTTGCTTTCTTATTCATTAAAAGTCTCCAAACAATCACTATCTGTACCATAGTTTTTGTAACAGGTTTTGTAACAACCTTTCCTGGCACACAGATCAGTGATTTCTCTTCACCTAATCTGATGCATCAGTAATACCTGATATTTTATAATGACTCATCCATAATCATTTAATTTACATTTAATGCATTATTTTAATATGCTTGCTCCTCCTTACAGGTAGTCCTCTTTTTGTAACCACAAGTGGGACCAGAATTTCCATTGCTAAGCAAGGCAGTTATTAAGCAAATCACGCACAATTTTACAATCTTTTTTTTACTGTGATTGTTCAGTAAACTTGTTAAATGAATGGTGCAGTTGTTAAGCAAATTGTTAAGCAAATCTCGTTTCCCCCATTGACTTTCTGATTGCAAGACAGCCAGGAAGGTTGAAAATGGCAATCAAAAACCCCAGGATGTCAGTACAATCATAAATACCTACTTTTTTTAATCACATGACTATAGAGATGCTTCAACAGTCATAAGTGCAAGGACCAGTTGTAAACCACATTTTTCAGTGTCATTGTAACTTTGAACAGTCGCTAAATGTAAGTTGAGGATTACCTATATATAAAAGTGAAATATCACTCACACATCATCACAAAATCTCCAGAACTGTAAAGCCTACAAACTTGAAATTTGGCATGCATGTTCCTCTTGGCTTTTAGGTGCTCACTAAGAAAGGATTTTTTTGAAATGACCATCAGAGCATTAGTATTTCTTATATTATTATTAACACGCTCTGATAGTAAAGAATTCTATTCCCCCTCCCCACCTGAAAAGAAATCTGTTCCAAATGCAAAACATAAGCAGAGGAGAAAAGTTTCACTTTTAGTTTCACAACACCAAGCATCTTTAGTACAGAACGGTTGAGCTAAGCCACCCCCAGTCTCCTTGCTGTCTCCTTGCTGACACAGCAAATGCTGTTTCAGTTTCCAAACAGCCCTCAACTCTCACACATGACAAGATGCTAGCCAGGTGAATACTGATAGATGCTGGTACACAGAGAGAGACTTTTTTCCCCTTATTTTTCTCCCCAAAAACTAAACCCGACCATGTAGTTTCGTAGAGAAGCACAGTTATCGAGTTAGTATCTATATCTGTGTCTAATATTCTTTTGCTTTGGTGACTATTTATAGTAGAACTGTGTGGACTGTATCCTGTGGGAGTGTAGATAGCCTCTTGATCTACAGTTTGTGAACTGCTGATGTACATCTTTGATTATACCATATTCCTTATTGTGTGCATTCATTTAAGAATATAGTTAGATATAGTTAGATTTATAGTTAGATTTATAGGCATAAATCTTTTTACGATGTAAAGGGTGTTTTTGCTTCCTTGACACTATTTCCTCTCAGCTCTACACAGCTGTACTATAAATAGTCAACAAAGCAAAAGAATATTAGATACAGATATAGATACTAGCTCGATAACCATGCTTCACTACAAAACTATGTGGTCAGGTTTAGTTTTTGGGGAGGAAAATAAGGGGGGAAAGTCTGTCTGCGTATCAGCATCCATCAGTATTCATCTGGCTAGCGTCCTGTCATGTATTGCTTCTCTTCAGATGGGCTGTGCAGCTTCTAATCAGGTGGCTTCTTCTTGGCTTCTTCCTTTGTGAAATGCTAGAGATCTTGGTGAACAATTGCTTTAGTTCCAGATCTGCTGCATCAATGCCTTTATAATCACCTCATTAGACAGGGCGCTCCAGGTGAACTGCTTCAGGAAGTGAAGGATCTGAGACTCGGAGCTTCCTAGCATCGATTATCCTCAGCTGAGATAAGGGTGAAAATCTGTCTGAACCAGTGAAATGGGGCATATGGATAAATGTCACAAGGTGTGACAGAGATTATTACTTTAGATTCTTCAGTGATTGAAGTTGTAGAAATACTAGGCTTAAAATGCAGTTAATTGGGTCATGGCCTAATGTGATTTCCTGTATGATAAATTTAAAAATTTGTAGGTCTCCATTTCTATTCCTGGTGATAAAATATGACATTACAAGGCAAGCCCTGTTATTTAGTACTTGTACTGAAAATTTCACAGAGGGAGGTAGTTAAGAAGCAAAGTTACATCACAAAGCAACCAATTCATAAACATACATCATGGTTGCAATATAACAGGAATGTTGCAATATATTTTATTATAGTGGTTCATGAATTCAAAACCAGGAGCTGTTATTTTCTATGATGCTCAGATGAGGCAGAATTTAGGAGATGAAAGGGAAAAGAGAGGAAAAGAATATTACAAAAGGTATCTTCCCAGTTTGTAAATCCCTAAGCTGTTAAATAATTGTTGAAATTATTAACATCCAAAATCATCTTTAGCATCAATTGTTGAAATGAAATGCAAATGCTGATTATTGCACATATTAAAATTATGATAAATAAAAAATTATCTCTATCTATCTATCAATTTGTCTTTGTAGCAACACTATCTTTCTTATCTTCCATGTTAGTTCCTTTTTCATACACTTTTCATATTTTCCCAATGCATAAGCTGATCAACAAAGAATTCTAGTGAAGATTTATTTAAAAACTGATTCATTAAGAAATAACATGGTGGAGGGTGGATCTAAAGCTGGATTTTCTGCTAGTTCAGTATCCTTACTACTATATATATCACTGGCTTTCCTTGAGATTCTATTTATCTATCATATATAATAGTTGCAGGCTTATCTCTTATCCTAATTTAACATCAGAATAGTGTCTCATGAAAAGCTGCTTTTTACCAAGAAAACTTAGAATCATTAGATAATTGGGCTGAAATGATAATTTTCACAATATCTCCCACTTTCTTCTGAACAACTTTTTTAGCAGGATAGAAAAGATAATCATTAACCCCATTTATAGAACAAGGGTGTTCAAACCTGGATCCGATCCATTATGATACTTGTCTGAGTTCTTAGCTTGGGGTGCAAAATTTCAAACATAACTAACAATTTTGTTGAAAATCAACATGGCATAAAGGTTCAAGAAGTTGAACAAAGACTTTCAACCATGAAAATACTCTAGGTGACTTTGAATCAGCCCAGCCTACCTCACAAATGAATTAGACACCTATATGAGCTGCCTTGCACTTCTGAAGGGCATAAATATATCTGATAACAATGAAATGGTCCATATTTTTTGTATGCATAATACTGAAAGGGAGAACAATCAAGCTATGCATTTGTTACTTTAATCCTTTATTCCCAAATTCATGAATTTTCTGTGAGCATCCTATATCTTCCGTTCCTTTCCAACTTATGCTCTGTGATGATACCCATGAAACAATCTAGTCTTTCTCTTCCTGCTAAATTTCTTTCTTTAATGGCAGACAGCTCCAGTTTAGCTGCAGGGCAAAGGATGAGAGGTCACCTGATGACAGGTAGCCCCTCTCCCTGTTGGTCTGTTGCTGGAAGAAGTGGCAGCTTGTAGTTCCTTAGAGGCAATCTGGGGAAGGGAATGCTTTCAACAAGAAAGGTATCACCTTGTAACCTTTATAGCTGACTCACTTACCTGCCCTTTGACCCTTTCAGCTTCACTCCCTGAGGATTTGAGGACCCTCATCGAAGAAGCCAAGGAAATGAAGTGGCCCTTTGTGCCAGAAAGGTGGCAATACAAACAAGCCATAGACCTTGAAGACAAAACAAATTTGCAAGATATGATCAATGCAAGGCTGCATGAGTTACTGGTATGACACCAAAGACACCTGTCCTTGAAACCTGCACTAGCTCTTAAATTTACAGTGACCCAACAGATGGTAGCTTCCTTGTTACACTGGTGACCCCCCACACTCCATTTTTCACTGTTGCTTCTACCCCATGACAGTTGTAGCCTGCTTCTATTCAAGTCAATAGTTAAATTGATTTCTGTTGTAATCAGAAGACATGGGGTCAGTGGTTTGATTTTGTTCACATATTGCAAAATATGTAACCTGATCTGTAATGACGAGATAAAAGAAGCCACTCATTCAAGTGCATCAGGTGTACTTTGGAGTGTGCAAATGAAAAACACAAATCTAAGATTTTATCTGTTAGCCTGATAAAGAATAGATTATCTTATTCAGCCACATGAAGGTGAGCATAAAATGATAAAAAAATCAAATATCTGCCATTATGATTCTAGTTATCAAATCAAATAGTAAATAGATAAATCTCTTCTGAAAGAATAGTTCCATGATCGTTACTTATGGCAGTGATTAAAATTTCTAATATTTTTTCCCTTGAGGTGAAAATTTTCATTCTAAATTTTATCTGTTAGATAAAGATTGACATTAGTGGGCTTGCCGAATTCTCTGTTGAGGGACAGAAAACTTGTTTTATTTGTTACATTATGATTATAATTTTGAAAAGGATATTTCCATTTGAAGATTTTTTTAGAAACTTCCTTTCTTCTGAAAGCTACTAGGTTGTGGGTAGCTGATTTTTAGTATTTGGGAAAACAAATTGGTATATTTCCTAATTAATATTATTATTAATAAGAATAATTATTATTATTTTTAACCCCAGTATACTTTTGGGTTACTTTGTCCTAGAGCTTTAGGATGTCAATGAGTCAGTGGAAAAGAAAGCAAACTAAGATATCCCACGAAAGTAGTATTTCTTCTGACTTACTCAAACTATAGTATTAGCTCTGAAAGATGAATTAAGCCTCCTCTTATATAGAAGAAACATCTCGTGCTGAAGAATGAAATCAAATCTATTCAAAGGGAAACATGTGACTTAAAGTTCTGTGAGTTTAAAATTAGCACCTTTTAGGGTCATTAACCAGACACCTTTTCCTACAAATGGAAAAATTGCCATAGAAACCCAAACAAAGAGGCAATTCCTTTAAGGTGTCCCAGAAAATATTTCATAGACACCTATTCAGGGTCCAAATGATGCTTTCTCTTTGAATCTGAATCACTTGAACAATCCTCATATCCAAAATTCATCAGGCACCACAAATTGCCTGGACCAATTCTCTAATGAAAAAATTCTACTTTTTGCTCACTTGTGTCTACTACATTTTAGGCAAATGCATAGAGATAGGATATTCTATTAGGCATGCTCTGTTGGATTCCATAATATTTTATTTGGAGTCTTCCCACCCAAGGGATCCAACTTCCTATTGGCCACTTTTTCTGCTAAATGTTGCCTTTAAAATGTTTCTTAAAAGTATTTCCATGGATATGAATTTCCAAGCTTTATCCATGGGATTGTGGGCCATTAACCAGAGAAATGTGTGAAATGTAAGACGCCAAGTGGGTTCAAATAGAATACTAAATGTTGACATCATGCAGTAGAGAATTGTAATATTTAAAGTTCTATTGAATCAATACCAAGTCATTCTTCTTCCCCTCCATAAGCAAATGGATTTAATTTGCGTGTGTGATGTAGCTTACACGCCTTGACAGAGGAGGAGGGCTGAGTTGCTGTTTTACAAATTCCTGGCACTAAGTGGAGTTTTATTGTGATTCTGAATTTGTTTTGGCTATTTTCTATTTCTTCCCTCTCTCCCCTTACCCCCCTCCGCTCCTTTTTTTCTTTTTCTTTTAACTTTTCTTTTCCTTTCTGGTGTGTGGCCTTAGACAGAAATTTATGGTAGAGGCTGACCCTTTGACAATGCCCACAAAACCCCTAGACTCAAAAGCATTTGTCTGCTCCCTCCTAGGAAAAACACCTGCAGTAAAACTCCCTGAGAAACCTGGATAGATAGGAGATTAATGTGGCTATAATAGCAAAGCCATGTTTGCACACATTATATTCTCACCCCAGGTAGATGAACCATTTCTGGGATGATACCAATTATTTATTGTTGAAACATCTGTTGATAACTGCAGCTGCCCCAGCAAAGCAAAGCAGATCTTGGGGTGACAGGCTATAGGTCTCTTGGCCCCAGGTCATGCTAGTTTGAAACGATTCACTCAAGTGTCCCAAAGTTTGTGGGTTACCCATCATTTTCCTGGTTTCATTCTACCATAAGAAGTTATTTCCAAATACTGTCCTTTCCCTGTGGGCTTTGAAGTATTATTTCAGTTTCATTGGTAATTTATATTCTAGCACCATTGTACTGCAGGAGAAAAGAGACACTTCTTTTTTGTTTTCCTTTTAATTGTACTTTGACTGACATTTTGACCCATATTATTAGTATTAGTCAAGAAAGGCTTTTTCCTTTCCTGCTTTGCTTTTTCCCCCCCTTTGCTTTTAAATAATTGAGGCATTATCAGATTTTCAGTTGAATTTTATGTATTTTTTAAAAATTACAGCTTGACAGCTAAAAATGAAATTTTTATTGTTTTCATATGATTTGAGGAATTATTTTAATTCTCCCAGAAACACAAATAACCCTTTCCTGGTATTGTTGGTAAAAATAGTTAATATATTATGTCTGGGTTTATTTTAAAGTGGTGAGTTTAGAATAAGCTCTCGACCAGAATGAACCAGTGTTTGTAAATGCTCCGGGATCCTTGAATGAAGTGTTTATTATTCTGGAAGGCCAGATTTTGTGGTCCTCATTCACAGCATGCAGCATCTTACTTCTTGAGTAGCTTCCTTGATCTCAAAGTATCTCTGTGAGAGCACTTGGGTCTCCTGTCTGAAAATTTGACTTAGCCTTGCATTGTTACACACCAAGCTTTGTTTGCAGACCACTGCTTGGCTGAGTATGCAAAGCAATCAGGGCTGCTTACATCAGCCTTTTAAACAGTTCAGCTTGGCATTGGCTGCAGAATCCTATTGTATAAAACGAGCAGAATGAAAATGATCATAAAAGACATCGAGGAGCAGGCAGGGAGTGCAAAGAATCCCCATATTGTTGGTTTTTATCAATCTTCAAAAATAGGTGGAGTGAAATGTATACCCTGCAATTTTTTTTTTCCTCTTCATGATTTTCACTGTTGAACGTTTAGCTAGGAATTTGAAATGAAAGGAATATATGATAACTCTTTGCACAATTTTTCATGAATTCTTTAAGTGGTTTGGATGTGATTCTCATTCATTAATTTAAATTCAGATTAATGTATCTGATAATAAGTGTTTAATTGATTCAATAAAGTGCAGAAAATATGGTCTCTGGACACTAAGAACACTCTTAATAGTTATTGAAGTTATTTGAATGGTTATTCAAAAAAAGCCCAAACATTTTGAATTTTAACTACCAACTTAGAATTTTTTCAGCATTCAATTTTTATTCTTATTTGCTACAATTATTTATTTCAATTGCTATTTTTGAACTCTTTTTCTTCTACTTTTTGCTTTTAGAAGATAATATCCACCAGGACTAACATAATTGTATTTTTATTTATTTGTTAGGTTTGTAATTCTGCCTTTATCCCAGGACCTCAAAATTATGTAACTATGGTTCCTTCTTCCAGTTCTTCCTATAACAGTTCTGTTGTGTAGCTAGTCACTACCCTTGTGACCCAATTAACTTCTGATATTTAAGAATTTGAACCTGATCCAGTTCTTCCTATAACAGTTCTGCTGTGTAGCTAGTAGCTACCCTTGTGACCCAATTAACTTCTGGTATTTAAGAAGAATTTGAACCTGATCTTTCTGGACTAATGCCTCAACCATTGTGCTATGCCATGTCTCCATATTGGAAGGTAAAAAGAGTCACAAAATGTGGGAAGCTCCCTTCGAAGGATAAGTCAAAAGAGACTTCATTGATGCCCCTATTTGGGAATCTAGTTTTTTTATCGCCAAGTGTTGATTCTAGTTGAGCTTTTTGTGATCACAAGCTAGAGTTGCCAAAAACTTATTGAAATCAGCCTCTTTCTTGATGCAGCTAAGCTACATGTACTGTGGTAGAATATGCACACTTCCAAAAATAAGATTCATGAGACATTCTAAAAATGTTTGGGATTTGCAATGTCATTAATTGAGATTCAAAATTATTTCAAAATTTGAATTTAATGAGAAAATATAACTTGCAGAATAATAATGCAAAAGTCAGCTTGCTCTTAATACTGTAAAGTTGTAAACTCTAGAAGACTCGGTGGTGGTGATTCAGTCTGTAATGAGGAGCCATTATAACATACAGAGTCAGAACCAGCAAAGGACTTTAGGAGACATTGGTTCTGTTTGCATATATAATATTTATAACAATCACTGGAGCAGGAGCTTCTGAAGAAGTAGGAATTTTTCTGGCAAATGCTTGATGTTGTAGCATTGGCCTTGAGGCTAAAAATGAAACTATGAATCCCATAAAGGATTTAAATCATTAAAATAAGGTCCTAGAATATAGAACATTCTTCCTCTCTTTTTGTAAAAAAACTCTGTGGGAAAACATTTTTTTCATCCCCAATCTGCATACATATCCAGATGCAAACATTTAAATTAACATATAGAATTCTGCAAATCTAATTCCATTTGCACCTTCTTCAGTTCTCTAGCCATGAAGCTCCTTTTGTGCCCTAAATTCAATTACATACACACATTGAACAGATGTTCAAGCAGAGTGCATGCTTATTCCTCTCTGTAGCCATTATGAATACAAAAACTTTTTTCCCATCCATCCTTTTTACATTGTATTTTTTTTTTTAAGTTGGGCTGTTGCATTTACTGAACCAATAATTTCTATACTATATTTTGACAAAAAATAGTGTAATTACAATTTTAAAATGGTTTGTTTGAAATTATACTAATTTGGTAGAGGTACATTGGATGCATCTATATGTACCAGTCACTTTTTTACGGAGAGGCGGGACATATGTGGAATTGAAAACAAAACCAGCAAGATCAAAGTTGGTTTTGCTTCAAAACTGACAAGAAATTACTGAGATTATATAGTGAATGGAAGCATTCAAATACAGAAGAGCACATACAACTATGTGCTCTGGCTGATAGCATTCTAAAGGACAGTAGTTTGATATCGTTAACAGTACAAACTTATTTTGCCACAGCAGGTGGCAGCACCTGCCTGAACTTGGCAAAGCTGAACAGAGTCAGACCTGAATTATATTTAAATCAGAGACTACAAGAAAAATCAAGGCTGCAAACTAGACTGGGGATTTGAAAAATCATGGGAAAATCATGGGAAAAGGCAATAAGAAGCCACTTCTGTACTTCTACAAAGAACATTTATAAATGTTTGCACGTTGACTCCAGGAGTTGAGTATAAATTGTAAGATATTATCTTAATGGGTTTTGATAAAACCTTTAATAGATCATTGCATGATGGCTTTCAAAAATCATAATAATTCTATGTGAAAGTCATACAGAAACCAGCTATTCTTAGCTTACATATTATGCATATATGGAAGGAGTTATATAAATCTTTTATTTGATTATACTGATACATACTGATTATACTGATGTAATGTACCATACATTTCCAATTTATAACCATATTTCCCTTTTTTTCTATCAGTATATTTATACATAGTCATTATTTGATGGTAACACAAGAAATTGCTTTTCTTTCAGTTACTATTGCTGGTTTACTTTCAAAATTATTAGATTATAATTAGTTTTAACTATAGCTAGAGAAAGTGAAAAAGTAAAAAATAAGTTTACAAAGATCAGTTGTTTTTCCTCCACACTATTAAATCCAATCCTAGTTTATTGACCAGATTATCTTAAAAGGGAAGTCTTCAATCTCTTCATAAGCTTCATCAAGATGAACTCTTCTTAAGAGTTTCTTGATCTGTGTGAATAGGAACATTTGAACTAGCGTACCATCCTTCCAGCTACATCATGCTTCTACATGATGCTATCAAAAAGGGAAGCTAGCTTTGCTATAACTCAACATTTAATCTTTCAAAAAAGAAGATTCCAGAAGCACATTTTTTTTTTTGAAGAAACAATGGCAAACTACATTTTATTATAGGCTTTGAGATCAACAGAATTGAATTGGACAGAATTTAGTGTCTCCTGTGAGAAATAATTTTATTAGATTTCTGCCAATGATTTTGAGAGGAAGAAATTAGTTGATTTCTTCTTAGAAATCAACTTCTTTTATTTCTTCTAAGATTTCTTCTTAGACTTCAAGTATGAAATAATTGTTACACTCTTTAAATTTTTCTTGTGGACTAAATGCTGTTGTGTGATTCCATGGGCAAAGAAATAGTCAAATATTTTCTTAGCATGTTGTTGAGAGAGACCAGAAAAGAGTTTTATAATATCAACAACTGATATCAAGCTAAATTTATCAGAGTGAAGTGCCATCTTACCTTAAAGGAAAGAAAAAAAAATAGACAATATTCTTCCCCTATCTTGACTTTCCCCTATTTTATGTCAACTTGATTTTGGAGAAGGTTACAAGAGGTTTCAGCATTAAAGCAGTGAGTTAAATTATGCAGATGCCCAGCCTCCCAGAATAGGGAAACTTGGTATAGATTTTTTTCACAATGCTATTGAAGTGCTTATTTTCCTCCTGAAGAGACACAAACAGATGCAAACTTCTGTAAACACTTTAAAAATGAATTCAGTGAGTTTGGCCTCTCAGTGGTGCTCAATATCTGACAGAAAAATGTCTAATTAGTGCAAGTGGAAATAATAGGGCCACTTGGATTCCTCCTACCCTTCTTCACATCTCCTTTTCCTAGGAACTCAAAGGCTCTTTTGTCTGGCAGGTCACCCTCTCCCATGCTTTTGTGTTTCAGTTTCTGAAAAGAAGGCAAGATGCAAGGGAGAAAAATATATTAGGCAATGAAGGCAATGCTTATACATATGGTATATGCTGGAGCACTGTGAAGAATTTATACCTAGGCAGTATCAATTTATAGGTGCTTCAAAGATGGAGAATTCATCCCATAGTGGAAAGTATATGTTCCAGGAAAAGGGGAATCCTTTTCAATTGCCACATTTTATTTTACTTTCAAACATCCTTAAAAAGAATCAGTTTTTAATTGCCTAAATCACCTGAAAAACAAATTTCAAATAATTAACCCCCTGATCTTGTGAGTAAACATATACTCTGCATTCCTGCTAATACCATGCAGGAAAATGTCCCTCACTATAGTGAAAGGGAGTCTGCTTTCAACATTTCTTTATAAGGAAAAGACATGTGGTGAAATTCTCATGACTGGAAGAGAGTATTCTTGCACTTATGTGAAGAGATGCTGTGCGCAGTTCTTAGTTCTGATTAAAATTTATATGATATATTCTCCACAATTTAAGTCCCATTGATTTTAGTGAGAACCAAATGTAACATTTTTAGTTGTAGATTAACTTAATACCTAGTGCATAAGTGCACCAACATGCCTATTGTCCCTGTCCTATTGATTCTTTTTATTTTTCTTATATGTATCCATTTCATGTATTCATAACTATGTTATACCTGTTTTCTTATAATCGCTTGACAAAATAAATAAATTAAAAAATAAAGTTGTATTGCTGAAGTTGTATTTCCTACATACACTAGGTTCACATTATGCTGAAACTGTACGGTGGCTTAGCCTATCCTGTGCTGTGAATTCAGTCTCTGTAGTTGTCAACCATATTTTATATTTTTAACAGTAAACAGATTTACAGTATTTCTTATGCACTCCTCCTACAGATCTCTTAGGAAAGGGGTGAGGTCAATAGTAGACAGTCCAAGGTTAAAGTTTTTGGGGTTTGGGGAAGAAACCAGAGTCAGGTAGAGTAATCCAGTATTTTAACAAACTAAACCATTAGCAGCTTAGTACAATCTATATATTTGTTCACATGATTAAATTTCTCACCTAACTTTGGTTAACAAGCTGAGTGACTCTGAAAAATGTAACTGCACACAAAGGTAAAATATTACACTGCTACACCAAAAGTGTTTACCATTTTGTGTAAAGTCTTGTTTAAGTCCCTTTCCACCTTTTCTATTCTGCATTGGATGAAATACGTCCCAACTTTGTCTTGGGAGTTTCTGCAGCTTAAGGAAAGTGTAAACATCTTTCAGAGAAATAAGTGAAGAAATATTGCAGCTTGGTACCTTCTCTATGTCCTGGGTGAATGGTGTATTTTATGGATCATCCTCTGCAAAGAGTTTTCCTAGGGCAGCTTGTTCCTATTCACATATTTTTGGTCTTCTTTTCAGGTTTGCTTAAAAACCTCCATTGCCAGCAGGGACTATCTGACAGCAACAGCTATTGCATTTCTGGTTGACCGGTTTCTATATTGGGTTGATGGTTCCAGCCAGCTTCTCCAAATTGTCAAACAGCTGCATCAGCTTGAGCCTACGGTACCAATTGCTCCTCAGCTGGTTATCCGTCAGGCTCGCATCTCTGTGAATTCAGGTAATGAAATGCTGTCTACAAGCCCTTGACCCTTTCTTCATTTTCTTAGCCCAATTCCAATTAGAATATACTTGACTTTCAAGAGGATACTTTGTCTCTTTCTGAAGGTGACATTTCTTTATGCCATGCAGTTTGCCAACACAAAGTTTCTAATGGGAAACGAAAACAGGAGGAAATTGTAAAAGAATGTGGAAAACACTAATAAGAGCTTTTGTTGCCTAAAGGCTGCTCCCTGCCAATCGTCCTCAACCTCCCTCAGGCCATGAAGACACTTTTACCTCAGAAAAATACTTCTAGCTTTTCAGGGCATTTCTGGGCCAATAACCTGTCAGAGAATTGCACAGCAAGTGTCCAAATGGAATCAGAGACACTGTCACAAACTTGTTTTATATAAATAAATATTTTATATCTATGTCTATCTATCTATCTATCTATCCATCTATCTATCCATCTATCTGTGTATGTATGTATATATGTATGTGTGTATATGTATATATGTATGTGTGTACATATATATGCGTTTGTGTGTGTGTGTGTGTATGGTATTCAGCTTTGTTATACTGAATATACTGAACTACAGAAAGAGTATACACACACACACACACACACACACACACATACACTATATATATATATATATATATATATATATATATATATATATATATATATATGTGCGCTATTCAGCTTCCTTCGGGTATTATCCCACGTTATTGTAGTGCTGTTAAGGTTGTGGCAACGTTTCAGCAGTATCTCATCTGCCATCATCAGGCTTCTGTATTAAGTTTGTATGTGGGTCAGGGTCTCACAGCTTCTGGTTTTAAATTTGAAGCTAGCCTATCCTGATTGGTTGGGAGTCTTGGTCTGTGTTTATTGGACTTGGAGTTTGTTTGATTGGTGTTTCTGGTTTCTTCTGTCTGTTTTGTGGCTTTGATTGGCTGGCAGCACTCTGTTCCTGTGTTGGAGGCTTTCAGTGCAGCTTGGCTTTGTGTGAAAGGACGGCTGTTATCTATAAGGAAGCCAGGTTTCATCTGGGTGCCTGGTGGGGGGGTGTTTGAGTTGGAGGCATCAGAGGGAGTCTGTTTGTGCCCAGGTGTTTGCCTGGCTTGTGGTGTGGAGATCTTTCTATTTGAGAGTGCAGGCTTCCAAATGATTGACAGTCTGGTGGAATCATCTCTTCTATTCATGCTTTCAGGTCTTTTTTCAATCTCGATGGCTTCTCTGATGATTCTGTGGCTGGGGTTTTCTATAGTGGCTAGGGTTTTGGTGCCATTGAAGTTGATGTTGTGACCTGTGGTTTTCATGTGTTGCACTAGTGAGGAGGTGTGTTCCAGCTTTTTTACTGCATTTTTGTGTTCATCTAGGCGGGTACTTATTCTTCTATTGGTTTGTCCAAAATATGTGGCCGGGCATGATGTACAGGGAATTTCGTATATGCCTTGGTTTTCCAGGTCAATTTTGTCTTTGGGGTTCCTCAGGATGGCTGCTATTTTTTTTGTCTGTTTTGAAGGCAGTCTTGATGTGATGCCTGTGTAGTATCTTACTGATTTTATCTGTAGTACCTCTTATGTAGGGCAGGACAGCTGTTCCATAGGTCTGTTGATCTTCTAAGTCTCTGTTATGTCTTGGTGTGTTTTTCTGGATCAAGGTGGTGATTTTGTTTTTGTGGAAGCCATTGGCTGTCAATACTTTAGTCAGGGTGCATAGTTCAGTCTTTATATGTGTCTTGTCTGCCAGGCGTTTGGTTCTGGTAATTAGTGTTTTCGCTACAGAATTTATCTGTGCTGGGTGGTGGTGGGATTGGGCGTTGAGGTAGCGGTTGGTGTGTGTTTTCTTCTGGTATACGGTGTGTCCCATTGTGCCATCTGTTCTTTTGTATATTAGTACATCTAGGAATGGTAGTTGTTTGTTTATTTCCGTTTCCATGGTGAACTTGATTTTGGGGTGTGTGCTATTTAGGTGTGTTTGGAAATTGTTTAGGTTTTCTTTTCCATGGGGCCAAATCACAAATGTGTCATCGATGTATCTTAGCCATAGTTTGGGTTTGTGGGTGGCATTAGCCAGGGCTCTGGATTCGAATTCTTCCATGAACAGGTTTGCGATGACGGGTGACAGTGGTGATCTCATAGGGGCTCCTTCAATTTGCTTGTATCTTTGTCCTTTGTATATGAAATATGTGTTGGTTAGGCAGTGTTCTGTTAGTTCCATGAGGTGTTTAGCTGGTTGGTATTTATTTTTGATGATTTCAAGAGTTTCTTTTATCGGGACTTGAGTGAATAGTGAAATCACCTCGAAACTTACAAGCAGATCTTCTTGTTCCACGTGTAGATCTTTGATCATTTCTAAGAAGTGGTATGAGTTTTGTACATATGAAGCTGCGGTTTCAGCATGGGGCTGTAGTTGTTTTGCTAGGTGTTCAGCTAGGTTTTGTAATGGTGCTCCTATGGAGCTGATTATGGGTCTGAGTGGTATGCCTTCTTTGTGTATTTTTGGGAGGCCGTATAATTTGGGGCATATAGAAGATTTTTCTCTTGGGATGATCGTCTGTTGGATTTCTTTCCTTATGTGGCTGGTTATAATTTTCTTCTTGGTTAATTTTTTCCAGATATGTGGTTGGGTCTGTGTTTATAGGTTTGTTTGTGGAGTCTTGGAGTAGGTCTGTCAAAAATGCAGTAAAAAAGCTGGAACAAACCTCCTCACTAGTCCAACACATGAAAACCACAGGTCACAACATCAACTCCAATGGTACCAAAACCCTAGCCACTATAGAAATCCCTAGCCACAGAATCATCAGAGAAGCCATCGAGATTGAAAAAAGACCTGAAAGCATGAATAGAAGAGATGATTCCACCAGACTGTCAATCATTTGGAAGCCTGCACTCTCAAATAGAAAGATCTCCACACCACAAAACAGGCAAACACCTGAGCACAAACAGACTCCCTCTGATGCCTCCAACTCAAACACCCCCCCACCAGGCACCCAGGTGAAACCTAGCTTCCTAATGGATAGCAGCCATCCTTTCACACGAAGCCAAGCTGCACTGAAAGCCTCCAACACAGGAACAGAGTCTTGCCAGCCAATCAAAGCCACAAAACAGACAGAAGAAACCAGAAACACCAATCAATTAAACTCCAAGTCCAGTGAACACAGACCCAGACTCCCAACCAATCAGAATGGACCAGCCTCGAATTTGAAACCAGAAGCTGTGAGACCCACATCCATACAGAAGCCTGATGATGACAGATGAAATTCTGCTGAAATGTTGCTACAACTTTAACAGCACTACAGTGACGTGGATACTACCCAAAGGAAGCTGAACAGCACACACACACACATATATATATATA
>BLBF01000026.1:16355224-16385908 GCA_015471245.1 Laticauda colubrina | reverse complement strand
ATATATATATATATATATATATATATATATATATACACACACACACATACATACATACATACATACATACATGGTATTCAGCTTTGTTCGGGTATTTTCCCATGTCATCATAGTTGTGCTTTTAAAGTTTTAGCAACGTTTCGGCAGAATCTCATCTGCCATCATCAAGTTTCTATATTGTGTTCGTCTGTATATAGAAACCTGATGATGGCAGATGAGATTCTGCTGAAACGTTGCTGCATCTTCAAAAACACAACTATGATGACGTGGGAAAATACCCGAAAAAAGCTGAATACCATACATGAAAGTACCCACGAAAACTTAAGAAAACATATATACATATACACACACACATACATACACCAAATTAGATAGTCAGGCAAACAGGAGCATTATCAGGTAAATCAACACAGCAGGAGCATCATTAGGTTAATTACAGAACACGGAAAAAAAAGGGGGGAAACAAGGAAACTCCCACTCCACACCCACAGCAACCAATCACAGCACAGATTGCTTCGTGTAGGAACTAGCACTCTACAACCAACTGACCACAACTGTGTATTCTGGCTGGCTGGACAATCTCACTGCTCCAGCTACTAAATTTTAAATTTTAAAATCATAAATACTGAGGGGTAAATTGCTGTATTTTGGAACAGAAGTGTCTTAAAATAGATTAACCAGTTCTAATATTTTCTGAATACAGTTCAAGCTGCATATAAGGGATTAAAAAATCTGCAGATACTCAAGGTTACAACCTGCTTATACAGACCGAAGATTTTCCTTCACTCTCAGCAAAGAATATAAGTAATAATAACTTCATTTCAACACAATACAAACAGAAATATTAAGTTTTCTAGCATTCTGGTGGATCTGAAAAGTAGATATGTCAACAAAACAGAGAGATAGGTCTCTGTTCATTCATTTAATTCAGTGTCAGTCAAAGTAGCATATCGAAAGCATAAAACGTCCAATAGAACAAAATATTTCTTTGGACGAATCTAAGCTTATGTATATATAATAATTATAATTATATTATTATAATTATAATTATATAATATATAATTATGTCAAACATGAGAAATTATCACAAAGTTGAATGCATGTGTGTAATTGTATCTGAACTAATGCAGCTGTCTGTATTAACTCTTGGAACCTTACTCATGAAGTGACATTGCCATATCATGTTGATTATAACAAAGAAAAATGTTTAATATTTCTAGGTAAATTATTGAAAGCTGAATATATTCTTAGCAGTCTTATTATTGACAATGGGACAACAGGTAAATAAATTATGGTTGTCATACTTCTTTCCATTTTAATTGATAAATTCCAGTTATTCCTAGTTATAGCCTATAGTGGGATATGCAAATAATTTTGGGTGCTTATAAATTAATTCGTTGGGAGAAAAATTTTGTTTTGGTCTTTACTTCTTCAGTTTCTCATGTTTAACCTTCTATGTTACGTCTATTGGGAACCAATTTTAATATACAGTATCCTCGTTTTTTTAAATTGCTGTAGTTTGGCTCACTGAAGAACTATATGTAGTTCTTGTACATATGTGTGTGTTTGTGTGCATGTTAATTAATGAATCTTTGTAGAAAGATATAATAGCAAATATTATAATTATATTGAATGATAAATATAAATCATTAAATAAAACATAAAATCGTGTATTTATGTCTTTGAATGTCTACCAGAGCTTAAGTTATAAACCAACTAGCTGTAAAACAAGGACTGTTAATTTCATCTAAGTGTTAAATTCTAATCTTGCTATTATTATTCCTCATCTTTAAAGCTCTGAATGATATTTTTCTGACCTTTTGCTTTTGCTTTTTAGGAGTATGGAAGTACTGTAAAGAAAGTGATTGTATTCTTGTTCAATCTGTCTGTATACAGATCAGAGGACAAATTCTACAGAAACTGGGTAATAAATCCAAGAATCTCTATGCTGTTCCAAAGCTACAACTTTAGAATAGATTGCATAGTTACTGTTTCATGTGGGTGAACTTGTAGAAAAACTCAATCTATAAAAATAAATAGTTAAGGAGTTAAGAAGTTGCACATAATAACATCAATAACAAAACATCAATGATCTCCTTAGAGCTAGTGTAGTGATTAAAGACATTGGATTAGTAGCTGGGAAACTAGAGTTCTACTCTTGCCTTAGGTACCAAAGTCGATCAGTCATTTCCTATCAGGTGTAGGAAGTTTACTGGCAACTACCTATAGTTGCCAATAAAACTTCATAGATTCTGTATCATTGCCAGGCCTCAGGACTGATTTGAAAGCACTAATACGGATATTCATTCACAAACAAAATAAATTTCCAGTATGAGTAAAGGCTTTTCATATTAAAAATATTTCTTAACAGAAATATGAAGTTTTGGGGTAATTTTTAATATATGGCCTGTTCTGCATTATATTGACATGTAATTGCTGTCTTTTAATATAGAGAGAAAAATAGATCTAGATATTTATATAAAATAGACTTTGTTAAAATGGTAACAAATAAATTATGAATAAACACTAACTGATAGTATTTGTTCCTATCATAAAAAGTCCAGCCCTTATCATCAGAATTTGTAAGTGGCTCCAATATTCATCAGCAGTAAAACTCTTTTTGAAAAATAAAACAAATGTTTTAAAAATGAACAATTTGTTTATGTGTGTTGTATTTTAGGGATGTGGTATGAAGCAGCAGAGCTGATTTGGGCCTCAATTTTAGGTTATTTTACACTTCCCCAGCCAGATAAGAAGGTAATAAATGTATTTTTTGACACCTTAAATATTTCCTACTGAGTCATGCCCTATATTCGAGCACTTTCTGTGCTTATTAAAAGCTCATATTATAAATGGACATATTGAACACTGATTGTTACATTCAAATGACTACAAAAAACATACTGCTTCATAAAAAATGTTTATTTTGAAGAGGCAAAATTCCATGTTCTTTAAATCTTTTGGTGCTTGAGCCATTGACATCTAAAGCCCATGTCACACTGCCCAACGGATGCAAAAAGGACACAACGGACGAGCAAAATGTTCCTTCCATTGTTATCCGCTCTCAAAAGGGGCAAAAATTTGCATAACCGGAGCGGATAACACGGACGCGGGGAGGACGCAGGGCGGATGCAAAGCGGATGCGGAATGGAAGCCCAGCGAATGGAAGCGGATGAGAGCGGATGGCGCATCCGCTAGGCTTCCGAGGGGCTTCAGCAAAGCGGCCGCGGAACAGATACAGCAGATGCACAGTGGACACGGAACGGATGAAGCGGATGCACAACGGATGCACAGCAGAAGCCTAATGGATGCCTGGCGTTAATTGCGCATGCGGGGAGGATGCATTGCGTCAGCCCTGCGGATATAACGGAAGCAGCTCGGAAGCAGGTTGCCATTCAGAGGAAAGACCTGCTGCCGGACGGATTGGCTGCCTTGCCTGCATGTCTGCCTGCAAGCCTTGCTGCCAGCCTGCCTGCAAGCCTTGCTGCCAGCCGGTCTGCCTGCCAGCCTTGCTGCCTGCCTTCCTGCCAGCCTTGGTTCATGTCTGCCTGCCAGCCTTGCTGCCTGGCTGCCTGCCAGCCTTGCTGCCAGCCTTGGTTCCTGCCAGCCTCCCTGCCAGCCAGCAACCCCACAACCATGCGGAAGCACAGCAAGCCTCAGCCATCTGCTGCCAGCCCTTGCAAGAGGGACAGGGCTACCATCCCGCCCCCTGGCCCTCACTCTGGTTCTGCTGGGGCTTCTGCAGCACGGGCTCGCTCTTCTGGGGCTGGGGCTTCTGCTGCTTCTGCTTCTGGAGGAGCTGATGACAAGCACTCCAGCACCAGCCACCTCCACAGCACCTGCACCCTTCACCCCTGAGACTGAGCGACCAAGAGGAGTGCCAGAGACTCATTTTTGTTTTATAGCTTGTTGTTAATAAAGTCTATTTATGATTCACACACTTGCTTCATTTCTTTTTTTTCATAAAGTCTTGCTGGAAACTTTTAGAAATGGTTTAAGCCTTTGCATGCTTGTGGGATGGGTAAGGATAGCTTTGGGATGGGTTAGGATACCTGTGGGATGGGTAATAGCTGTGGGATGGGTTAGGATAGTAGTGGGATAGATAAACCTCCAGTGCAAGCATAGTGGGACTGTATGGTCCACTCTCCCAGGTGCCCCACCTATGGCCCTTTATTATCAATAATAATGTAATAATTATCCGCGCATGTCAACATAAACACAACTCTTTATTAAACACCCTGTTCATTGTAGGCCAACCAAACATACATGGCCCAATCTCATCCGCGTGATGAGACAGGCTGAAGGAAGCATCCATTAAGCATCCATCATCCTGTCTTGCCACTCCACTGCTCCAGCTGGGGAGTTGCACCAGTGTCTCAGGAGGTTGCGCTGCTTCTTCGCTTCATGTGAGGCTCTGTTGGGGCCTTGCACATCCTCAGTGTCAATCAGGTTTCGCCCTTGCCTCCATTCCCCAGGCTCCATGTCCCCATTGCCTTGTTGGAGGTACACAAGCCTGTTCTGCAAGACTGGGTAGCGGGTGCGCATGAGATTGTACAGGATGCAGCAAGCTTCCATGATCCTCCTCACGGTCTCTGGGCAATGCTGCATGGTGGTGAGAAGTTACCTGTTGGCCAGGATGCCAAAGGCGTTCTCCACCACCCGCCTTGCCCTGGACAGCCTGTAGGTGAAGATCCTCTCTTCACGGGTGAGGCATCTGGAAGTATAGGGCTTCATGAAGTAGGTTGTGAGGGAGAAGGCGTCATCCCCCATGATGAAGTAGGGCACATCTTGTGTGTCATTGGGCAGGGGTTCTGGATCTGGGAAGCCCACGATGAGGTTGCGTTCCAGCTCCTCCTTGAGGTGACTGGCATTGTATACCTGGGCATCTGAAGATGAGCTGTTGCCTGAAGCATCGATGTACATGAACTTGTAGTCAGCATCGACCATGGCGAAGAGGATGATGCTGAAGAAGCCCTTGGAGTTGAAATAAGTGGACCCTGACTTGGCTGGAGCTTTGCAGGCCACGTGCTTGCCATCTATGGCTCCAGCGGTGTGTGGGAAGTCCCACTTCTGATACCACTGCTCTGCAACTTTCTTCCAGCCTTCTTCAGTGGAGGGGTATTGGAGGAGCTCCTCCTTGTATTCTTCGATGATGGCCTGCACCACTTCTCTGACCACAGTGCTAATGGTGTTGGATGGCACCCTCCAGCCATACTGCATGCTCCTGTAGGTGGTCCCTGAGGCCAGGTGGCGCAGAGTGATTGCCACCTTGAGCCCAGGTTCCAGGCTGGGCCGGAAGCAGGTGTTTACCTTGGTCAACCTGGGTGTCAGGCGCTGCACAATTTCGTCAAACATGGCTGGAGGCATCCTCATGAAGTTCTGGAACACCCGAGTGTCTTCGTTCCTGAGCTCCACCATCAGCTTGTTGTACAGTCCATCCTCTGCTCTTCTGGCGAAAACTCTTTTTGGCTGCCTCTTTTTCTTCTCACAGTAGAGTTCACAGAGCCTGCAGATGGCTTCGCACTGTTGCAGAATGATGGTGGCTGCCGAAAGGACTTTGTTACAATCCACAGTGGACATGACTGGATGCTGTGGAAGAGGAAGAGTCAGATGAAAGCTGCAGAGGTCTGCACCGCTGGGCTGCTGTTCTGAAAGTGAGATGCAGATGAGTTGCTCCCCCTTTTTATAGAAAATATAGGTTTTCCGCTAGGCATCCTCAAGGCATCCTGTAGACATCCTTAATATCCGAGATAGGTCCCCTCTGCGAATGTTTTTTCTGTTTTAAACGCTTTGTTTCCATGCTGCATCCGCTAGGCATCCGTTCTGCATCCGTTCTGCATCCGTTCCGCTTCCTCCCTGCGTCCGTTTACCGCTGGAGCAGATGGAGTTGCGCGGATGCGCAGCGGATGCCTAGCGGATATAGCGGATATAGCGGATGCGAAGCGGATGCGAAGCGGATGCAGAACGGACGAACTGGATACATTTTCCGTGCAAAAGTTTTGGGCAGCTCAAAACTTTCGGAGCAGATGAAACGTCAGTAAACGGATGCTGGACGGATAGAGAGGAAGCAAAATGGAGGCAGTGAGTACATCGCGTTTTCCAACGGATGGCAAGCTTTTTTGTCCGTTTTACATCCTCTTTGCATCTGTTGGTTCAGTGTGACATGGGCTTAAGGGACAGTTTTGTCTCTCTTTTCTGATCTTAAAAAGTGAAATAACTGTTGAAGTTTTGAGACTCTGGTTTATATAGATGCATATATCTAAGAAAGAAATAGAATTCCTAAAAGAATGTGGACACTTTGTCCTTTCTCTCATGGATTCATGCACATAGGCAGGCATATATACCACCACCACCACAAAAAATTACTCTACATTTATACCTTAAAGCAATTTAGTTTAAGATGAAAGGGGTGATTAATTGAAGGTAAATTTAATTTTGAACAGGATCAGTATGGAAAATTAATTAGAAGTAAATTAATTGAAGAGAAATTACTGATTTGGAATAATTGAAGAATGGCAGGTGGTTTGGCTGGGGAATTAATTGTGAAATTTAAATATATGTCCTTATTTCTATATTTGCATCTGCAATATGAGTTAATTTATTAGTATTCTTCAGCTCTCTACTAATCTGGAAAAATATTAATATCTCCAATTAATCTTTAGTTGGTTTAGCAGGCATAAAACTTTTAAGTATCTGATATCACTGGTGTCTATTATTTACTGGTGTCTACAGAGTTCACTTTGTTCAACTACTGTACTTCATATTGTCCAGATTTATTGTAATCTTCATGATCAGATCTGCTCACAAATGGAAGAATATAGATTGTTGTAAATCTGTTGCAACAAAAAAGTAAAATTTCTTCAGAAACATACACTTTAATATTTCCTGTGGTGAAAAAAATGCTGATTTTCTTTGTCCTACTAAAATTATGTAGATGAAGAGCCTTATAGTTGTTCATATGTGTTATTTTTTAGGGAATAGCTACCTCACTGGGTATTTTGGCAGACATCTTTATATCTATGAGTGAAGATGATTACATCAGATTTAAAAACAATTCTCAGCTTGGCCTGGTAACTATTTTTACAGCAGAGATGAACTTGATTTAACTAACTTTCATACATACATACATTTTAGAGCAAGCATTATGCAGAGTACAGAAAAGGAATAAACAATATAAATCAAAGGAATTAAACAAGAAAAAAGAAAAGAAAAATAATTTATATCAACATCATTCATCATATTGCTTTGTAGCTGTCTTTGCTTGCTAACCATTCTTGTTTATGCCACATTCATACAATTCACATATTTAGCCTTTTGTTCTCTCTCAACTTTTTCCCAAGATTCCTTTAACTCCATCTAACCTTCCTCTCAACCCATTCACCTTTGTTTCATACATCAGTATTTGTTTTGTATTTGAAGTTCATCATTTTCATTGTTTGGGCTATCTTTTTTTTTACATCATTTATTGATATTTGTATTCAAGCCACATTTGTGCATTACCATTCATTTATGACCATGTGCTATATTGCTTGTTTTATCACTCTTCTTAAGTTTCCCATTGCCTCTTTGTCCAACTTCCTTTTATGTTTATCTGCATGTACCCAACTTTCCGTCTGTACAACAAAGTAGGCAGGCTGTTACTATACCTATTTTTCACTTATTTCAGCCAACATTCTTTTTCTTACAACCAGCCATATCCACTTCCTTTCTACAAATTTTCATCACTCAAAATCCATTCATTTTTTCATTTATTTTAAATGTTATATAAAAGGACAAACACTTCTTCCAGTTATTACCAGCTATGTGTATTTTGCAATTGATGCCTCCCTTTTCTAATTCAAATGCAAGTACCATTAATAAATTAATTTTCAAATAATATTTCTAATTGCATCAGACACACTTATATTACATTCACTACAAATTATTTGGACTGTCAGGAACCTACATATCATTATTTGTTTACTAAAATACAGATACATTAATGTCTCATACCATCCAACATACTATCAGCATTCCTTGTTTATTTGACCAGAAATACATGAAACAAATAAGATGATATTACACACATATGTATTACTCCAGATCAATTTTGAACCATTCTGTAAGAATTCCATTTATCATTCCACATGTTTAATTACTATCATACACTGCTTTTGGCATATTTCGCAATCTTTACCTTCTTATTTATACAAAATAGTTTGTAATTCAAGCCTATTATTTTTCACACGTGGTCTCTGAATTAAGAGATGCAATTAAGTCTATGTCATATAAAATATGCATTTAAAAATATCAAAATAAGTATCCTTCAATGTTCATTTTCTTTTTGTTATTTTATTAGAACCTTCTTAAAGAATTTGACCATCGTTTACTTTCAGCTGCCGAAGCTTGCAAGCTGGCTGCAGTCTTGAGTCAGTTCACACCATTGTTTGTGCTCACTGCAGTTGTAAGTACCATGTTCAGCATTCCTATTTTCTTCCACTCTGAAAATTCTTTACAACGTTTTTTGTCAACTACTGATATAATATGCTCCTGCCTAGCTAATACTTAGGATTCAAATTATAATATGAATTTCTAGTGCAGATGAAATAAATGAAATATAAAGCAGAAAGTTAAACTGCACCCAGGGACAAGCTTTTTACTCTAAAACAGTTATGATTTATTCTAAACAATTATTTGCTATTGCCTGAATTAGTATTGCAGTTCAGAAAAATAAATAAAAGCATGTTCCATTTATTTCACTGGTTTTCACCACAGGATAAGTATAGTTATAAATACAGTTTCTGTCAGAATCCATATTTAGTTATCAATAAGTTGAAATTAACAACACATTATTAATCTTGCTTTACTTGATCCTGGAGTAGAAAATGTGATTTCTTTCATCTTTCAAGGCTATAATTCCCATATATAATTTATTTATTTATTAATTCATCACATGTTTACACCACCAATCATAACTAAGTGACTCTGGGCAGTTTACAAGATTGATTGAGTTAATTTGGATGTTTTGTATCTTTCATTTGGATGTTTTATCTATTTCTGTTGTAATTATACTCATTCTTGTTTGAATATGTTCTTTGAATGTTTTTGAAGGTGTTTTTACTGTATTCCTTTAAACTCCCCTCATTTCTAACAAAGGTGAACAGTGATTTAAAATGTTATGCTAAATAAATTTATGTTAAAATAAAACTAATAATAATGTTTCACTAAAAGTAGAAACCATGATCAACTGAAAATTAATGAGAACAATTCTGATTACAAGCTGGAATAAATTTTTAAGGGATTTGAAACATATATACATGAAATTCATACATATGAATTTGACAAATTCTATTCATTCTCAATGTATTTATTTTTCAGAATATCCGGGGAATGTGTTTGCTAACTTACAGCTGTTCAAGTGCGTGTCCTCCAGAAAAGCGAACATTTTATTTATCTCAGGCAAAGGAGTCCTTTGAAATTGGTTTACTGAGCAAGAAGGACAAAGAACCAGTCACCAGCAAACAGGAGCTCCACAGTTTTATCAAAGCAGCTTTCTCCCTTGCCAAAGTACACCAGCGTCTGTATGGGGAAAGCAAGAACCTTAATCAGGTGAATCAGTTGTGCCAGGATGCTTTGGAGAAGCTTTATGCTTACAGTTATTCACTTCAAAATGAAGAGCAGGAAAAAGAACTGTTTGCTAAAGACATTATGTCCCTGGTCATGTCAGTTAAAGAACAGTTACAAGTGCAAAGTTTTCCTAATTCAGATGCCAAATCCTACATTCCTGATTGCTACAAAACTGATGTCAAAAAAGAGGTTCTGAATTGTAATTTGAGCTTTGAGGAGGTTCTCAGAATATATTTTCAGCATCATGAATCAGTCTGTGATGTTTTTGAAAGTACTTGCAGAAATCATAAAATTAGACCAGGGAAACAGAAGGCAAGAGCCTGTATAACAACTTTGAAGACTGAAACCAGAAATATGGATACCATATGTGCTACAGAAGCAAATTCTCATTATGACAATCACAATGGAGAAATCCCAGTTTCACAGAAAGAAAACAAAAGACAAAGAAAGAAAATTGCTCACATTGTTTCAAGGAGGACTTCTCCTGATGAACAGACAGAAAGTGAAACTTCTGATAATCAAAACAATGCTGGTTGGGAAGAAATTGTCAATAATAAAAATGATCTATCCCAAGATAAGGAGCAGAAGACAAAGAACATTATAGAGTTGCCTGAAGTTATTGAAAAGAAAATTCAAGAAAGTGATCTTTGTTTGTTAACTAATAAAATACACAAAATCACACTTCAACACTCTCAAAATGACACAGGTTCTTTAAAGCATCCCTTTCCGAAAAGCATGCCTTTCACTAATACACCAAAAGAATTGGACCCCAATTTAAGAAAGAAAGATATGGAGGCAGGAGTGGATGCTTCTAAACAGTCATGCAGAGGAGCTAGTAGCAGCAACTCCAAACAAGATAAAGTAATGAGTTCTACACCTGAAAAAGAAATAATTTCTTCAGGGAAGGTTTCCAGAACCAAGGACAGCAGCAATGTGACAATTTCTAGGATGAGAAAAGGAAGCATTGAAAACAATGCAAACCAGGCACAAGATTCAATAAGTAGAAATCATCCAATAAGTAGAAATCATTGGCAAATGGTTGACTTAGAAGGAGAAACAGAAGATGGAACGGAAGATTCACTAATGAATCCAGATTTACCCAGTGAAAGGACAGTTCCTGCTTCTATCAGAAACAATATATCAAAAGCTGAATGTAACAATTTTGTACAAAATTGGATTAGCCAATCTGCCAATCTGATGTTAACAGGATGTTCCTCTAAAATATCTGAATTTAATACACAAGCAGAAGATGGCTGGGAGCTGGTTTCTGATGATAGAAGAGAGTTAACAGACCATGGTACTAATGAAGGTATAATAAAAGACCCACAAAATTACAGGACTGAGGCTCCAAGTTGTTCATTAGGATGGGGCAACAAGCAAGTTTCAAATCATTCTATTGATTGTGCTACAACTGAAGAAGGTGATGAAGGTGAAAATATGAGAGACATTTTAAATGGCTCCCAAAGCTCAAGCTCTCTGAAATCATGGTACAAAGGACCCAGTTTTTCCAGTAGTTTTTCTGAACTGGGAAGTCCTCCTTTAATGAATTCTAGTGAAAGCTCTTTTTCCTTTATTAGCATGGCCAAAGAACAAATGCAACAAGCTCGTATTCTGAGCAATTATGATTATAACAAACTATTTTCAGGTGTTGAACATGCTTGGCTAGTTGAGAGAATGAAGAATACGGGATTCTTTAAACCAAACCTCCTGCATAGAACACACTGTAAGCCACATTTTTCTAAACGATTATCTTTGCTCCAGGAATTTATGCTATACTATTCTCAGAGACAGAAGTTGATTGCATCCTGGCACTTTCATACTGATTTATAAATTTGAGCCATTTGACTCATGGTAGAGTTACCTGCTCATCCACCCTATGGGATCAGAAGGACCAGGTTCAGCAGGACCTGCTGCTATGGCCAGCAGATAGCACTATGCTTTTTTTTTCTTTTTACATATTTACCACCAAAGATGAAGGATAAATATCAGTTAATATTGCCTAGCCTCATTCAGAATTTGTATTTCTTTTCTTTGCCCAATTTCTATCTTAATGTATGGATATCAAAATCCAGGATGTATCCTGTCCTACAGGTGTGTCCAGGGATGGGATTCTATCAGTTTGCACCTATTCACTAGAACCGGTTGTTAACATACTAAGCAGTTCAGAGAACCGGTTGTTAGAAGAAATTGCTGGCCTAATCCTGTAAGGAAGGCAGGAAGAAAACATTCTGGTGTTGCTTACAGAAACTGCCTCTCCATTAACCCTTATTACATTCTTGGCAGGACTAGACTTCCTGTCTCAGAAACATCCCTGGAGTTTCCCCCCCCCCTCCTTTGCTGGTACTTTGCTTGTGTGGAGTGACCATTCAAAGTTACAATGGCACTGAAAAAAGTGACTTATGACCATTTTTCATACTTATGACTGTTGCAGCATCCCCACAGTCATGAGAGGCCAGGCAAGGAGATGCATGCCTTGAAGTGAGTGAGGTTGAGTTGGCCATGCCCAACCAGTCACATCACCTCCAAGCCATGTCCACCACCTAAGCTACACCCACAGAACCGGTTGTTAAAAAATTTGAATTCCACCCGTGGATGTGTTAAACTCAAGGGCTAAACTCTGGCCCATGGGGTGCTTTGATTTGGCCCATGGAAACAGCAAAGGACTGGGCCGTAGTGCCTCTGCCGGTGAAAATGGAGCTCGGGAGGACCCCACTTTCAGACCCAATGGCCTCTGCAGCCCTCTGCCAGTGAAAACAGAATTCCATTTTCACTGGCAGAGTGCTTCAGGAGGCATCAAAATGGAGATTGGGAGCCTGTTTTCTCTGGCAGGCTATTCAGGCCACCAGAAGCACCCCCAACACAAGTGACATCAAGTTGGCCACACCCAAACCGTCCATGCCTACCCCAGCCTCTGAGGTCAAACACAACCCTGATGCGGCCCTCAATGCAATCAAGTTTGTCATCCCTGCTATACTACAGTTGTCTGTAGCAGAGCCAATGTGATAATAGTCTGCATATTATGAAAAACTAAACACATAATCATTTTGGGAGGAATGATGCAATTTATGCTATTCTCTCCATGCTACCACATAGGATGCCATTAGTTCCAAGGGCTTCTCCACTCTTTTTGCTGGGTCTCCTTCCTCAAAGCTGCAGCTGACCGCACATACAGAGGTTCTATGGCTGTGGATGTCAGATGATTGTATGGAATCTTGTAGAGAGTAGTATAGTGAAGGGCATGATACTCAGTCTATAGCTAGTCATACCCTGCCAATGCGAATTTCATCAAAATGTTGATGCGAAATTGAATAAAAGTTATTTTTCATCCAACAATAAAGGGAAAAAAATGATGCTGCAGAAGTTAAGAAAAGTTCAAGACTTCTTTTTTTTTAATAAAAGTTTTTATTCATTTTTCAATATATTAAGAACATCTTTTTTCAGTGAACAGCACCACATTTCCATTACAAACATGACTTTAATTTCATACTCATCTTTCACATTTAATTCCAAATATTACCATTGCTTTTCATATTTTCTATCCTTTTTATTGTATGCTTTCATCCAGCTTATTTTGTTTATTTTTTCAATTTATGACTTGATCTATTCCCCTAACCTTTAAATAAGTCTCATGTTATCATATTCATTATACTTTATGATTTTCTCTATCAGGTTTGCATTTTCATTGCAAATCTTTAATTCATCATTCCACGAGTTCAATTTCAATTCCAACATTTCAAAAAAGTTTCTCCTACTATTAACAATTATAGTTTACATATTATGTAATTAATCCCCCTTTAAATCTTATTAATTATTTAGTTTTGATTATCACCTAATAAATTAAAACAATATTCTTCTATCAATTACTACATTGCATATATACTTTTCAATTCAGGATCTGCAAGTTTCTCCTTCAATTACATACATAATATATATAATTTAATAAAAAAATAATCTATTTAATTCATCATAAAACTGATATTATTGCACTAGTCCCCATTTCCACATTTCAACTATAATTTATACTTTCATTACACATAGCTAATATACTTATCATAATTCCCTCTTTTTCACAATTATTCCATTTGACTCAGTGTTTAATTCTATTGAAAAAATATACATATCTTACCATAACAAAACAATGTCAGCTCCAGTCTCTCATTTCAATAATCTGTATTTCACTATTTTCTAATAGTAAAAAGTAGTCTATTCAATTTATCATAGAAGTTAGTATTACTTTCCTCGTCAAACTTATCATAATTTCCCCTTAACAATTTTTCCATTTGGCTATGTGTATAATTCCATTAAAAAGAAAAGAAAAAGAAATGAGACAGCAAACTTACGCCAACAAAACAATATCAGTTCCAGTTTCACATTTTATAAATCTATATTTCACTATTTAGTTAATTAATTACTTTTAATTCATTTATACCTCATCAATTTGCAGAATCCCTTCTCTTAATATTTAGCTAAACATTATCTCTCTGTCTTTCAAACAAACATTTTCTTTTCATCCTTACTTGATTCACATATTTCTTTGTTTCCTGGTCATGTTTCTTATTATTTCTTTTTCCCTTCATTCTTCCCTCCTTTTTCTACTCCAATTTTTGGCCACCTCTCTTTTTAGTACTGTCTTCTGCCCTTCCCTCTTCGGCTATTTCTTTTTGTTTGGTTTGGTTTTCAATATAAGCCTCTTTTTAATCACCATTTCAAACCTCCTGTTTTTAATTCCCCTTCTTTTCTCTCTTCACTTTAACTCTCATTGTTTTAAATGTTAATTAAAGATGGCCTCTTCTGTACTCTGCTCCTCTTCTTATGACATTTCTTGTTGTTCTTCATATTCTAAAATCACCATTTGTAAAAATTGCAAAGTCGGGCAAAGCAGTTTGCCTTCTTCTTGTAACATTTCTTTCATATTTCTAAGTTCTAATTTTAGTTCTAAGAACAAATCTGCCATTTTTTCACTTTTATCCAGTAACTTGATTCAACCAATATCTATGTCTATTTTATTAATTCCTCTTTAAATTTTCTTGGTTCATCTTATAGTTCAATGTCCATAAAAGTTTACACCAGAGTTACTAAACAATCCCAAAATGGTTTCTTCCTGCTTTTTTCTTTGTCTTAATGTTCAATAATTCACTTTCATTTTCCAGGGTCTCTATTTTATTGTATCCTAATCAGTTCCTTTGTAACCAGTAAGTCCTTGAAGGAACCAGGCTTTTAAAAAGAAAAGGAGAAAAAAGGGATATAAACAATTCCTTTGGCCACTAGATGGCAGTCTCCATTATATCTAAAATCCAGTCTTTTTTCTCCCACTTTTTCCCCTCTATTTCAAGCTTTTAAAATTCCAAACATTTGATAAGTCCAAGTATCAATTACTTTCTTTTCCCCCCCCCCTTGACATGTCCAAATAAGGCTTAAATTAAGCCTTTTGGTGTCAGGGTCATCTGTTTATCACATATAGGCAGAAATCTTCTTCCGGCTTCTTCCTATTAAGATTCAAAGTTACTTTAAGCTGTCAAAATTTCTTTCTTCATCATTCGCCGCTTCAATTAACTCTCTTAAAAAATTTCTTTAATATTATTCCGGGGTACCTTTTATTTAGAGGTTGCGCCCAATTCTCTGGGTTTCTATGCTGTTCTCTTCTTCTCTGCTCCTGCACAATCTTATCCCAATCAGCTCACCTCTTCAGGGTGGCCATATTGGCCACCACTATGGCCATCTTCGGGAGAGGAAGTATTGCCAAGCCAGGGAGGAGAGATGTGGCTCCCCTCAACCCAGTCAGCAGTCTTTCCCTTCTTCGCCATCTCTACGGGTGGCTTTGGCCCCAAATCAGGTTGATCAGGGCCCTCTGATGAAAGAACTTGAACTGAAACCACGGACAATTGCAAATTTTGGTCCATAGGCAAGAGAGTCTCACCGGAAGTCCCCAAAAGTTCAAGACTTCTGAATTCAGATCTTGCTATAATATTTGATACAATTGTTTTTCTATGGATTTTGTGTCATATATATTCTTAAAATATAAGATGTAAATAAACTGATAATGATTTAATAAGAGATAGAATCTAAATACTGATGTCCACATATTTCAATTAAAGTTCTGTATCTGCTGCAGAATCATTTGTTTTGATTTAAGTGTTTTTGTGGTTATCGTATACAATGCAATATATTTCCTTTGGGGGCATGAACTTTTTACATATGTAGGCATCGGCAAGATATTATTGAAAAATATATTCTCAGTCCAAAGCAATTAATCTTGTTTTGCTTTTCTGTGCACATATGAGACTGATAGGTCTATGTGCAGTTTTTACAGATCAGATTGTGAAAGCACATTTGACATACTGTAGCTCTGTCACTTCATCCATTTTTTTCTCTAGATGCTCTTCTTTTGAAATACTCTAAAATATCTGGGCTGTGGACAGCTCAGGAGACAACTGCATATATTGGAGATAACTTGAGTGTGGCAAAGAAAGGCAAGCAGAGGAATGCTTTTTGGATACACTTTCTGCACCAAGAAGAAACCCTGGGAAGGTATGACTCAAGCTAACATATGATCTGGAAAAGTTCACATAAGCTCCATATTATGTTGCATTTGACTACATATAGGGCTCCTGGCAGCAGAATCTTACTTCAGCCTTTGTAGAGTAAAGTGTTCCACCATTGCTGAAGCTACATGTCGTTTTAGCAGCGCAAGATAAGTGGCAAATACAACACAAAATCGAGCAGTCTGCCGCTACTTGATTCCCACATCTGCTTTCTGAGATAACCTTTCCGAGTACCTAGATGATAGACTTCATTTTCAATTCCCAGAATTCTCCAACAGTAAAAGCACTGCTGACTTAAAGTACTTGCAGTACTAAGGACCCATATTATTCAAAGGATGAGTGTAGAAGCTGCCAGACCAGGTCTGAAGTTGAAATAGAGAAAGGGTAACATTAAGATAGCAGTTATCCTGGGTCAACCTGAAGCCTGGGGCTAGGGAACTTCCAGTGATTCATTTCATCAAAATCTCCTTCTCCACAGGAAAACCAGAGTTCTTCGTGGAAAAGTCTTCCTTCAATATTATCGATGTTTTTCATGAACATTTGCCCTCTTCCTACTACTAGAGTATTCCAATAGCTCATCAATTGCATGTGGTTATACCCCTACTTTCTTAGATAATTTCCAGACATGAGAAAAACTTGTATCAGTCATATAGCATTTCTTATTCTTTTGGGGAAAAAATAATTAAAAGGTGGAGGCAAAAATAAAGGAAAACAGAAGGAGGTTCAGAACCATGGCTCCCCTTTTTACTGATTTAAAAAGTGGTGATTCCTCACCTATGAAAATCTTCCAGGTTATTCATAGGGTCATTCTGCCTAGACCGTATTTTGTGTGTGTGTGTGTATGTCAAACCTGAGCTGCTATTGGAGAAGAGCAATGAATACATTTCCTAAAGAAACATGAGGAGTCTCTGTGGCACAGTGGTTAGAGTGTAGTACTGCAAGCTACTTCTGCAGCCAGCTGCCTACAATTTGGCAGTTCAAATCCCACCAGGCTCAAGATTAACTCAGCCTTCCATCCTTCTGAGGTGCGTAAAATGAGGACCCAAATTGTTGGGGGCAATATGCTGACTCTGTAAACTTCTTAAAGAGGGCTGTAAAGCATTATAAAGTGGTATATAAGTCTAAGTGCTATTGCTATATTACTGTGGTATGTTAAATTAGTCCCAGTAAATGGAGAATATTATTTGTGCTGTGTTACATTATCCTTAGGTATGTTGGCAAAGAATACAAAGAAGAAAAAGAGATTATATACCATTTCAATGATGTAGAACGGCAAATGACAGCTCAATACTATGTGACAGAATTCAACAAAAGACTGTATGAGCAAAACATTCCTACACAAATCTTTTATATTCCATCAGTGGTACTCTTGGTAAGGAGAAACCAAAAGGCTATAATGAATTCAACAAAAGACAAGAAGAAATGTCCTCATTAAAATAGTGACTGTATCTATGTGGAAATACTATTCATACTGTAGCTCTCTTATTTCTTTTCCAGATACTAGAAGGCAAATCTATCCAAGGATGTGTAACCGTGGAACCCTACATTCTAGGAGAATTTGTGAAGTTATCCAACAACACCAATGTAGTAAGATTGGAGTACAAAGCCACAGAATATGGACTTGCATATGGTCATTTCTGCTACGAATTTTCCCAAGGCACAGATGTGGTGGTCGATTTACAAGGTTTGTAAACATGCAGTCAACATATGGTGAAAGCTCACATTTTATTAGGGGAATGGGTTATTAAAAGCTGAGGTTTGTTTTGAACAGGCATAGCTGCTTCATCATGTGACTATTTAGAGTTCTAATTTCAGTGGCCATAGAATGCTAAATAATTACATGGGACAAAGATAAGAGGAAGAAGAAAAATGTTGGCAGGAAGAAGGGAGAATGGAATGGAATTAATGTATCTCAAAAGTAGGCAAACAGCAGCAAAAGTTTTAACTGATTGATTGGAAGATGCAATCTCCATTTCACTTAAGCTATAAGTAATTTCTCATAAGTAGATTCCATAAATAATTTAGATGTCATTTGTCCTCATTGGTAAAAATAAGTCTGAATGCATTTTTCTACTAACGTTACTATGGTGTCATGACTGTTCAATCAAAGAGATTACTGTTAGGAATCAACCCTGATTCAAAGACACTATTTATTTGGAATGTTCAAATCAGTGTTGATTTCTGATACCTATATAGTTTTCTTGGCAAAATTTCTGAAGTGCTTGCTGTTGCCTTCTTCTCTTTTTCTGGGAAAGAGTGACTGGCCCAAGTTCGGCCCGTTGCCTTTGTGAAAAAAAAAATTAAAACTCATAAATTCCCAGTTCTAGCCTTGAGGTACTCTGCCCTTTGATCCAGTTACAGAACCAATATTTCCTGCTGAAATATTTTAGGAACATAGAAACAAAAGAGAATATAATTCCACTTCCACTGTACTTCGTACTTTGAAACTGTTTTTAATTGTTACATTGTCAATAAATATGCCTTTAATACTAAGGGACTAAGATAGATTTACTGTAGATTCAAATCCATCTTTAGCCATGGAAACTTGCTTGGTGATTAGGCCAGTTACTCTTTCCTGGTGCAACCCACTTCACAAGGTGGCTGCTAGGGAAAATTGGATAAGGAAGTGCTATGTATACTACGAAATTGAATATAAATCTAATAAATAAAATATTACAACTTTTAATCAGTGGAAACATTTTCAAAGCTGCATGGTCATAAGTCACCGTTTGTGAGTTGGGTGGCTTGTTTAATAACTAAAATAAATGTGCATTTTTGCTATTAACATTTGCTTGGAGTAGGAAAGTTTATATAGTGCTTACATTAAGAAAATGACTTTTTGTTTTGTTTTTTTTTTGTTTTCCTTTGGACAGGCTGGGTGACTGATAATGGAAAAGGTCTCATTTATCTTACTGATCCCCAGATCCATTCTGTCTCTAAGAAAGGAACATCAGGCCTCACAAACTTTGGAAAGAAAGGAATCTACTATTTCTTCAATAATCAGCATACAGAATGCAATGAAATCTGTTCCCGTCTTTCATTGACAAGACCTTCAATAGAGAAACTAAAGTGATATTGGTTAATCCTTGCCCCTTTCTTTACCCAAGAGTTCTTGCTATGACTTTTCAACAAATATATTTTCCTATTTTTTTAATATCTGCACCATGATATTCAATTAAATTGTGTTAATTATATGTTCTTATATCAAAAGTTCATTCTGTAATAAGGCAAAGATGTTACTCAGAAGGAGAGCTTCTTTTTATCTTATTCTTTGTACAATTGCATGTTGTATGCACAGAAGTGTTGTTCTAAGTATAGAAATAGCTGTGCATCTGAGCATCATACAAATCAGTCATTGATAGGAAAGTCAATACTGATAAAAGGCAGCCTATACACACCACCTTACCTTATCTGGAAATGATTATTAATATAGCTAAGCTAAATAGGCTTGGTAAAGAGTTCAGCTCTACCAGCACTCATGTTCTTTATGTCATGCATTTTAAGTACATTTTCTTCCAAAAGGCTGCCTTTTTCCTTTTTTGTATTAATACTGCAATACAAACAAGCCAGCTGAGCACTGTTAAATTCATTAGTCAGCAGACTTCAACAACTGCTTAATTTTATATTTAGGAGCTCTGCTTTCATCTTGAGCCATGGACCCTGATTCATTTTCAACTTATTATCCAGGGACCAACAAGGAAAACATGATAATTGTTGCCCACAAAACAATACCCTGTGTTATAGTCAAGGAATCAAGGGGATCAAAAAAAAAAAATCACAAGAAAGAAGGAAACTCCTTTTTTCCAGTTGTGATGTTAATGTAGGTCATGGTCTAATTATCTGGTGTCCTGATGTTTCTCCATCAAGTATCTGGCATCTTCAGAGGTACAAATTATATACTTCTTGAAAGCTAACAAATCAAAAAAATAACTTCATAAAAATCTAACCACCACCAATGGTCATCCTAAAACATTGAATCAACAAAAAATAATTAAAAGCAATTAAAAAGCTTTACATTTAACTCTTTTCTTAAAAAGTTAGTGTGGCAACTTTTAAAAGTTAGATCTGCAACATCCTTAATGCTGATCTCACATTTGTGTCAGAGAAAGTGCATTCCATAAAACTATTTAAAACTGGACTTAATTTATTCAGTAATAGTTATTCAAGAATGTACAGTCCTAGACCAAACCTTTAAAAAAAACTGAATAAAGAATAAATAAAAATGTTAATAATTCAAAATTAAAATATAATTGTGGAAAGAGGTTGGATCTAAGGAGCTTAATGGTATATGAACTTGTATGTATGTTTGGACATGTATGTGTTTAATGTGTAATTTAAATATTAGAATTATTAATTTGCTAAACTGATGCAAAGCTATATGAGCAGGAATAAATATTCTCCCAAAACAAATGAAAGCATAAATGTCCTGGGGCGCAATTACTCAAAATCATTTTAAGTATTACTCAAAATCATTTTTAAATGCATTGGGAGGCCAGGTGCATCATAAAATTCTTTTTTTAGCAGACATTCCTTGCAGTCAGTGGGCCTTAACTTTCCATGCTAGTTTCCTAATCTTAATTTTAAAGCTCAGAGCTGTTTTCCCAGAGCTATTCCTAAATCAAGTGGTCCCTCATTCTGTTACACTGGCCAATGCTATTGCCATTGATCCTAGAACAGAGGGTGTTGCTCAAAGCTATCTAACATATTCAGGCTGCTTCTGGTTTGACACTCATCCTCTTTGAATGTTTTGTAGTATGTATGCTGTTCTTGCACTGGGTAAAAGCAGCTGTTACCTTTTATTCTTTCTTTCTAACCATCTTTCTTCTTTCTTTCTGTTTATGAAGCAATATTTTGTGTTTTTTGATCAAAGCTTATAATTCATGGATATGACCTTCCTGGACTTTTGTCAACTACCACCTGGAGGACTTTAAAAAGAAGCAGAAGATGAATTACATTTTTTTCATTTCTTAAATAGTCATATAGAAATATTTTTATTGTCATAGAACAGTAATACACATTTCCTGCACAAAATTCACTAAATCTGTTACATGATTTCCCTTCATTTTTTTAAGGTTGGCAGAAGAGAATTTCTAAATCACTCTGGCTCTCAACCCTTTTCCCCCTCTAAAAGAAGTAATTACCTTTGTAACTTTCCCAATGTTAAACAATGGTGGGATCTCACTATAGAGCAGACATCTGTTTTGTACCACCCTGTGTGATATGGATTTCTTTGAATGCACCATTTCACATGACCCTGGAATACTTAACAAAATGTTAGTTGATAATTTTCAGACTGAGCATGTTTAAATCAACGATTGGCTGGTTGTTTCATCACACACCCATTTAAAATATTATAAAATATTTCAAAAATTATTTAAAATATATATTTAGAATCCCATTTAGATGGACGATGCCTGATTTGATGTGGATGTACATTAAACGGTGATGCTCAATTAAACAGGAAGATTTCCACCAGAATTAGTTTAACATATTTAGCTGATGTAGTATATACTTTTCTACCCAAAGAACATAAAGATATGAAATCTTTAGGTTCTGCGTCTAACTGCACACAACTAAGAATAAGGCAAGATCTAGACTTAAAATGGCACTGATGATAGAGAGTGGAAGAATATTGATGTTTTTCATAGGTGGATGGAAAGGAAAGATGAAGGTGAGAAGTTAAAGAGAATCACTAAATATAACTAAATATAGTTAATGAAACTTTTAAATGGTCGAGGAATAGTATGGAAATTTAAAAAGTGAAGTTGAAGTCAAACTTGGAAAGCAACTAAAGAAACCAGGGCTGTCAGATCGGAAAAAGTCAAGATTGGATAGTAGCATGCAGTGAGCTTGGCAGGGGAATTCAGGGTCTGGGACTGATTTCCAGGCCTGAAATACAAAAAAAGCAAAGCAGAGAGGAGGAGAAGCAAACTCGGCCTTAATGGCTCTATTGTGGTTCACAGGAGCCTGTGCAGGCGGCAGTGGAATCGGACAGTGGGGAAGAACGGGAATCAATCCGGGAGTCTGGAGAGGACTTGGACGAGAGGTCCTGCATCTGATGCAGAGATGGGGCCAGGACCATCTGGAAGTGGTGTACTGACTCCGGAGGCTCTGGAGTCTGGCAGCAGCAAGACAGGAACAAGGAGAGCCTGTTCCTAGAGCATGTGTGCGCAAAGCTGCTAGAAGGCAAGAGCAGCTGAGACAAAAGGAGCAACTCGGGAGTAAGGTTTGGAGTTGATTGCCCCTCCCCTTAGGTATAAAGGAGGTGCAAAGGTAGAGAAACCTTTGCAGGAAGCAAAGTCATTCACTCTGGATTAAACCTTGAAGCTCTGTGTGGACTTTGTAGTTTGGTTGGTTTTTTACAGTTAATTTGGCACTTTAGTTGTTGGCAGCAATTCAAAGATTATCTCAAAGGTGGGTGCTTATCTTAAGGAACTGTTTGAGACTCATTACGGGCTGGGAATGTACATAATTCCCAGCATTTAAATAAAACAAGAGTCGTTTGGACTAAGTGTGTGCTTAATTATGGTTTCAGGAAGCCATGGTCAGAACAGGCTCCTCTGGTGTTGTTCCTGTGATGCTGCTCCATTGCATTTTCTGTAATGGACATAGAATCTGCAGTTTGAGATAAGAAATTTCAGGAAAAAAAGATAGCACTGGCTTCATTGACCTGGCATATCCCCAAACAAGTTAAATTTGTTGTTGATCTGTTGTCCTCTCTGTTGCAAGAAGTACATTTAATGGAGTTTCTGTCTCGCAGGTCCTTGGGAACTTCAACTTACCATTCTGGTTATGATGGCAGCCCAGCAATTCACAACCAAATGATGTCCCAGTTATATTGGGCCTAACACATATAGGTAGAAACTTTAAATGCAGTGTTTATGTTAGCACACTCAAGATATTTCCATCAATCCGTTATCATGATTTTGATTAATTTGCTCAAAGAAAGGATCAGAGTTAAGAGACTACAGGTAGTCCTCAACTTACAACCACAGTTGAGCCCAAAATTTCTGGTTTTAAGTGAGACATTTTTTAAGTCAGTTATGCCCCATGTTACAACCTTACTTGCCATAGTTGTTAAGTGAATCACTTCAGTCAATAAGATGGAAAGCCGATTGTTAAGTGAATCTGACTTCTCCATTGACTTTGCTTGTCAGAAGTTTGCAAAAGATGATCACATGATCTTAGACACTGCAACTGTCATAAATTCAAGTCAGTTGCCAAACATCTGAATTTTTATCACATGACCATGGGGATACTGCAAAGGTCGTAACTGTGTAAAGTGGTCATAAGTCACTTTTTTCAGGGCCAATGTAACTTTGAACAGCCACTAAATGAACTGTTGTAAGTTGAGAACTACCAGTGTTTGCAATATTTGCAAATATTTACAGAGTAAAGAGAGTATTTGCATTTTTTTTTTCATAAGGTAGTCTGAGATATGTCCCACTGCTCAGGCTTGATAAGATGAGATGCCCTGTTCTAAAATGAAACAAATCAATCTCTGTTGTTGCAAATGAATTCCTTATAGGGCACAGTTCAATAACTATCCCACTCATCGTTCTTTGAATCTGAGTTCTGGTATTTGTCAAATATCTGGTATAACGGGTTTAGTCCCAGGCTTTATGTGTTATAACTCACTATTATGTGCCAAGCCTGCCATTACGTTACATAGTGTTTTATATGCAGATTATACGTATATATTTGTTGTAAATTATCAATTTTATTGTAGAGATAATATATAATTCTCTTGCTATTTAAGTAGAAAAGGAATATTTTCTGAACACAGGAGTTTTTAACAAATTTCCTTGCGCTATTTTTATGAAGGTATGAGGATGGTATCTTTTTAAAAGATACATGAATGTCTGTGTTATTTTGAGATGGATCAGAAATATTTCATAAAAGAATCCATGATTTTCACAAAATTTAGCTTAAGGAAGAGGAAATGGCTTTGTCTGTCAAACTAGAGAGAGTTCGGATTTTGTATAGCAGCTTCTTTGTCTTCCTTTTGTCACCTATAAGATATTTGTGCTGTGTTGTTTGAGTACATAAATGTTCCGTCACAGTCCAGAGCTATAGAAGAAATTAGATAGTAAGAGTAAAAAGTGAGAGAGAGAAAGGAGGAGAAAATTAAATCTCTTTTAAAGCTCTCTGCAAAATTCAGTGTTGGGACATTTGCAGCTGCACAAGAAGAAAATACATTCAAAAATATAATGCCGCTGTGAATAATCCTTTTCTAGAGTCTTGCTCACAGACAGCTCAAGCTTTGTAAGGTGAACTTGAACTGGGTCATCGGTCTTGCTTTGGTTCCCAATTGGTTCCCATCACCCGAGGGCATTCAGCATCTTGACTGTGTTAAAAAGAGAGCAAACAATCCATCAGTGATCCCAGAGCTACTTGCTCAAAGAAAAGGAAAATCAGCATGTGACAGTACATTTGGCTGTGAGGTTTTGCAGATTAAAAGGATACATGACAGCTCACATGTTCCTAGGAAGATTACACCAGTTCTTGTTCACAACTAAGAAAGACAGACACCTATCTATTCTCAAAAACTTTAACCAAGGGACCAGAGCTCTTATCTATCAAAAGAAGGTACTCAAACTCTGTTCAAGTCATTCTGTGAAGCTAAAATAAAGTAGCCTTTATTTTATTTGATCTGCTTGCATGTTGTTAATGTTTTCTTAACAATTTCAAATAAATGGAAGGTAAATCCATGTTTTTGCAGCAAATATAGTTTAGTTGATATAATCATTTTACAGCCGTGTATCCCAAAAGAGTTTTAAAAAGTGCAAATAATTGTGAAAAAAAAATGTTAATGCACCTATGGAGCCTGGCCCAATTGGGATTTCTAAGCATCATATGCAGGTCTATAGGACAATACATGGAATGGACTACACACTGCAATAAGCCATGTTTTTTTTCACATATTTTATTGGTAACAATTGACTTAGTTTGCATATATCCATAGCCAAAATCAATGTCATTTCTTACTGTGCCTTAGGTCTAACTGCAGTGCATGAACCTGGTCATTGTTTTCTTTGCATTTTGAAAATGAGGAGCTATCTGAATAAACTGTAAGCATTTCTATTACATAGTCCTTCTCAATTAGTTGTACCCCCTTTTTATGTACTTCAGATTCATATTCTTTGTTGTGTTGTTATGGCTACACAGTCCTTATAATTGACTCTTAAAATACTATTTAATTAATTGTAGCTATTAACCTTTGACAATTTAAGAAAGATTTATATAATTTGAAGAGATTATGTGCATATATAATCACATAATTTATATGTGATTATATCCATGTGTATGTGTGTGTGTGTATGAATGTGTGTATATATATGTGTGTGTGTGTGTGTCTTGGCATGTTCGGGTCTTTTCCCATGTAAGATTGAGAGTATCTTGGCGACGTTTCGACGAGGTCCCACTCGCCATCTTCAGGCTGGTGCTTTCGGCTTCGTGCTTGTGCTCATGCAAGCAAAGTGTGATCAGAGCTGCCGTCTCTCTATAAATAGTGGTAGGGAGGTTGCCTATGTTGTCATTTCTTGATTGGTTGATAGAGTTGATGTTTGCAGATTGGCTGGCTTTTTCGGAAGAACATGTGTGGCTGAGGTATTGGCTGTGTGTCTATCAGCCTCCTGTGTTGTAACGACCTGGGTAATGGGCTATGTGATGACCTTCTGAGTTGTATTGCTGTGACATCCTGGGTCTTGTACTGTAATCTCCTGGGTCATTGGCTGTGTTGTAACATCCTGAGGTTTTGTGGTGTAACCTCCTGAGTTCCGTGATGTGATATCCTGAGCGGGTGGCTGTGATGTGACGTTCTGGGTTTTGGTTTGGCTCTGAGTTTGAGGCCTGGCTATGTGTTCATGGCATGTGTCAGTTTGCTTGGTTTGGGGTTTGGGGTGTGTGGCAGCTGGTGATGCAGCCAAGGACTGGTTTCTGGATGGTGGTTGCCTTTCATCTATGGGGTGGGTTTGGTTTTGAGTCTGGTGAGGAAGATTGGTGGTGGTGTCATGCTTTGTTTTGGGTCTGGTGTTGGTTTTCGTGGCTGGGACTCATTTGTTGATAAGGGCTAGTTTCCAGATGTCTGGTAGGCAGGAGGTATCATCCTGTTTATTCATGTTATGGGGGTGTTTCTCTATTTTGATGGCTTCCCTAATTATTCTCTTGTTGACATGTTCAGTATTGATTAATTAATTTCATGTCCTGTGGCTTTAAGGTGCTGAAAAAGGGAGGAAGTATTTTCTTCTTTTCTGACAGCATTCTTGTGTTCTGTGATGCCTGCATTTATTTGGTTTGTCCAATGTATATGGCTGGGCAATTGTTGCATGGTATTTCATAAACTCCTTGGTTTTCTAGCTGGTTCTTGTCTTTGGGGTTTCTTAGGATGTTGGCTATTTTTTGGTCAGTGCTGAAGGCTGTTCTGATATTGTGTTTGTGGAGAATTTTGCTGATTTTATCTGTGGTGCCTAGGGGAGGAGGGTGATACAATTGTCCTGTTCTGTGTCTTGGTTTCTGGGGGGGAGTCTCCTTTAGGATTAGGTTGGTAATTGTGTTTCTTTGGAATCCATTGGAAATTAATACATTAGTGAGGGTGTGTAATTCTGTTCTCAGATGGTATTTGTCAGCTAGGCGTTTGGTTCCGGAGATGAGGGTTTTTGCTACAGAATTGATCTATGCAGGGTGGTGATGGGATTGTGTGTTTAAGTAGTGGTTGGTGTGTGTTTTCTTCCAGTGGATGGTGTGTCCTAGGGAGCCATTGGGTTTTTGGTAAATTAGGACATCCAGGAAGGGAAGTTGGTTGTTGACTTCTGTTTCCATGGTGAATTGTATTTTGGGGGTAGGCTGTTGAGGTGTGTGAGGAAGGTGTCCAGTTTTTCTTTCCCGAGTGACCAAATTACAAATGTGTCATCTGCATATCTAAGCCAGAGTTTGGGTTTATGTTCAGATTTGTCTAGAGCATTGGTTTCAAAGTATCTCATGTATAGGTTAGAGATGACAGGTAAGGGGGTGATGCCACGGGTACTCCTTCTATCTGTTTGTATCTTTGTCCATTGTAGATGAAGTATGTGTTGGTTAGGCAGTGGTTGGTCAGATCTAGGATGTGCTTAGGGGGGTTGTATTTGTTTTAGATGGCTGTCAAGGCTTCTTTAATAGATACTTGGGTGAAGAGGGATATGACATCGAAGCTCATGAGTAGGTTACCAGGTTGTAGGTTTTGTTTCTTTATTGTTTCTATTAGCTAACCTATACATGGAACACATTGAAACCAATGAAACCAATTAGAAAGTATAAATGGTTGCCCATCTGTGCAGTAAGAGAAAATGTGTGTTCTTAATCCTGGATTCTGGGACAATTGTAGGATTCTGGGTGAGTATTGGATAGTGCCATTATCCCCTGCCATCTTCTTACAACCATTTGTCTGCAATAGGGAAAGATATAGGTTTCCTGCTTGAGCAGGGAATTGGACTAGAAGACCTCCAAAATCCCTTCCAACTCTGTTTTTCTGTTATTCATTTTTTATGTAGAACTTTCTCAGTTTAAAACTTTAAAACCCTTTTCTTTTAAAGACTTAACTTCCAGTCTATCATCCTTCTTATATTTCTTTAGGCCTGATATCAGTTTGTCTGAATTTTTCTTAAAGTATGTTATCCAGAACTAAATTTGGACAAAGTGGTAAATGAAATCAGTAGTGCATTTTTTAAAAAAAGAAACTGACTTTTAAGCCCCCCCAAAATTCAAATTTTTTATACGTGATCTCTAAGCCAGGGGTCCTCAACCCCCAGGTCGCAGACTGGTATTGGGACATGGACCATTGGGAACCAGGCCACGCAAATGGCAGGTGAGCATGTTAAACTCCATTTGTGCAAATGGAGCTTTGCACGCAAGTACCTGCCACTTGCACAAATAGAGGTGCATATCTGTGCACCTGCCAGTTGCACAGAACCATCCTCTGTTCTCTCCCCTCCCCATCACTGGCTGGTCCACAGACCCTGAAAGATTGGGGACCTCTGCTCTAAGTTGTAGAATGTAGAATCACCATAAACAATCCCCTCTGTTCAGCCAGTCAAAATAATTGGCTTCTTGTTGAGCAAAAGGCCAAACAGTCCTAATAGATAAAATTTAATAGTCAGTTTAAGTATTCCTTGCTAGAAAATCATCCACTGAGTACTTTCTAGTTAGCTGAAAACTGATTTTATAACTTGGCACAATGTAGGAATCAGCCACAGTTGCTTTCTCAACAAGCCATGGCTTGGTATGATGTATGAATTGTTTCCAATTATAGAATGATTTGTTTCAAAAGTCTGTGCAGGAGAGTTAAATATGGGGCAGTCATGCTGAATTAACTTACTATGCTTACAGTTACACGTGTGGTTAATTTAGACTGACTTTAGCTCAGAATATTAATTCAGGTAGTTTATAAACTGGGCCATTAACTTGTATAAGTTATTCAAGCCACATATTGAATAAACATGTCTAAATGAAACTAAGGTTTGATGGGATACATAAAGCCCACAATATGAAAAGTGGGGATACAACAGGAGTAAATACTATCGTAGTCTGGCTCCAGATATCTGGGCATCGGACTAGTTGCCTTTAGAAGCGCAGTGTTAAATTAAATAGTCATGGGTGCAATTTTATGTTCTTAATTTTCAAATAATGATTTTAAGGCTAGATACATTTTTGTAACAGCTCTCAGTTGCAGCAGCTGTCTTTGCATTCTGTTTACTTCATTGTATGTTTAATCATTTTCTTGTTCAATGCATCAATTGGCATTTTCATTTAGTTACACCAGTTGCCCTCTGCTGCCACGTGAGAAGTTGCTTTGTCCCCTCCTTTTACTAAATGACACTAGTTGATCATGTTGGAGCTAGAGTAGCACCGACTGATGTTCCTGAAGCTGGTGGTAGAGCAGAGATGCTGTTCCCCCTAGACTGAAGCATCATGTTAATCAGAGCTGATTTGTAAAAGCGTCACCCCTCCTACCCCCCCCCCATCAATGGCACAGATGCTGCTTTGTGCTGCCTGAGAACAAGCAGCTATTAACAGCAAATACAGCGAGGGAAATTAATGAAAGACTCTACTAATAAAAGGCAGCTCAAGACAGCCAAATCAACTTGCATCAAGCAGTAATTAACTTTTAGAGAAAGCTCATGAAGGTAAATATTCCATCAGCAGCAGTTCATGCTGTCTTGCCTCTCTTTTTAAAATAATAATAATAATAATAATAATAATAATAATAATAATGAGGAGGAGGAGGAGGAGGAGGAAGCAAAAGATGGAAAAAAGAAAAGCAAAATATAACAAATGAGATTGCAAGACCTAAGAATAATGCTCAATTAGTTGCTGCAATTCTCCTTTAATTTGAAGTTTCTGGCACAGAATACACACAATAATTAAGGTGCTTAAAAAAATATGACCCACAAGTATTCCTGATAATTAAAATGGTTAAGAAATAAGTAAAGCCTCACGTATCCTTTAATACAAATATATGAATGACCACATTACATGTTTTCTTTTTGCTTCATCTTCCTGGAAGATGTTTTTTGTGTACCCATAACCATTTGTTATGAATTTAAATATTAATATGCACAAATGCATTTATATAGTGTAGCATAGTTCAGTTTGAACAGTTGTCATTCCTTCTAATGAAGCTTCAGCAAGCAATTTCCCACAGATGGAGTGGAAACTAACAAAGGCATCACCCAAGGACCTGGATTGTCAACCTGATACTTTACTTAGCATCTGCCAGACTCCATCTTTCTTTGTTTTAGAGAAGAAAAATGGGTAATTACAGGCTACTAAATAACAATCTCATTCACAATTTATTTCCAAGGATGTTTATAGGTCCTACGTATCAGTGGTGGGATTCAAATTTTTTTACTACCGGTTCTGTGCGTGTGGTTTGGTGACCATGGCTTGACTTGGTGCACGTGGCAGGGGAAGGATACTGCAAAATCTCCATTCCCTCCCCCAGCCCACTAACCTGCTTTCCAGCTCCGTTCTCCTGTGCAGGGCAACCAAAGAAGGTACAGCTGGGACTCAGGAGGCAGAGAAGAGATGGGGGCAGAGCCAGTCAGATGTGGTGTTTGCCAGTTCTCCGAACTACTCAAAATTTCCGCTACTGGTTCTCCAGAACTGGTCAGAATCTGCTGAATACCACCTCTGCATCAGATACCCCAGAATTACAAACTACATTGATTTTGTTCACACATTCTGCGAATAAACTGAAACTGAAAGCCACTTCCACTCTGTGAAACTCTCCTGGTCTTAGCTTCATACTTCTTGGGCTTCAGGAAAATGGTAAAGAACTCCATCTTGCATGGAAAAAGGTCTGTTATGAACTGAAAGTGATTTCATGGGCACGTGACATTTGTATTTTAAAATTTTTATTGTTATATGCATTTATTTTATGCTGACATTATCATAAATTTAGAACCTTCAGAAATAAGTAGCATACAAATAAAAAGGAAGATAGGGAGGGAAGGAGGAAGGAAGGAAGGAAGGAAGGAAGGAAGGAAGGAAGGAAGGAAGG
>BLBF01000026.1:16343646-16355214 GCA_015471245.1 Laticauda colubrina | reverse complement strand
AGGAAGGAAGGAAGGAAGGAAGGAAGGAAGGAAGGAAGGAAGGAAGGAACAATGTTTGAAAATGCATTTTCCCTATCAGAACTTCTTTGACAAGTTATATCTTTTTATCTGCCGTGCTTATAGTTTCCACCAGCTGCTGCCTCATAAATCTCGCTACCTTGATTCTGGGGATTGTGTCAAGTAATTGTTTAGATAGCGCCCATCACCATCACCTCCACACAAAGCTCTTCTTATTACCTCCTTACACAGGTTTGGAATGATAACTCATGAAATAAGTCCTCATTTCATCATCACCTTTCATGTCTATACCATGGAGATAGCATCAATGTAGCTTTCAGGGTTATATTATTTAGAGTGGTTACAATATTCATAAATCATCCTACAAATGCTCTTACAATATTTCTGGGTTATTTAAAAAATGGCAGCAATGCATGCAAATATGAAGAATGACCAAGAGTGATTTATTTTGAAATGTATTTAATTTATTTCTTATGAAATTTATTTGCTGTCCGTCTCATATCCAAAGATTCTGGGTGCTTACAGCATAAAAATGGTAAAGGGTTGAAAAATAATTTAAATGCTCAAAGTCACCTGGAGTAATATGGCAGCTCTTGAAATCTTTCTCTTCAGCCACTCTTTCAGTCCAGTATGTGAGATACTATCCAAATTGGATGACTGTGTGTTTTTTAAAAAATACAAAACTAGAAAAGAAAAATAAAAGCCACATCGGATTAATCGTCAGTGCAAAATGGAATTTCAGACATATTCTTATTCAGACAGTTCCTGCCAATCTGAGAGGCAGTTAAAAACACCACAAATGAGTTTTTGCTGCTGAAAGATATTGAGGAAATAGAGAATAAGAATAATGTTTGGATCTGCTTATGTATTTTAAAGGGCAAAAAAGCTTAAGAGTATTCTTTGGCTTTGAATTTCTTGATTGGGCAGAATTCTCTACATTATTGTCCATATCTAAGAAAATACGATTAGGGGACACAGTTCTGTTCTGCCCTTCAACAGTGTGATTGTGTTGCTGAGCGCAGCTGTTCTGAGCTGCTTGCCACCACATCAAAATATCCCCAATAAGGCTCTGATGACACTTGCCTAGAAAACAGAGGCTTAGCTTCCATTTAACTGTCAGCCTTGCTCCTGGCTCCGTTTTATTCCTTCACGCTGAGTTTATCTGATTACTTCAGTCAAGTGAAACAGAAGGCCAGTTGACATTGTCAAGTCAGGCTTCAGTCAAATGTGTGGCAGACGATCATCAAGTATTTCATGAACAGGCAGAAATAAGCTTCTGTGGAACACCAAGATGGTCTGAATAGAGTTGGTGCCATACACATTTCTGTCATGCAAACAAATGCAGGGTAAGGGTTGATGTGCACTAGCCCCTATTAGCCTGAATTCTGCAGGCAACAGTCTTTCTAAAGATTTCCATAGTTTAGTCCAAAGTATGTTTACTTGGAATTAAGTCCCTCTATGCTAAATAGGATTGACTCTCTGCTAAGTATGTGTTTAGGTTGCAGCCTGAGGGTTCAACCTTACACACCAAGGACGTGCAAATCTTTTCAAGATAAGATCACATTAGCTTTCTGGTTGCCATGTTGGGAGGGGGAAAACACAATTCAAAATTGGATGGGGCCAGAATAAAAATGATCAAACCATCAAGTTGTAAAATGTTTTTCTGAATTCTTTATGGGGGAAAAACTGCAATCTTGTCTTTCAAAAGGTTTCTTTTTCCATGTTTTCTTTGTTTAAAGTATTAAAGTATTCTAGGAAAAATAAACTTATTGTCATACATGTTGAAATTACATCAATCAATTATGTAATTTGAGATATACTTTTTCAGAAGGTGGTTGAAAGTACGTATACACCAGGAAAGAAGTATCATGATGTTACTGATAAAAAAATTACTGATGGATTGGCATATTTATGTGCACTAATTCCTCTGATCGACTGCAAACTAAAAGTCTTGGAGCTAGCATAATTAAAAGTTATACTGGATGATTTGAGCAGCATAATAAATCTTGATTAGAAGAATCAGCTAAGAAATTTCTGATGGACAAAAATAGTGCTTTGAGTTCCTTGGATATAACTATTCAAGCCACAGTTGTCTCTGTGTGCATGTTCAGTGTTTTAAAACTTATAATAAAAAACTATAACATGTCCAATATCATGTTTTCTAAAGCCTATCTCACTTTTGGTCTCAAGAAACAAAGAACGGCATCATCTGAGTAAATAAATGCCACTTCTTCATACATAACTTTAAGATCATTACACTGTTATTTATCTTTCAACAAAGTTATGTAAAATTAATGATTAAATCACACTTGATGAACATATACATTGAAATAATTATGATTCAAAGGATGACTAAATTAACTATATGTGATTTAATATAATGCACTAGACATTCCAGAACTGTGTGAAAGAGAGATGGATTGTACATATTTTAAATTAATGATTCAACTGATGACCTATCATCTCTGGACGGTGTGCAGGCCTCCAAGACTTCCAGCAGAGGTTCCAAAGATTCTTCTTCTTCTTGTGCCATATCCATCATCAGACATTGGTGATCATGTTGACAATCCTATTTTTATTAATAGATGCATGAAAAAGTGCTATTGAGTTTTGGCCAAACCGGTCCCTTAGATTTTGAAGCCATGGTATTCTTCTTCTGCCTGGACCTCATTTGCCTTCAATATTTCCTAGGAAGATTAAGTGAAGTATGCCATATTTTTCTGGGTGTCACATCACATGTCCAAAATAATCTAACTTTCACTTTTTTAGGGTTTTGATTATTTCCATTGGCTTTCCCAGGTGGCTTATCCAAAGATTACACCATCAAAATTCAATGGCAATTTTCTAATTTTCAAAAGTATGAAAAGTATGGTATCTTTTTAAAGCAAACTAAACCTTAAATAATAATGTTAAATTCTGCAAGAGCTAAAATTACCCAGAATTCACAGCCCACACACACTATTAGTGTGTAATTACTATTCCCTCTGCATCTCTTACTTACCGAAGGTGAAAAAAGCAAAAATCCAAACAAAATCCATATTATTATGTCAGAATCATGAGATTTAAAGTGACTGTAATTTTCTTCTCAGCACACTTTTTGGTGGCTTGAGTGGTTTGAACAGTTTTTCCCAACTTGATTTTTCGAGACATATTGGGAGAAAAACTTGCCAAAATTATTTCTGCCAGGAATTTTCCATGTAGGTCCTGCCATGACTAGAGATTGCCAGGGTGGCCAAAGCTGTGGTAGTAACGGTATCATGTATGGGCTGAAAAATAATCATATCAACACTAGATAGAAGAAAAGAGTTACCTAAAATTCCAAACTCTTTATTCTCATCTAGTGGATGGAAAATCCGATGGATTTTGGTAGCCTTAGTACTAAGCATATCCTAGAAATCCTCTTGGAACCATCACTGATTGGAGAATAGCAGGTTTTGAATGACCACCATCAACAAGTCATGAGAATTTTTTCTTTGTTTTTAAACTACAATGCTAATAATGTAACAAAGTGGACAATATTAATCAAATGGCACATTCCAAGAGTCTGGCTGCTCAAAACTATATCCCTTGATTGATATTTGTTTGCAAAGCTATTTTTTTCATTCTGTCTCCTTAACACATCAACATCATTAATTTCACATCAGGTTTGTACTAAATTATTATTTCAAAGTAGGGGATTGAATAGAAGAGAATAAATGTAAAGCAGCTCTGCAGCTTGTATATAACACAACATAGAATGACATAACATAGAATAATAGGGTTGAAAGGGACTTTGAGGTCTTTGAGTCCAAATCCTTGCTCAAGCAGGAGACTTATACCATTCCAGAGAAATAGTTGTCCAATCTCATCTTGAAAACCTCCAGTGATGGAGCAACCACAATTTCTGAAGGCAAGCCGTTCCATTGATTAATTATTTGCACTATCAGGAAATTTCTTCTTAATTCTTGATTGAATTTCTCTTTTATGATCTTCCACTTGTTACTTCTTGCCCTACCTCAGGTACTTTGGAGAATTGATCAACCCACTTTTCTCTGTGAGAATCTCTCAAGTACTGGAAGATGACTATCATGTTATCCCTAGTCTTCCTCTTTGTTAGACTAGATATACCTACCATAATTCCCTCAACTGTTCATCATACACTTTAGCATGTGGTCTCACACTAGTGCAGTATAAGGTTGCACTATCACTTTTCATGATCTGAATATTACCTCTCTATTGATGCAGCATAAGATTACATTGTCTTTTTTCTCAGCTACAGCATCCTGTTGGCTCATACTTGACTAGTGGTTCATTACGACACCTAGATCCCTCTCACAGTTACTACTGTTGAGCCAAGTAGTAGTTACATTACTGTCTATTCTATATCCAAGCATTTGGTTTTTCTTGCCTAAATGAAGGACTTTACATTTTTCACCATTGAATTGCATGTTGTTGGATATGGCCCTGTGTTCAAATCTGTCAAAAATAACTGTCAAGAAGTCTGTAAAGAAAAATAAATATTTCTCCCATTTCAACCTGCAAATGCTGAGATCCAAAGTTATCTTGCTTACCTCCACCACATCCATATCAACTCTTACCAACATAAGGGAATTCCCAGTTCCCAAAACCAATATATCCTCTGACTCTTTAACCACTGTCCTGCAAACTATAGAATTATTTGCTAAGTGACAATGTTCCACTTTAAAGAACAATAACTGGAAACCACCTATATTACTTTTAAATTTTCATATGCATAAAGAGATACTTTCTACAGAGATTGTATTCTCTCCTATTTTTGAAGCTTTGAAGCTTTTAAATGGTCACACAACTTTAAAAAAGCAAAGAATTTCAATTCCCGGGAGACTTTAATGTTTGGCTTCTTGTATTTAATTTTATGTTGTGGTCAATGACAGAAAATTAAGGGAGGAACAGCTGATTAACCACCATAATAATCCATGTAGCTTCTCCCTTTGTTGTAAGACATTCATCCAGAAGGGGTAGGGAAAATATCTTTGTTTAAGATTACATAGCCAAATTATGGTTGTGTGTCAGGAACACTCTTTTTTAATTATGGTGCTATGCTCTGAGAAATGTGCATTATCCCAAAGAAAGCAAACACAGGCTCTTGGGGTTAGTCTTTGTCACACTGGCACTAAGTTTGGCTTCTCAATGCTATTCTTTTGCCAAGGAGGGCAATAAACCCCCTTGAGAGACATAGAACTGCCAGTTGAGCATTGATAGCATAGAGATGCTTTTAGCACAATACACACAGGGATCATAAAGATGTTTTCAGGGAAGATGACCTCTTTGTCAGGAGAAATTAAGCTTTTATGGCAAAGAGCTGCTATGGATACAAGCAGCTTTTACTTATTTTGGATGGACAGTTGTCCATTTGTTGTCTTGTTTACATAGCACATCACAAAACACAGCATTAACATTCTTGTGGGACCCAACCGCCCCAATTTGATAAATGTAGACATTTACATTTAAAGAAATTTATTTATTTGATTTCTAATTCTGCCCATCTCAACAAATGGCTCTAATTAAGAAAATAATTAATTCGGTAGAATTTGTTGTTGTTGTTGTTGTTGTTATTATTGTTGTTGTTGTTGTTGTTGTTGTTGTTATGCTGGCCAGGAAATCAGAAAAAAGGACTTTTGCAAATTTTCATTTGATGAAGCTATGCCAGAATAAATTTTGCTAGATGCTATTGGATTATTTCACATTTTATAGGTAAAACAAATATATATATACAGAATAAAATAAAGTCATGAGTGATTGTGCTATATATATATATCCCACTGCTTTCAGCATGTAAAACATCTAACGTTTGTGGGTTTCTCAACACTCATATTGCTTATAAACCACAGTGATTAGTTTATCAATGGGTGGTTTTGGTTTGTTGCACAAATCAAAGCCACATAAGATATATCATGGTTTAAAGACTGTATCTGAAAGGCTGTGTGCAATTATTTTAAATAAGTAATAAACAAGGCCTTCTGTTTGGATAAATGTTTGCTGGAATATCCATTGGTAAAAGTATTTGTTAAATTTGTTCTCCATTAGCTCTGTAGAGATTTGCTTATACTGTAACTAGAAGCCAGTCTAAATGTATGACTACGTTTTTCAAAAATAAATATTTTTTCTATTTTTAAAAACTGAACAAAACCAAGATAATCTATTTTGGGAATCGTAAAAGTGGCCAATAATCTGTGTGAACAGATCTCGCTCTCAATTGTTATGAGTGAAAATTCCAATTTTCCAAGCCTAGTCAAGCTCCCCCACTGAAACCAAGCTGTCTCCCTTCTGGTTTAAGCACACTCAACAACCTTGTATTGGTGCCATTATATTTGGAATAACAAACAAACATTTTCCTCATCCCTCTGGCATAATTGTAAACTACTAAGTCCCTGTTCAAACATTATTTAATCCATAAATTTTCCAAATGGCTTTTGATAAGTCACTACCCCTCAGCATCTCAGTTAACCATTGTCAAAATAGCTGCATTGTTCAGCATCTGCTAGAGTTTACCCTTCTGCAAAAAGCCTATTGGTGACCTCCCAGGCTTCCTAATACTACATATGGAAAAGTGGACTCTTTCAGGGATGCAACACATCTTGCAATCTTTCTCTCAACATTTGAGCAGTTAGACCCCCAAGAAGAAAGAAAGCCAAGAAACAATATTGACAATGCAAAAGAAAAAGAAAAGGATGGGACTCAGAAGAGAGTTCCATTGAAGACATGGAACTGGACCAAGTTTCTTTATGGCAAAATGAATCTAACAAAGCCAATTCATTTATAGAATTCAAGATACTGAAATAAAATATATTAAGTCCTCTTCCTATGGTTGTCATTAGGAGCATGTATTAAAAGGTTACACTATGTAAATCATTTTGTAAATTTCTATTAAGAGTGAGTTTTTATTTGTTTGAAACTAACCTCCAGTATACAATTGACAGATAACTAATTTCTATTGGTTAATCACGTTATAACCTGATAATGATTTAGGCAATCAAATTTAGTTTGAAAATCTAGCAGCTTTTGGAATGGTCCTAAGAGCCAAAGAATGAGTTCAAACCAAAGAATTTTCCAAGGGAAAAAAGGAAACTTAAACTCGGAGAGTGCAGCGTGACACTGGATCCATCAAATTCTACAAATGGCTTTTCTTACTGTAAGAAATTTTCAGAAAACTTCAAAGGGAGATGCTGAAGTGATTGGACAGTGCAAGCATTGAAAGCAGTACCACAGAAAAGTGAGAGGAGAAACAGGTTTTATAAAACCCATCACCATAATGCAAACATTTCAGTTTGTTACTTGCTACTGCTGATTTGTGACCAGCAAGACACCAACTATGGAAAAAGTCAGAAAAGATTATTCATCCAAATATTATAAACCTGGCTACTGGATCTCTCCACTCATCTTAATTATTTCATTTCCCTGATTTCTAATATACGTTTACCCCAATTTTTTAAAAAGTGGCAGAATATTTAACAAGTAATTTGTTTTGTAGCTCCATGTCAAAAGTATGAGCAGAGTTGGAACATTGCAAAATTCTTAAATCTCACTGATTTCACACAGTATAGATACAATTTACCATGGGTTGTACCTAAAACCTTAATTAATAGACTTATTAATAAATGTTACTGTCTTAATACAGGATAAACCAAAATGCATATTACATTCCTTGTAATATTACATTCCTTGTAAATTTTCTTTTAAGAGAAAATAGGAAGGAAAGTCATAGGTTCACCTAGTTCTCAGCTAAAGAGAGAGAACATCTTCCCCCTTTGGCATGGTCAGAGTTTAATCATTAAAAGGGACACTCTTCTTTTTCTCCTTTTTTTCTCTCCCCTATAAAGTATAAAGCTGGTCCTGACACAACACCACACACTGTCAGGGTAGTAAAAGATTGGCTCTTGTTTTGTCCCTTCTAGCCAACTGCAAGATTTGGACTTCTCTGTCTCAGATTGCTGCCTACATCAAAGTGGTGATTATGCAAAGACGCACTTTTAAAAGGGTGGGAGAGGGGAGAATTATTTATCACACAATAAACCCCCTACTTGGCTAGGAAACAATAGAGCTGATCACTTCTAGCCCAAGGCTGAAAAGTGGGGGGTTTATGGAGCTAACCTAATTTCATTAATTCTTTTTTTGCAGGCATCTCTCTCTCTCTCTCTCTCTCTCTCTCTCTCTCTCTCTCACCCCACCTGCCTTTCAGGATCGAATCCAATAGATAGATTCATGAGCTGCACATCCTATTCAATGAGTATTTGAGATTTGGCTGCCAATTAATGATTTCCAGGTGTTGATATCCAGAAATGGCAAAAAAAAATGTATTCTGTGTGTACAATGTGGATTGGATTGCCTTTGTGGAAGAAGTGTAGCTAATTACAATTCTAGACAGAAATCAAGCTCTTCCAAAGAATTAAATAAATGGAGATAGTAAGCAGACATAGATCACAAACTGCATAGGCTTAAATGTTGGAAGAGGTACAGTACTTTTAATAAATCACAATTATACCACAAAACTTTCTTTTCAACATCTATAATCAAAATAGCATTTAGACACTTCATAGTGCTTTAAAGCCTTCTCTGAGTGATTTATAAAAGCAGCTTATTGCCCCCAACAATCTGGGTCCTCATTTTACCAACCTCAGAAGGCTGAGTCAACCTTGAACCCATAAGATTGAATGCAGTGAGCAGACTCAGCCTGCAATACTGCATTCTAACCACTGCATGCTACCATGCTATTTTGTTAAATAATAATTCAAATATTGATTTTGAAAAATATTGCATTTTCCAGTTTTCATTTTCTTCTCCTTCCCCTCCTGATTCTGGATCTGCTTAGCAAACAATTCTAGCAAATAGGTGCGAACTGGTAGAATCCCACCCCTGCACCCATCCTCAGTGGCAACTCAAAAGGACCCAAAATGATGGGAGCCAATTAAAGGGCAGGATAAAGAAACAATGACTTAACCATTAATGGGAAATATGAAGGGAATCTTCATTATTGTTACATCTAAACAATAATGGGTGGATCATTCTGGAGGACTCTGCAAACCTGTTTTTAGTGAAAAAACAGCTTTAGTAATGTGATGGGTAAATTCAGCCATTATGTTTTCTAACCTGTGGCTTCCTCTCTTCTGCCCTCCCAGTCAGTCTGGATTAAAAATACCATGCATTATTTAATGAAATGCATGAACACAGAATTGCTGGATAACCCAAAGGTGCCTTTTCCAAAAGGCAGCTGGAATTTCTTGTTTACCTCCTTGAAAACATTTTGCTTCTTGGTTCCAGTTTGCAAGGCTTTGGTGATGGCAGAAATCCGTGATTGTGCACAGTTTCTGCTGCGCTCGCTGCTGGAGTGCCCCCGATCCAGTTGGATTTGGGGGCTATAGTTACCCCATAGAGGTAACTGAAGATAGGGGAGATCCAGCAGGGATCCGGGGGAATCAAAAACCCCCTCCTCAGCTGGCTTAACTCCCTTTTCCAAAAGCAGTGGAGCGGCGGTCAGCAATGGCCGCCACAAAGAAGCTTTCATCTGGATAAGAATGTGCAGGAGGAAGCTGAAAAAGTGAAAGTTTTTGGCTAACCGGGATAATAAGTAACATTTAAATACCCTGGAATTTAAGTTTCATTAAAGATACATCGTTCCTGACGTAGACGGAAAAAGTGGCGAATGAAAGAAAAAACGGAAAGTTTGTTTTTTTCTCACTCTCCTTCCTTAGGATGATAGCAAATGAATGGAGAATTTGGGAAAACCCATTTTGGCATCAGCAGGTAATCCTGAAAATTAAAGCCAAGGGGACAATAAAGATTTCTGAGCATTGGGGAAAAAAAAACAGCTCTTTTTTTGCTATAAGTGGGAAGGGAGAGGAAAAGAATTAATATTAAGATTTTGTTGGAGGAGGCTGCTTGGAATTTATATGATTAGAGCTAAACTGGAACAAGACTTCTAAAAGATATATTTTAATTGGAGCTTTGTAACTGAACTATAACCCCAGGAAGAAAAAGTATAAAATGAAGAAAGTGCTAAATGAAACAGACTGTGTGTTTTGGATTGCTGGGTGACTTTGGGACTTTTGGAAATCATTATTTGAAGGACTAAAAACATTTGGGTTGTATAAAAAAAACTTTTCACAATAGCACTACTTGTTGATGAACTGAAAATTGAATTTAAAAAGCTAAAAGAAGAAGATCAAGAAGGGAAGGGCTCTTCTGGATCTGTTTTCCATTTTTTAGAAATGGCAAATTCTACCTACCAGAAACTACAAGAACAAGAAGACTGGGATGAAGAAGAAGCCATCTTTAATGAACAAACAACTTTAGCTGGGGAAGAAAAGGGAAAGAGGATGAGAGAATTTAAGAAAAGGGAAAGAGAATGGAGAATTTAAGATTTAAAAAAACAACCAAAAAAGGGAAAAATAAGGTGAAAAATCGATACAATGTCAGAAAGCAACAGAAAAGAGGAATACAGAAGTAGGTAGAGATTAAGAAGGTGGAGATTAAGAGACAAAGGGGTAAAAAGGCAGGACTGGAGAAGAAAGGAAGGGAAAAAGGGAAGATAAGTTACAAAGGTTTAAAACAAGATGGAAAGAAACAAGATTTGTTCAGAGATAGTGGGTAAAAATATGATTAAAAAAGAGATTCTGCAAAAGTACATAAGATTGTATTGTTGTATTTATATTTGAAATAATGTTAGAAAACTGGATTTAATAATAGAGTGTAACTTGCTATGGATTATTATTTTAATTATATTATAAATTTATTATTTTTTCTTTTTTTATAGTATAGTATGTAGCTTAATTTGCTATAGATATGTAGCTTAATTTGCTATGGATATTTTAATAGAGCTTATTTAATAATAGAGCTTAATTTGCTATGGATTATTGTTTTAATTATATAATAAACTTATTACTCTTTTTTATTTTATAATATAGTATGTAGCTTTAGAATGTACTAAGCAGAATCAGAATGAAAAGTATATATTATTTTAAGTGTTAAATATAGTGATTACAGGAGAAATTTTGTTTTAATGAGAAAAGATAATAGAGAATTGAAATAGAACAGACAAAAGATATATGCATAATGATTTAAATTGAGATAAAATAAATAAAATAGAATTAAGAGAGTGAAAAGAGGGGAGAAGCTATATAGAAAATGTAGAATGGGAAATAAGATATGAAATGGGATAAAAAGTGAGCATGAATTCGAATTTATGTCTGTACAAAAAGATGTAACCCGAGACTAAGCCGCTTTCCAAAAAGAAGTTTTATGTTTTGTGTTTTGTTTGTGTATGTTTGTTTATTGAAAATTAATAAAAGCTTCTTCAGTTGTCAGAACTGAAAAGCGCTTTGGGGACAATCTGGATGATTGAGAATCTCCATAGACAATTGCTGGATAGGAGCTTCCATTTAAATCTACAATTCTCAACTTTGCTCAGATATAAGATGCAGATGCAGTGTTCTCTGCTTCAGTAGAGGGGGAGAACAAGAGAAAGAAGATAGAATAGAATAGAATAGAATAGAATAGAATAGAATAGAATAGAATAGAATAGAATAGAATAGAATA
>BLBF01000026.1:16305849-16343636 GCA_015471245.1 Laticauda colubrina | reverse complement strand
TAGAATAGAATAGAATAGAATAGAATAGAATAGAATAGAATAGAATACAGAATTGGAAAGGATATTAGAGATCTTCTAGTCCAACCCCCTGCTTAGGCAGGAAACTTTACACTATTTCAGGCAAATGGTTGTGCAATCTCTTCTTAAAAACTTCCAGTGTTGGAGCGTTCACAACTTTTGGAGGCAAATTGTCCCACTAATTAATTGTTCTCATTGTCAGGAAATGTCTCCTTATTTCTAGGTTTCTTCTCCCCTTGATTAACAGAATAGCGGAGTTGGAAGGGATCTTGGAGGTCTTCTAGTCCTGCTCATGGAGAAAAGCCTATAACATTCCAGCAAAGGGTTGTTTAATCTCTTCTTAAAAACTTCCAGTGTTGGAGCACCCACAACTTCAGGAGCCAATTTTCATTCCACTGATTAATTGTTCCCACTGTCAGGAAGTTTCCCTTTAGTTCTAGGCTGCTGCTCTCCTTCATTGTTTTCCATCCATTCCTTTCTGTCCTGCCTTCAGGTGCTTTGGAGAACAATTTGACCCCCTCTTCTTTGTGGCAGCCCTTCAAATAGAATAGTTTCCACCCATTGCTCCTTGTCCTGCCCTCAGGTGCTGTGGAGAATAGCTTGACTGCCTCTTCTTTGTGGCAGCCCCTGAGATATTGGGACACTGCTATCGTGTCACCCCTAGCTCAACATGTCCATTTAATATCGCACCCTTGTGTATATGGCACCCTGGGCTGGTTGAGGCAAGACTCTCCCTCTCACTTCCTCATTAGTACTGTAAAGGACTTTTTATTCTTTCTGTCCTCTGGGTCCCCCTTTGTTGTGGCTGCTGGGCAACAGCCCTGGCTGCCTCCCACAAGGGGTGGGCTCCCCCGAGGCAGACCCCATGTGCTAAGACAAGGCTTCTGTGATGCGCGTCTGCCGACTGTCACTCAGCCCATTCCGAATGGGTAAAGCTGAGTGAAGAATGGCAGAGGAATAGGCTCTTCCTCAACCCTGTGTAGGCCATAGTGCCCTTTCATTTTGGCTGGCTCCCACTAGATAGCTGGAGAATTACCTGTCTGTGAAGCATCCAGCCAGCCCTTGTTTTGTGTATCATGCTGACGCTTTATCTTCTTATCATGTTTTACTAGACTCACAAGACTCCAAGCTCACTAAATACCAAACCATTAAACCACAGTTTGCTAGTTACACTGGTTTACCCAAGAGGCGAAACCACAAACAAGCAAAAACCACATTTCTGTTCTGAACTCATTCATTGAAGACCTGTTCCTGGACTCCAGGCTTTGCAATTTGATGCCAACCTGAAAAGTTTACATTTTCTTCCTTGGATTTTTCTGGGAGAAATTCCACTACTGTTTAATGGATATTAAAAGTGCAGGCTGTGTTTGAAGGGCTGATCAGATTGATTGGAACAATTATTGTCTTTTATATTTGAAAAATACATTTTCAATTAAATTAGAAATTTTGTTTTGAAATTATCTTGGCTGGTGGAACAAGTGGATATAAATCCAGCAAAGAAGTAAGCAGTATACTCAATGTGTTTATTGATATCCCACCTTTGATATTTTTATAAACAACTGATGTTGGAAAAAATATTTAATACTCCTTCTTCCTCCAGTATTCCCCACAACAACTCTGGGAAGTGGGTTGGAAGAGAATGACTGGCTCAAAGTCATCCATCCAACTTTCACGTCTAAGGCTAAACTAGAACTCACAGTCTCCTAGCTTCTAGTCTGATGCCTTAACCACTAGACCAAATGGTTTGAACATTGTTTTTAACCAATAACAATATGGAATGGGTTCTTTCCTCTTTTTAATTTTTTTAACCTATTTTTAAAAATTGCACCGCCATGACACAAAATCTGCATTCTTAAATCAGCTTATATCCAAGGTTATTGAGCCATGTATAAATTACATTGATTAGTGTGGGGTTTTGTCACAAGTAGGTATTCCAAGAATACATTATTATGCTTTAATCCTTATTGTTTCACACATGCAGTTACTTAGATAAAGTAATATTATTTAGATAAAGTAATATTATTTAGATAATATTATTTAGATAAAGTAATCAGGATGTTGTTTAAGCATAGTGTGATATGCGAATCTAATTATTGTGGTTTAAGAGCCGCAGTGGTTAGAATGGTTAGATGGTGGTTAGAATGGTTAGATGGTAGAATGGTGGTTAGCGCGGTGGTTAGAATGCAGTACTGCAGGCTAATTCTGCTGACTGCCAGCAGTTCGGCAGCTCCATTTTCACCTGTTCAAGGTTTCTTCCATCCTTCCAAGGTTGGTAAAATGCAGATCCAGATTGTTGTGAGCAATATGCTGACTCTAGTATAAACCACTTAGAGAGGGCTATAAAGCACTGTGAAGTGGTATATAAGTTTAAGTGCTGTTGCGATTATGAGCCATGATTTATGGTACAATATTATATGTGAATCAAGCAACTCTCTTTCAACACAAGATTTAAAATCATTATTTCTCTGCTGCATGAACTTAATGGTATTTATGACTGTATGCTTCTATACCCATTTATTTGGAAGTGAACATTAATAAAATTTGTATCCAAATAGCCATAGATAAGATTGTATTTCAGAGGTTATAAAGATTGTTCCTTTGTGGATTTCTCTGTATTTATAGTATCAAGTTGTGAATCGTATAATTCTGGACAAAAAATAGATTTTTCATTATATCCACAAATTCCAAAAGAGGGAATCTATTTTTTGTCATGTCAAAACTTTCCAAATTGAATGAATAATAAAATATTTGCATGATACCCTCCTACCTCACAATCTGGTATTTTTACGGGGGGGGGGGCAGGGGGAGAGATGTGCTTTTACTCTTCAAATTGTACCCTTGCCTTTCATCCTTACAAAAGTGAAGTGAAACTCATTAAAAGTGATGCCCTGTTGAACATGTTTTGAATCATCTTAAGCTGCTTGCAGGTATAAGCTGCTTGCATTGTAACTCACTAGGAGTAGCCACCTGATCCTTATCTAAAGGATCCACTTCAGTGTTATCTTAAGACACAATTCTTAAATTGTGGAGTAGGTCTTAAGGCATTACTAGAACTTTATTGGAGTAAAGTGTTGCATCACTACTGAAATAAAGAATAATTTGTCTGAATCCATTTATTCAATTCAATCCATTTATCTTCCTTTCATGTAGAATTGATTTATCAAAATATTTTGATAAATCTTTCTTATGAAACCTAACCAAGTATCTGTCATGGATTATGGTTCAGGATATTCCTACAGGTGCATTTGCACTGTTACAACTTTTGAATCACTACGTATTAGCTTGGGGTTTAGTTTTGAATGTTTCTAAGTCTATAGCATGCTTTTATAAACCAGGAGTATTAGTAAATTGGGTATTACTTATATACAAGAACTCTGGAATAAAGAATTGGAGCAATATCCCATATTAACTGATTGTGGCTAAGGCTCTTAATAATATATCATAAACTTTGAACTGATCACTATACTGTATAAAGAATTATGGATTTATCAAGCATGGCAGACAGCATAGAAGTTCAGTCTGCAATGTTGGGAAGACAATGCAACCTCTTGTCTGAAATCTTCGATTATACTGAAGTTTCATTTTTTTGTTTATGAATGGATGCTTCATCAATATAAGAGAAGTACTGAAGATTATTTCATGCATAGTTTAATCATCTGTTTAAGAATTACTAATTTTCTTGTACACAGCATGGTATTGTTATTCCTTCTATATTAAAGCATTTAAAAAAAAAACTTTACAAAGGTTTTTTTTTTTTTGCCACTGAATCAATCCTTGAGGGATCAAGAATGATTCTTCAAGCATCATTAATACATTATCTCTGCCTACACTGTAAGGTGCTCACTTTACTTAAATAAAGAAGCAAAAACTCTACTGTTGACTTGAAACAAAAGAAGAACCAATGCTTTCGTTAGGCCCTTGTGGATGCAGTGTCATATTCATGATGGAATTAATTCCATTGATTTTTAAAAAGGGATAGCTCAGAAACGATCTGTGATGCATTATTAGCAAAGCACATAAACAAAAGAGAAATTCTATGTTCATTAGGGTTTACATCCAAGACTGTAGCTAAAGGATATCTAGTAAATCAGTCACAACTCAGAAATAATCTTCAGTCTATTAGCAAAGATCACCACCACTGTCTCTCATGAAAAATTATATACTTTATTTATATATGTTTCATGTCGAAGAACCACCTCCTTGCTCTGCAACTGTAAATACATACTAGAATAAACTCTGTAAAATATACAAAAATATATGGGTCTCTTCTCCCTTCCCCCATGTCTTACAAAAAAGTTTTTATTTCCTTTGCAATAAATAAAAGCACAAGTGTGTTGCTAATTACAATTTATGACCTCTGACATTTTTATGTTTAGTCTGTTGAAAGAATTAAGGGCATTTTCCATCAATCAAAGGTGGGGATAAATAATGCATAAGAGAATCTTTTTGAATAAGGGTTCCCCTCCATCTTCACCCTGCACAGCTTCTAAATTCTCACCACCACCGACCCCCCCCCCACCCCACCCAATTTCCACGCTTGCTGTTCAGTCAGGATAATGCCTACAAATTTATACGGCGCCTTCTCACTCAATCTGAACAAGCAACTCAACAGATCAAGAAAACCACCCTCCCGGTCTTCATTTTCTCTCCTTTTCACTCCGCATAAATCATAGAGGGGACAGCTGCTAAAAGCAGAGGGAGAGCTCGGATAAAGAGGTATGGATATCGCCGTCAGCGGGCGAGGCAGAAGAGAGAAAGAACAAAAGACATTGTGGGAAAGTGCACATCACAGTGACAGAAAGTTTGGTTTGACAGGTGTAATTCCCACAGCCGCCAGGCTGGCAATGGGAAACAAGCAGATGCCACCAGGGCGGGCCAGGCCTCGCTAACGTCGAAGGGATCGGTGCGCGGGAGAGGAAGACACTCAAGAAGCGTCCAGAGCCCGACAAAGGGCCGGCGGATCAGGCGCTCCGCCTTGACACTTGAGCCTCCAGCGCTGTTTGCTGCGCGCCCCACGCTCGCTCCGGTCTTTCCGGGGAATGGAACCACGGGATCTCCGCGATTGGTGGGCCAGGTCAGTCTACCCGCCCTCCGGCCCACGCGGGAAGGGACGAGGGGAAAGGGACAGCGGCCATCAGATCAAATCTCTAGACAGCAGATAGCCGGGATTTTCCGGTTGCCAGAAGTCCAACTCGGAGGCGGAGCTGCCGGGGCTGGAAGGCGACAAAGTACAGCTGTAAACCGAGGAACCGGCCGAAGGAGCGGGGCTGGTGGTGCAGCTCCAGGAAGAGGTCGGAGAAATAATGCTGCTGCTGCTGCTGCTGCTGCCGCTGCCTGCGCCTCCTCCTCCTCCTCCTCCTCCGCTGCTCATATTGCCCAGCATTGCCTCGGAGAAGGCGGCGGCAGCGGCAGCAACAACCGCTCCTCCGCCTCCGCAATGGTCGGCCAAGCGGAGCGTCTCGGTGAGCGCCCAAATGTAGTTGTGAGCGAAGCGCAGCGTCTCGATCTTGGTCAGTTTGGCGTCCTCCGGGAAGGTGGGCAGCACCTCCCGCAGGGCATCCAGGGCCGCGTTCAGGTTGTGCATCCGGTTCCTCTCGCGGTTGTTGGCTTTCAGGCGGCGGCTCTTCTTCAGCCGTTGGACCGTCTCGGCCGTCTTGGTGAGGCGGGAGGCATTTCGCGCCCGGCCGGAGCGCCTCTTATAGTCGTGCCGTCTCAAGCCGAGCAGGGGAAGGCGGGCGTGCTGCGCCGCTTTCACGGCCGCCTCGGGCGCCTGTCCCGAAGGGGAGAGGACGTGGGGCGGCTCTTCTTCCACCTCGTCCTCCCCTTCGGAGCCCGACGAGAAACGGGCGAGGGAGGAGGAAGGGGAGGAAGACGACGAAGAGGTGGAGGAGGAGGAGGGCGACGACCGGGGGCCCAGGAGCCCCTCATCCTCCTTCACGTCCAGGGTCTCTGGCTTCGCGAACATCCTGCAGGAAGAACACAAAAACAGGCAAGCGGTCATTTCGAGGAAAGGCAGTTGGAGCTCCTGAGGGAACTTCCCAAAACGCGCCCCTGACCGCGCGCAAGGGCGCACCCGGGTCAGTGCTTCCAAAAGAGGGAAAGCTGTCTGCTCCCCAAGAGTCCCGGCCTCGCTCTATAATACGCCCGTGCGAAACTTCTCTACGGCATGGATAAACAGCCAACGTAACGGCGATGCACATCGACGCACAGGTCCACACAAAGCTCACGGTTGCACTCCGCTAAGCGCTTGAAAGCGCGGTGCAGCTCCCAGGGATACTTTGGGGCCGGTTGACTTCATTGCATCGGGTTCGCTTGGAAGGTTGAACGTACCGAGCGCGATACTAACCACAGGGGCCCCTCCGCTCGGCAAGGCGTTGCAGGAAATTCGCCGCGTTGCTAATTTTGTTTGTCAATACTCGGCGGCCGGGGAAGGGAGGCAGAAAGAGCCGCACTGCGATTGCGCCTATCCGCGAAGCGGGAGTTTTGGCTGCCTCTCCGAAAACGGCCTTCAGCCGACGAAGTTCGCCTCAAATAAAGGGAGGGGGGGGGGGTTTGCTTAAAAAAAAAAAAAACCAAAGGGAAGTTCGGAAACTTACTTGGCTCTTTTGGAAGTAACCGAATTGTTTTCTTCGCTCGGCCCTCTTTTTTTTTTGGCCACCGAAGAGGCGGCTGGCTGCTTCTGTCTCGTTCCGCACCGCCCCTTGGGGCAACCTTCAAGGTTCAGCTTGGCCCCGCGCCGTTCCCTCCCGGTTGCTGGAGAAGGTCCCACCGTGGCTGGGTGTTGGTGTGAGTCCAGGGCTCCTTGCTCGGAGGGGGTGGGGGAGGGGGGGAAACGTCTTTCAAGGGCGGGTTGGATGGCCCGCCGCTGCCGGCCTGCGTGTGTGTGAAGAAACAGGGCGGCTCAGTGGGGAAAAGCTGCTGGCACGCGCCTGGGCCCTCCAGTTAAAGCGAAGCTGCTTGTGTTTCTGTGGCTGTGTGTCTGGCACACGACTCTACTTAAAACCCCTTATATACCCCATGGAAAACAATCAATGTACCCCCGGGGCCTCCTCGGCTCTCCCCCTCCCCAGGTTTAGCTTTCCTTTTCATTTCATTATCATCGCTCATCTCTTTTCTTTCTTTTTTTAGGGTGTGTGTGTGCTTGCGTGCGTGCTCCTCTTTCCCCTCCCTTCCTTCTCCCCCCCCCCTTTTTAAAAAAAAATAAAATCTGATCCTCCGAAAGTGTGTTGGCAACCGGGACAATTCTGGGGTGTGATTGGTGCCTTGCGCTCGGCTGGAGCGTGCCGCTAATTTATTAATGAATGGGGGGGGTCGCGAGGCGCAGCTGGCCAATCAGAGCGTCCCGCTAGCCACGCGTGCTGGAACCTGCTTCCTTTGGACAACTCATTAGGCCCGAGGGCTGCGCTGAGGGAGAGGAAGCGGACCTGCCCCACAGCCTTCGCCCTCCATCACGCCAAGCGGGGCCCCGCGAGCCCAAGCAGGAGGGGCGCCTCCCCAGGCTCCATTCTGCTTACTTTTGTTTCAGATTGGGAGAAAGAAGAGTGTGCCAAAAAGGAAAGCCGTGGTTGAAAAGAGGAGGCTGTCCAAAGCAAAAGAAAAAAGAGAGAGAGAGAGAGAGAGACCCAGTCATGATATGTGTTTGTACTTGAAGAGCAGAGCGTGGGCAATTTGTATTTTTTCATCATGAAAGGCGCTGAGTCTCTTCCAACTCATATTGATCAAAATTTCATCCTTTAGAAAAAGAGCTTCTCTCAGAAGGAGGGAGTAGGCCATACCACAGAGTAATAGATACAATGCTTTGTGACTCCCCCCCCCCCAACTCATTGGTGTTCCTCTTGTTTCAACTTCAACTTACCTGTGGTTGGTTCCACTTGTGGTGCCACAATTGTTATCACAATTTGTGTTGCTAAGCAAAGCAGTTGTTAAGTAATACCCAATTTTGTCACTTTTTTTTAGCAAATCACTGAAGATGTTAAACGAATCAAATGGTCACCACAGATCCATAAACATTAGTAAATGCTGCAGCTATCCCTCTTCTTTTCCTTTTCGAAAAGCTGTGAAACAGATAAAGAGACCAAACTTGATCAATTATTGATACAGTCCCTAAGAAAATCCAAACATTTAGGCAGGCAGGACCCAATTAGCACCCAAAATATTCTTCCATTCATATTTTGGCATAGCAAGTGTTCAGCTACACTTAGAATCCCTAGTGAAGAAAGGCTCTCGATCTTTAATGCATTCATCAGAAAAATAATATAAATGTTAGATGTTCTGTGATTTCCTAAGTAATTTTCAACTTATGAACATAAGTGAGCCCCAAATTTCTGTTGTTAACCATTTACAAAGTCTGCATTACTATTACTATTAATCTCATCACTCCTTATCACCCATCCCCTCCCACTTGTGACTGTATGACTGTAACTTTGTCGCTTGTATCCTTATGATTTATATTGACTGTTTCCTAGTATTTGATTGCTTATTGTACCCTATGACTTATTAAGTATTGTACCTTATGATTCTTGACTCTTGATGAATGTATCTTTTATATACACTGAGAGCATTTGCACCAAGACAAATTCCTTGTGTGTCCAATCACACTTGGCCAATAAAGAATTCTAATTCTAATTTTGATCATGTGACCATGAAGATGAAACAGCTGTTAAGTGTGAAAAACAGTCATAAATCACTTTTTTCAGTGTTCTTGTAATTTCAATTATTAAATGAATTGTTATTAGTCAAAGACTCCCTGTACAACTAGGAAAATTGATGTTTTGGGGGAAAACATTTTAATGTTGTGATCAGTGGAATTTAAGCAATTTATCTGTGAATTAGTGGGCCCACTTTGCTGATGGTGTTAAGAGGCAATTGTTAAAGATTCTTCAAATTAGATTCTGTTAGCGAGCTGGGGTGGGAGTGGACTCAACAACTTAACTGGCCCTTTCTAAGTTTATGATTGCATGATTCCATAAGCAAGTAAGATGTTGCTCTTCCTCATGATTCTTAAATGTCTTTTTCTTCTTCCCCCATACATTCTGTGATTTATTATTTTGTTCTGCTATTGATTACTATCACGCTTGGATACTCACACCAAGTTTATTTCAGCTCAAATAAACTACTTGTTTTATTCTGGCATTTTGCTCCGGACCTCTGACCTGTAAACAAGATCTTGTGGAAGTCAGACACTCCAGATGATCAACCTTGATTTTCAGGGTCTGGACTTGTTAGCATGGCAGAAGAATTGAATCCTTGGCAAGGGATTATTAGCCACACATGAAAGCCAGAGTGGAGGAGTTCTTCTTTGCTTTGATTTGAGAATCTGTTTTGGGTTTCAGTGGAGAGTGCTTGTTCTGTGAAGCTTGAATAATAATAAAGGTTCTGATAAATTTTCTGGCTTCTGGAGCACATTTATTTAAAACCACAACTTACCAAGCACACCACTTTAGAGAATAATCATAACAAGAAGGGAGAAAAAAGGGACTTGCTTTTCTTCCACCTGTAAGGTATCAATCCCATGTCCACCCACCATTTGTTTTGGTTTCAGGCTCCAAGGTTGCATGAATTTAGTCACCTAAATTTCTAAACCAGGTTTTAGTTTCAGTGATGAACCCAGCTACTTAAAATAGGTTGCGATTATCAGCCTCTCTTTCATTAATGAATTTATACGTGTGCAACCCAGACAACAAAAGTTATATTCCAAATAAATGGTATCGCTTCATTTATCGCACAAAGACTGCACTCAGTATGCTCCTGTTAGTTTATCTCTATAACATGCAGTTCTTTCTTTCTGTCACATTCATTCCAGGACTTCTTTTATTTTTTGTCTTCTGTGTGACCAGGATTGAATTAGCAAATTCTCCCTGTAGTTTACAACTGAAATTGATTCTATGAAATTAATTTGATAAAGCATGCAGAAATTATCTTTGCACATGATGCATTCAACAAAAAGCACATGTAGTCTTTCTTGACTGTTTTAATACTTTGTTGTATCAAATAGCATTATTTCGAGTTCCTTCAGACACATTTACTCACAGGCATATAGATGTACACAACTTTTTCTGCTGGAGATCTAAAATGATCACAATTGGTATTGCCTTTTCATTAATTTATCAATACTTAAAATGTTTAAAATAAGAATGTAATGTACCAGGAAGGTAATTTTTCTGGCTTTGGCATAATTCAGAAAACATTGCAATTTAGACCCAGAATCTTCTGAAAACAAAAGATCTACTTCACATACAACTAACTCTGGAGACTGATTGTGTGAAGCAACAGTGGCTGGCTTCACACAACACTAATCCAAAGCAAACAAATCAAGTTCCTTGAGCATGTTGTGTGAAATCTTCCTAAAGTGGGAAAAGATAGTGCAACCATCCTCACTCTCCATGACCTCTCAATGGCCTTTGATACCATTGACTGGGGCTCGGTGGCACAGACTTGTGCTGGCTTGGCTCCTTTCTCCAAGACCAGTCCCAATCAGTGTTAATAAAGATCCAGACCTCAGCTGCTTTTTACATCTACATGAAATCACTAGATGAGATCATCTGTCGCCATGAGTTCAGGTACCATCACTAGGCTGATGTTACTCAGCTTTATATCCTCATCCCCAGAACTGAGTGATGTTCTGGCTGCCTTTTTGTGGTGCCTGGAAGTTGTGGGGGCCTGGATGGGGGACAACAGACTTTGGCTGAACCCTGGAAAGACTGAGTGGCTTTGGGTGCGTAGAGCTTCAGGATCTGGGACTTTAACATCTTTAGTTCTGGATGGAGTGGCACTACCCAAGACAAACCTGGTCCACAACCTGCGGATTCTCCTGGACTTGCGACTCCTGCTCGAAAAGCAGGTAGCAGTCATAGTTAGGAGAGCCTTTCCACAACTTTGTTTTGTGCTCCAGTTGAGACCTTTCCCTGATCAGGAGTTCCTGCTCAGTAACTCATGACCTAATTAATCATCTTACACCTATTGTAATGCACTGTACATGGGGCTACCCTTGAAGAACATTGGTGCAAAGTGTGGCAGCACAGACAGTTCTTAGGGCCCCTAGAGTGGCCCATGTTACACCACTGCTTCATGACTTTCAATGGTTGCAGATCTGCTTCTGGGTGAAATTCAAGGTGTTGATCATCCCCTTTAAAGCCTTGCATGGCATGAGTCCAGTCTACTTGAAGAACTGCCCACCCATGCCAGCAGAGGGGGAATACCGTGGATCCCATCAGCCAAGTAATTTTGGCTGGGGGAGTCCAGGAGAAGAGCCTTCTTTGCCAGAGGTGGTATTCCGCAGGTTCTGACCAGTTCTGGAGAACTGGTAGCAGAAATTTTGAGTAGTCTGGAGAACTGGCAAATACCACCTCTGACTGGCCCCGCCCCCATCTATTCTCTGCTTCCTGAGTCCCAGCTGATTGGCTGGGTCTTTTTTTGTTGTCCTGCACAGGAGAATGGGGCTGGAAAGCAGGTTAGTGGGGTGGGGAGGAAATGAGATTTTGCGGTATCCTTCCCCTGCCACGCCCACCACGCCACATCCAAAGAACCAGTAGTAAAAAATTTTTAATCCCACCTCCGTTCTCCACGGCTGTGGCTCCCGTCTTTTGGAACATCTCACCCCTGACCTGAGATTGGCTCCCGCCCACCTGACATTTTTGTAAGAGCCTATAAGACAGGAGTCTGCCAAGTGGCTTGGAGACCCAATGTGGCACCTTTACACTGGTGTGATGTGGTTGACTAATTAGAATTCAACCCCACCTCCCTGTGTCCAGCTTCCCTCTTTGCCATCTTGTGTCCATGATTTGATCTGTTAATGTTTTTATCTTTTGTGTTTGCTTTTTTTTAACAATGGATGATTTTAATGTTTTTATGTTATAAGCCTCCCAGAATCATTGGACAGGAGATGGGTGGCAAATGAACGTTATGAATGAATGAATGAATGAATGAATGAATGGTGTCTATTGTTAAGTTACAACCTCCCTGCTTGGGAGCCACTATAGGCCTAAATTTCTACGGACCCGAGCAAGAGTTCAGCTTACTGTTTATGCCCCTCACCTAATTTGCTCACCCTTCTGATCAGGAAAACGGAGGGGTGGGGAAATATCTTATTTTTCATCCCTTCTCATTTTGAAGCCCAGCGGGAGCGACGCCAAACCGGGACGGCGGCCGCTGGAGAGCACCTGTGTGTGGTCCGCTCAGTGCGTGCCGGTGAAATGGGGCTGAACTGTTATGCAAAGGAGAGGCACCGGCTTGGGTGGGGGCGGAAGGCCGGAGATCCCTGTCCGGCTCGGGACCCGGTCGGTCCAGCGAGGGTCAAACTGTTCAACCGCAGCTCTTTTCGCCCAGCTCAATCCTCCTTGAGGAGGACAATGAAAGGCCAAAGCAGGCAGGGATCAAGAAACGAGGGAAAGGCCAGTGATTTAAGGGGATCGGCCGGGAGGGGGAAGCCTTTGTGATGCTTAAGAAGCCTGAACGCTGGGGCGACCTCTCGGAGGCCAAAAGTTACAGGGGAACCGGGCCCAGGGAAAGGCGACCGGGCTGGCTCGGGCCGACCGCCCAAGATGCGCCAGCCAGAAGGACGCCGCCAGGTTTCCAGCAAGAGGCGTGGCGAGGAGAAAGCTTGCTGCGCGTTGGGACGCTCAGGTTCAGTCCTGGGGTCAGGGCGAGGGCTCACCTCGTCGGAAGGCGCTCGAGCGCCCGTCTCCCCTCCCTCCCCCGTCCCCCCCTTTACACAGCGGGACCGGCCTGGGCGAGGGAGGGGCGGGCGTCTGTGGAAAGGCCTGGTAAGGAAGGGCTCCGTCCGCGACTCACGCGAACTCACGAAGCGTGGACGCAAACCCCACTGACGGGCGTTCACATCAGCAGCCAAGGGAGCGTCCAATCTTAATCTTAATCACATTTTTGCTCGACAGTAATGCGCTGTGTGAGGGTCACCTAAACCGCCGCCAGCACGCGAAAGGGGTAAAACCCCAGATTTTAGCTAGCTGGTCTCCGCAAAGATAGAGGTGCATTCCGGTCAGACCTGTGATTTGGTAACTCCATGGACTTGCCAGTTTTCTGGGCAACAGCGTTGTAGTGGTTTACTCTCTCTCTCTCTCTCTCTCTCTCTCTCTCTCTCTCTCTCTCTCCTGCGGTTTTTCAATTTCTCAATCTTGCTTGGTCCACAAAAATAAGCAAGTCGTCCTTTATTCTTTGTAGTCTTCAACCTAGGATCTGCTTTCCTGTGTACTCCAGTCTCCAAGGCATTTGTGACAACGACCCCAGACGTAATCTGTGCAGGTTCCTATCTAGCCCATATTCATCAAGCAAAGAAATTTAATTTTATTTAGAGGGCCTGAACTGTAGAGAAGTTGATTTCCAGATCATATTATACCATGATGTCATTTCTTTGATTGTGGTTTAGTGTGAATTCCAACCTGCTTAAAATGAAGCTAAATTAGATTTAAAGTAGTTAAATTTCTCCAGTGGAAGACTACATTTTGCAACAATTTCACAAAGATCTGATTCATAAATTCTCCATGAAGAAAATTAAACTGCCACAGAAAATTGAACTGCCACGTAAAGGAACACATGGCGGTTCTCTCCAAATTTTTTCCTTTGAACAGGATTGAAATTTGGGGAGTTAGCATAACTGCAAATCACTGGAAACAATAGCAAATGAAAGCTAAGATGTTCACACATATCCATTGAGCACTGCTAACTAAATAGGAGAATAACTAAGAATATCATAGTCCACCCATGATAATTTCTTTAAAAATTATGTTGAATAAAAATGTCTTCAAGTTAAATGAAAACTATTTAAAAAATGCAAGATAAGGTTACTTTGCTTGGTGCTAATAAAAACAGTTCAGAAGTGTGAATTACTGTCACAAAAACTGTAGTCTATGCCCTCTAGATCATCAAGAAGTGATACAGATATGCCTTAGTTATTTGAATTGCACTAAGTGACACAGTCCTACATGGCATTGTACCTGATGCATGCAAATTTAATCCATTTAAAGAAAGAAAGCTTAGAGACTCTTAATTATCGGTCTCTTCCCCCCCCCTTTCTTCAACCTGTTAGGCCAGAAAGAACTAAATAAAGGTTTTTGACTTTTATTGGTTATCTATCACCACAACTGTTCTTGGATATCACTTTAATTGTAAACTTATTTATGTTTTATTTATTTGATTTGTCAGTCGCTTACAAGATAATAGGTATAAGAATAAACATGAGTATGAATATAGGAAATAGGCATGAATAAATGGGGACAATAGGACAGGGACAAACTTCAGTTTGTAATGGTGTTTTATTTATTGTTATTGTTAAGATGTGGCACTCAGAAACTCTGAAGAGAGTAGTGCAAGAACACTAGGTGAAGAAATTGATCTTGTTTATATGGGGCTCCAAAGGGCACAACAATTTCCCTGTACTTCCTTTGGTTTGACAGATGGGTGCCCTTTAGGGGTCTCATCAGAAGATGCCTATACCCATGTAGCCTGGAGGCATCCCTTGCTTGTAATTATTCTTTCTCTCCAACTCTCCCTCTTTGTGAGGGTGCTCTGATTGTTTTGTCTGCCCCATTTGCATGGCAGGTGCAGGCTTCAACAGTGATTTTTAAACTTCAGGCTGTTCCTCCCTCCCTCTCTCCCTCCTCCTTTTAGCGCGGTAGACTCTCTCCACCCCAGCCTCAGGAGCCCATAAGCTCTTCTTCTCCATTTTCCCAGAACCTTGAAGATTGCCTGGTTGAGATGCAATTCTTCTTTCTTCTCTCCCCCCACTGTCCCTGGCTAAAAGAACAGCCGATTGTGAGCAGAGATGGAATGGACACCCAAAAAGAGAAGCCTGCAAAAAGGGACACTGGGTAGCAGGCGAAGGTTGGAGTAAGGGAGCACTAATCGCTGAACCAGGAGACAAATACGATTACCAGCTCTGAGCCTTGAGTCAGAAAGTCTCATAGACTTTAAGATGTTAATCCCCAGGCTAATCCTTCCTTTGGCGTGTTGGAATAGTGCAGCCACAAGAGTTGTTTTGTTATTTATATTGGCGTTTAATAAAACTCAGGCAGTGGTGAATGGGTTGCCCACTCTCCAATGGTAATTAATTCCCTATTTCAGTGACCCAATTGTGCTTGGATAGAGCAGCGGGACAGTCCCACTGCCCCAACCCGCCTTTGTGCAGTTTACATGGCTCTCGTGCTTCAACAGCTATGGAAACCCATTCTTTTGATGTCATTGAAGGAGTTTTCCTTGGGTATCTTCTAAACTTCAAGAACTCCTTTCTTTTCCCAAACCCATGAAAAGCAGGCCTGGCTTGACCACCTCTGTAGAATTTAATGATTCGTTGAAAGGGTCCTGAGGAAGGAGGGGGCAAGAGAAGGAGTAGATACAGACAAACACATATATCTCTAGAAGAGATGGGGGAAAAGAAATCTGACAGATCCCTATTAAAATAAACTCTGTGCTTCAAAGTACAGCACAAAATTACCAAGTTTTATTTTGTGATTTATTTATTCCATTTCCAAATGTTGGGAGTCAAGGAATTCTATTTCCTAGAATACTTAGGAGTTCAGTAGGATGGAATTCATTTAGGAGTAGGAAGTAGTTTAAATAAAATCAATGAAAAGTACATTGATTTTAATCAAGGTAGGGAGCTCATGCAGAGGTAGGTAGCATTGAAAGACATCCTAACTCAAAATAGCAGGACTGTGTCTTTATATTATGCACTTTCAGTGGAGAAAAAAAAAATCCTCTTAGCAAGTCGCAGAAACAATTCAGAATTCGAATAAGAAAATACAGAGTGAACCATATGGCCAGGGTAGCTTGAGTTGGCTGCGTTTTTTCTTAGACAAAGAAGGGATTGAGAGTTGAAGGAAAGGAGAAAAAAACCCCAACTTTCCGGCTGATGAAGCTGTTGTCTAGAGGCAATGATCCCAAATCTCAAGGCTTTATTCCAAGCTCCGACTGAGACGTGATATGTCATATGATTAGCATCTTTCATATTTACAAGAGAAGTATAGGCTGCCAGCCTTTAGAGAAAGGCGAGAGAAAGAAGGGGCATATGCTGAAATGGATTTAGCATTTGAAAGAGAGAAAAGAGATTGGATAAATACACTTAAACGAGGATTTAGTTTTACTCCTGTTGCGTTCTAATGGATTGTTGATTGAGATTTTAGGGAGCTGGAACAGGGGTGTCACCAGTAATTTAAAAGATGCTATTCAGCTCTTGACTATTTCTTCCACACTTTGTGTATTAATGGGTTTAGTGACAGCTTGAGCTAAAAGAAAACCTTAAGAAATAACCAAAATATGATAGTGAATCTCGCCTTCACTTTTGAAATGGAGATAGCTTTCAAAGTTTAGGGTGCAATTTCGTTTGGCTGAAGAGAACTTCAAAGTCTGTTGGTAAGAATTTTGCATCACATTTGAATAATTATCTTAATTCATGTGAGATTATGCAAATTGTCATTATTTCAAAGAAAAAAATAGATGACCTTTGCTTGCTACCTTCATGCTGTGAAATGAAAAGCAGAGAGGACACTGGCACCACCTAACGGACAGTTTTTATTTCAGCTATAATCTTAACTGCAAAAAACAAAATTTCTATTTCTATGATGCAATATTTTAAATCTGTAAATATTTTCCATACAATACTTTGAGAAAGCTAATAATGTGTTATTTTAAACAATTAGAATAGCATTGTGATATATTAAAAGTAATATCTAGCTAAACAACGCAGGGCTAATTTCTATTAGAAAATTAAATTCTTTCTATTCAACACCAGTAACTGCAATATATTTGGATATCCACTTTCTAAAATATAAATTGAACAAAAAATGAGAATATGTGTTCAACTGATCACGCAACTACATCTTCTGTGCTGTTAGTTTTTGTAAGATGAACAAAACTGTATTTTATGTACCATTATCAGGCAAAAATTGTTATTACGTCTTCGGGGTATTATAATTTATCATGATTTCTTAGGAGTGTGAGATAGGTTAATATTAATTTAAGAATGCTTATTAAAATAACTTTGATTTTATTGTCTCCTAAAATCCCAAAGATGGCATCCTTGATAAAGTGAATGTTGCAGGATCAAAGTGAATATTGGTATTCAAAAATATATCCTGTGATGTATTTTATTAATTTTTTAAAATATATATTTCAAAATAATTATAGAAGGTATAGTATATAAAATTTATATTAACAGGATATGAAATATAAGGTGGCCTCTAAACCAATGATTTATGCCTTTCTTTTATAAGCAGTGATACTTATCCTGAGATTTAGGATGTTAACATAAAGAGAAACTTGTCTAAGACTGTGAAATAGAAAACTCATGCAAAGAAAAGCCAAGCCAGGTGTAAATTTTTCTCAAATGAAAACATACTTTCCATTCCCTCCCGCCCCTGCCCCCACTCCTTGGTTTGGTTTATAACTTAGCAGTTACCAACAAATTCCAAGAATTATAATGACACTTTATTGGGCCTTATGTATTGCTCAGACACACAGCTTGAATATCATGTCTTGTTCTGACGGGACACTTAAAAGATGGAACAAACATGATCAGGGATCTTTACATTAAGTAGAAGCACAGAAACGTAAAGGATTTGTTACAGTAAGTGTTCAGAAAAGAAGACAGGAAGAGATATGATGGCACTGAAATATATGACAGGTTATTAGATAAAAGGCGAAGCCATGAAATAGTGAATTTAAGTTACAAAGGCAGACTAGTGAAAATATTTACTAAAAGAAAATGAGGTTTAACAGTGAAATCAATCACTTAGAGAGAGACTTAGTGGATACTCATCCTGTGCATGTGTTCTAACTTAGCTATAGCTATTTGTAAGAGATGCTTAGTTTGAATTCCTGCTTGAAGTTAGGGAGCTAGAATGGGTAGATAAGAGAGTCCCTTCCAACAGTGATGCCAAGTGATATAATTGTAAGAGAAAAAAAAAAGGAAGTATAGACTTTCTTCCCAATTATCTTACACAAATGATTGCAGAAAGTAGGTATCTATTGTAATAGTGAAAACCGTAATCCATTATTTATGAATAAATTTGTATCCTATTGAAAAATCCATGTGAAATGTTTTAAATAGGAGTTTATTTAATACCATGGTATTTATAGAGCAGTTCAAGAATTAAAACAGCTGTGTATGAAGAAAAAGTTTGTCATGAAATGTACAGTTCCTAATAAGTTAGCTTTCATTAGAAATTACATTGTTATAAAGTTATTTATTATATTTAAACTTTTTAAAAAACCATTAATGTATGTAATAGTATTACTGGAGGCACTTAAAAATCTAAAAACTGTAATTTTTGATTTTCAAGATGAAATTGTTGATATAATTCAGTATATTTATGCGTTTGTTTTTTGAGAAAGTGATTCATTTTTAGATTTTTTCTTTTTCATGATGGCTTCCTCTTCCATCTTTCTCTTGAAATAAGATTTAACAATATCATTCAGTTGTTGTTCACATTGGTTAGCATGTTGTAATCCATTTTTTCTCCCTATAAATAGCAGAATAGGATATTTACATATTAGCAATTAAACATTGAACACTCTGGCCTTTGTACATGATTTATCTGCTTGATATAGTGATGACTTTAAAGAGAGAGACAATTTAAAGTTGTAAAGCAGGGGTCCCCAATCCCCGGGCTTCGCAAATGGTGGGAAAGCGTGCATGTGCACAGCTCTATATGGAGTTGCCCATGTATGCACCGCCCGCTCACGTGGAATGATCCCGTCTCCCCACCCCAGTCTGCCAAGCTGGAAAGGTTGGGGACCACTGTTGTAAAGGTATCACCTTGAGCCGGGAGAACTTGGGTAAGTCTCTGGTGGATCAAAAAACTTTTAAAAACAAATTTTAGCCCAGCCATTCCTTCTCTGATCAAATTATGTCGACAAATTACTCTTGTAAAAATAATATTGGGGTGCTTCTCCCCTTTCTTGCATTTCAAAGGACAGGCAGACTATAAGTATAATGAATACATATATGAGTAAGTTATGTTTTAAAATATCTTACTTTACCTGTGCAATGCTGAATAATACTTCCCCATAATTTGTTCTTTCTTAAACAGTTTAGATTTCCTACTATCAATAGATGTCTCTTTCCTCTAGTCAGAGCCACATTCACTCTCTTTTCTGAATCTATGAAGCCAACTTGTCTTGTCCTCACGCAAGATAAAACAATTATTTCTTTCTCTGCTCCCTGAAAAGCATCTACTGTAGACACCTGGACAGTCTTTATTTGGGCAGCATCCATGTGTATAGCACCAAACAAATTACGGATCTGCAAACAGAAACAGATGAAATCCATGACAGTCTACAGCTTTGTATAAGACTGAATAAAATAAAATTATGGGTAATGAAATATGATCTTAAAACATCTACCATTGGAGCAGGTTGAATAAAAAAAAAAGGATTCATAAAACAAATATTAATGAAAACATTTATGGTTATGGGAGAAGTAGTACATTCAAAATTGAGGCAAGCCAGACCATTACTGAACTATAAACTTTTGGGTTTTAATTCATAGTGTATTTTAAATAGAATTATCCCTGAAAAATTCCCAATTAGTTTACTAAAGTATAATGAAGCTGAGTGTCTTTTGTTTGTAAAAAATAAAATTAATGATATTTTTTAAAAAATACTTCATTGGGATTGTTTTGGTGATTAAAACATACCTTGCTCATTTGGGATTTGTAGAGAGTTATTATGCCAATCATAGATCCATCCACTCCGCTGGCAACTAGAGATTGTATTAATTTGACAATGAAGAACGATTCTGCCATATTGTAGAAACTGTTGTCTGCTTCAATCTGGAAAACAGATTTTGAGTTATATAATGGAAACAAAGTCAGTGATACGATAATTAGTTTAATAGCATAATGAAATGTAGTACTATTAATTTTAGACTTTTTATCAAGTTACATTTTTCATAGGGCTGCCACTGGAATGCTCAATCAAATGAGACAGAGGAGCACGCATTCTAGGAAGAAGTTCATTTGTACAGATTAACTATTTTAGTCATAAGGGTATGAAATGGAGAAGATCCATGGATACGTTATGCCCAGGATACAGTTACTTCATGGATATCTCTTCTACAATTTCTGTCCTAAACAATTTGGTTTATAAAAGAATAAATGAAAACCACAAGTTCTTAATTCTAAACCATTATCTTCAATTAATGCAATACTTACTTGTTCTGATCCATTAACATTATAAAAACACAGTGTTGGTAGCCAATCCAAGAGAGGATTTCGATCTATTTCAGAAATTCCATTCGACAGAATTCCTTCATAAAATAGCTCATTGGTTATAGCAGCAATAACAGGATGACAACGATACTGTGTTCTAAGTAATATAGGTGCATACCCCTGTGATTATAGCAAGGGGAAAAAGAAAGAGAGCAAAAATAATGGAAAACACTGTTAAATATTAATGTAATTATACACTATAATGTAGGAAATAGCAGGCAGAGCTGAGAGGGGGTGAAATTAAACACATACCACTTTAGAGTCCTTGCAATTCTGCCCCCCCCCTTGAATTCCTTTGACTCTTATCTAACACCAAATTATTAATTTGTGATGACCTATAAGGTCTTTTCCAACTCTGATTATCTGTTATTATCTGTTATCTGTTAAAGAATTATAAACCCTTTATCCATAGCGATGGAGAACCGAGGTAATTTTTTTATGCACTCAGGCTAAATCTACGTGCAAAGTGAAGTGTGGATTGTTGTTCTTTATGATGTTTAAACTGGTTTTTTTTCCCAAAAAGAAGTAAGGTAATTTGGTCACATGCTTTTGTTTTGCTTTTCTAACTATATTTACATACTATCTTTTTATTTGTAATTTTAGAATATTTTCCTTGCAGCAAGTGTCTTGTCAGATTTTTAATCACCACCATTTGGAATGTATTTTTTATTTTAATAAAGGAAAAAATTGTAAAACAGTTTGCACAATAGTTTCATCTTATCTACAAATAGTATATCTTATTTTAAAGATTTAAAAAAATAATGTTATTTGATAAAAACATTTTCAAAAATTAGAGAAGGACCAGTATTTGTGAAAATGTTACACTAACATTACTGATTCAACACAGACACTGAAATTGATCCTGCCTGATTCAGAAAAATATGCAAAATATGATTTATTCTTTTAGGAGTGATTTTTAGAACCATTCTAATAGAAACATTTATTTCACTGCACCACTAGTTCTCTATGAAAGCACTTTTAGCTAACTAGTCCTTTTGATAATCTTGTATATGAATGCCTATTCGTGCATCTGATCTGTATTCTATGTGTCATGTATTCTATGTGACATTATGTATAGCAGAAATATCTACTGAGTATGTGTACTACATATTTTCATTAAAAAGCAGGGCATATAGCATTAAGAAAGCAACATTTTGCTGCATAAGATTTTGACTCATTTTCTAGGCTCTAATTATTTTTAAAGTTAAAAAAAACAAGTCTCTATCTCTAGATATTAGAAGTACGTACCATCAAACAGAGTCGATCAAAGAGAGTTTGTTCCAAACCACTTTCGTGTGCACTTTCAGATCCTTGAATTGTAGGTGGTAGCTGCTTAGGATCTCCAACAAGAACCAGCTTTTCACATTCAAAACTATAAATGGAAACATATTTCTGGCCATCACACATTAAACTTAAAAAATGGGAAATTTACCTTTAGTAAACAGCAACCATATATCATATAAACCCTAATGCTAGGCAAAAAAAGTCTAAAGACAAAATAAATAGCCTGACCAACTTCCTTATAAATTGTAACTGGTAATACAGAGCTGAAACTTTTTTATGTCTGTTTACTTACTATACAGTTTAAACTTATTAGGCTTCAGACCTCTGTGCTAAAAACAGTTAATTATTTTTAAATTTATTCCACATCACAAAGTTCATAAGAACTTGGAGCATGGTATGAAATTGTTAATACAGAAGTCCAAATAAAAAGAGTTGACAATTAAAATATTACCCATCTTTTAATATTTAATATTAAATATTTAACATTTTGCCAACAGAATGTATAATCTTTATTGATTACTTGTTCTCAATAAGTATGTCTTTTAAAACAAATATATACTGTAACTTTTGTATTGTTTATAGCATTTCCCTATCTAAATTTGCTTTCAATCTGAACTCAACTCTAATACCTGGCCAGTATTTACTCTCTCTTAATTGCTTTGATAATATTAAGGTGTTGCATTAAAAATGTTTCTTGAAACTGACCCAGTGTAAGGTGTATTATACTCTTAAGGTCTGGTGTATTATACCCTTAAGAATCACATACTGAATCTTGGGATGCATAAAGGGCTAGTCTACCTTAATCAGATGTTTTGGGGAAATAAAAAATAGCCAATCCTCTGGATTTGCCTGACCTAGCAGCTAACAGCAAACTGATTCAACAAGAATCTTTGAAAAAATACTTCCAGTTTCTTGAAGATAAATAATACCTTGCTAAGGCCCAGTTTTGGAACTGTAAGAGTTTCTCACCTTCATCTATATTGGCTGTCTTCACCATACTTGAACATTTCACTATTTTACCTTTAGTTTTCTACATAATATATTGTATTTAAACCTTTATAAAAAACGGAGACCAGCTTCACACAGCCATTGTTGCTGTCAGCTAAGCCATCACAATTCCCCAGTCTATTTTGAGAATTTAGTTACAAAGAAACAGCATTGAATTGCTGTTTCTTCCTTACATCTTAAACTTAAAGCAACTCACATCATAAGTTAAAATAATCAGTACACCTGAATTTAATGGTAGTCCTGAATTTAATGGTAGTCCTGAATTTATGACCATAATTGAGTCTTGAATTACATCTCATCCAGTCATGCTGATTGTTAAAGTGGGTCACTATGGGACCGCACCCGATTTTGCAACTTTTTCTATAGCAGTCATTAAGCAAATGTGGCTGTCATTAAGTGAATGTGACTGTTCTTAAATGAATCCATTGTCTGGATTTTGCCAAATTTTGTCAGAAACTGAAAAAAACCCACCTGTATCATGATCATGTGACCATGGAATACTGCGAACAGACCTAAATGCAGGGTGATTGCTGGGTGCCCAAAATATGATCATGTGACTGGGGGAGTGTTCATTGAAATTTTGAATCTGGATTATATGTTGTTCTGGGGAAGTCTATTGTAAGTTCGAACGATTGCTAATTGGCTGGTTATAAGTCAAGGAGTGTAATGATAAAGTAAACTGATGCCATACCTTGCAATAGGAAGCAGAGAAGATGGTTCTGTCATTTGACTACACTCATCTAGAATCACTATAGGAAACTTAAGACTTTTCAAGCATGGAAATGAGCAGGCAGCACAGGTAGATCCCACTACCTTCACCTGTATCAATAGAGGAAAAATAAAGCCATCTGTATACCCACACAAATAATGAACCACAAGTTGTACAATCAAAATTCAATATCTTTGGTAATTGAATGCATTTATACTCAGAAATGATGCGACTAAAAAAAAAAATCAAATTTATCATGAAGCCCGATGAGCAAACATGATCCCATGATGCTGATTCTATTACCCCTGTGCTTGAAGTTTGCTTTAAAAAATTAGTAAAACATGCAAGGACTAAAAATACAAGTAACTGAATGTTCAATTTATTCATCTGATGCCAGGGTCCACGAACGTATTTCAATAAAAATGATGGATAACTTTATAGCTCAGTCTTTTTCATAATTATAATAAATGCTTGATTTAATTATGTGCTGACTCCGGAGGCTCCAGAATTTGACACCAGGGAGGCAGAGGAACAAGGGGAGCCTGTTCCCAGTGCGCGTGTGCGCAGAGCTGCCAGAAGGCAAGAGCATTTAAGACAAAAGGGGCAACTCGGGAGTAAGGCTTGGAGATGATTGTCCCACCCCTAAGATATAAAGAAAATGCAAAGGGACAGGAAGCAATGTTGTTCACTCTATTCGTATTAAACCTTGAAGCTCTGTGTATTTCGTTTGACTTTTTACAGTTAATTTGGCACTTTAGATGTTGGCAGCAATTCAAAGGAGGTAAAAGTGGGTGCTTCTCTCAAAAGACTGGTACTCATTACGGGCTGGAAAAGAACATAATTCCCAGTGTTGAAATAAAAGGAGAGTTGTTTGGACTAAGCGTGTGCTTAATTATGGTGTCAAGAAGCCATGGTCAGAACAGATTTAAGGGCAGTAGTTTAGTGGATTTTGAATTTAATAGTCAAATTTTGCCAGAAATGAGTTTGTCCAGATTACAGGCAATAACAACACAAAAAATTGTCATTTGACAAACTCATTACATATGTATTTGGAATATATAGAAATAAATATTGGTCCTTTTATTTTTAAATTGTCATAATCTTTATGCTGCATGACTTTACAAATGGACATGTTCATTTATAAATCAACAGCTATGACACTGAGATATTCCTGGCTATTAAAAGAATACCTGAGGAGCCCCCTTCCCAACATCCAACATAGTTTAAAACTGGTTTCAATGGCTTTACTCAAGATGGCTTTCTGTTTATTCTTTTATGATTTTTGTTATGCCACATTGTATTACTTAACCAGAGCATCTAAACATACCCTAACGATAATTTAAAAAAATCTATGCTACATATTGGCACATGCAAATACACTTCATCATTACCTTTCTCAGGGAAGCTTTATTGGTGCCCAGTTTATGTTGTTCAATAGTCTTCTTCACATACATTTTTTCCACTGGGCTTAAATCCTCCTTCATCAAGGCAAGTAATTCTTTCAGCTGTTCATTTTCAGATCCCAAGTCACCATGCAAGCTTTAACATATTGCATAGGTAAAAGTAAAGGTTCCCCTCGTACATAATACGTGCTAGTTGTTTCCGACTTTAGGGGGCAGTGCTCATCTCCGTTACAAAGCTGAAGAGCCAGCACTGTCCAAAGACATCTCCGTGGTCATGTAGCCGGCATGACTAAATGCCAAAGACGCACGGAATGCTGTTACCTTCCCACCAAAGTGGTTCCTATTTTTCTACTTGCATTTTTACATGCTTTCGAACTGCTAGATTGGCAGAAGCTGGGACAAGTAACATAACTCCGTTATGCGGTGGTAGGGATTCAAACCATTGCATGGAATAATACTGACTAGAATACTCTATTTATGAAAAGATCCCTCTGCACAAAAGACTGCTGCTTCTACTTTAGGTAGAAGCTGGTATCTGAGGGAAGATCCCAGTAACCCATGTCACAAAAGGTAGCATAGCATATTGTTTATGAAATAAAGAACAAAAGGGATTATCTAGTCTGAATGAGCCTTGTGTAAAAAATTATATTTATACCCAAATAATTATAAGCAGTGACCCACTTTACAATTTACTTGTTCATATATGAGCGTATTCAAACATTTTGCACAAGTAGTAGCCAGCAAGAATTTATTATTAGATTTATTGGGCTATCTCAAACACATGGTTCTAAGCAGCTCATTTATTTGTTTTAAAACAAACATTTTACACCAATTTCTTCCAGAGTAGCTTATAGAAATCAAAACAAAAATTTTAAAATAATTTTAAAATGACCAAACAGCAGAATGCAGTTCACAATAAAATCATAGAAACATTCATGTGACTTTTTAAAAAGATCTGAAAAATAAAATGTCCTGTAACATAATAATATAGAAGTACTCAACACTTCAACCACATTAAGAATCCATTTCAAGTGCTTATTTTGATAATTTATGTCCCATACTTTCCAATACTTAAATGGCTTACATCCTTTAATAAAAACTACTGTCAGAATGCCCAGTGTTCATTTATTCCATGTTGTCTTTGGAGGATAGGGATTAATGGTAAATGAATCTAGAAAAATATTTTATGACGAAAGCAATAAAGGAATAATTATTCTAACTGTAAAAGTTGCTAAAATTATTTGAATTTCCACCTAGCTTCTTGTGGTTCAAAAAAAGCCACACAACTGTGACAGCTGCTTATATGGCTCTCTCATGAAAATAATAGCTTATGCTTGTGCCTCTACACCAAGGGTCATCAAACTTGACAGCTTTATGACTTGTGGACTTCAACTCCCAGAATTCCTCCTCCAGTCATTTCAGCTCAGGAATTCTGGAGTCAAAGTCCACAAGTCTTAAACTTGCCAACTTTGAAGACCCTTGCTCTACACAAATGCTTGTTCAAAGGCTTGTTCAGGTGACTTTTGGACCTGGCTAAACATTTTAAGCAAGTTACCTGTAAGGAAGTATTGGCTTTGCAATTTTTTTAATGCTTCCCACTCTAATGAAGTCTTCAAATCCAATGTCTAGTAGACTGAAATAAACAATAATTCATTATTTGAAATACCTTAAAAGAAATATTGATCCTTTCATTTATATTTTTCATGGTCATTAAAGTGCATCACTTTTCATGTGTAAATCTGAAGCTATCGCACTGGGATATCCTTAACAAATTATAAGGGCTTAGGAGGTGGGCCTCTTGTGTGTGTGTATGTGTGTGCGCACACATACACACACATCTTTGAGTCAGTGTTAATTGCTGGCAATTGTCCTGCAGTTTTCTTTACAAGATTTTGGATGTAGTTTACCATTGATTCCTTCTTGAGACTTGAGACAGAATAACCAGCCCAAGGTCTTCCAACTGTCAGTGTGCCTGAAGCAGGAGGAGAACGCATAGTCTCTTGGTTTTTAGTCTGGTGCCTTAACCACTACACCAAACTACCTCAGGAGGGTGAAGGAACATATATAAACAGTTTTTCTCCATTTGAGGGGTAAATCTTTCCACTGAATGCTTCAGAGACAAAGACATATTAATGCTCATTTTAATCTATGAAGGGACTATGAATTGGAGGGATTTTGGTAGAAACTTGCTAAATTAATCATTTTGTCACTATGTGGCAGGGTAGTTATGAGAGGAGACTCAGAAAATTGCTCTTGAAGCAGAATTTGGTTCAAATTTCCATAGGTTTTCATAGAATTGCAAGTTTCCAAAGAAACTCCAGTAACATTTTAGGTTGCTACTCACAAGAAAAACAAAAGGCTGCATTTGATTAGTTTGCAAAAACAGAAGAGTATATCAAGATTAAATTGTATGCACATACAGTATTATTATAAAAAAACAAATTTTATGGAAACAATTTAAGCATGATTTCTAAATTACTAACCTCAATAGTATTCTGTCTACAGCAACATTGGTAGAAGAAGAAACCAATATTTTCCATGGCACTGAACGTTTGTCATTAGCTGCTTCATGGATTTCAAATATTTGTGTCAGGAATAAAATAACAATAGCCAGCAATAAGCTTTTTCCGGATCCAAATCCACCTACATATGTAGTTTAATAAATTAAGTATTCACAGAATCAAACATATTGTGCAGTATTCTTTCAAACAAATATTTTCTTTGAAATTAGACGGAACATTAAGGGGGTTAGAGAAATCAAACATCCATCATGGGAAAATATTAAGCATTCTTAGCTGTATATATAATATATTAATTGCATCTAATTAGTTGAAAAGTAATATTGGAATTAGAGTAGAAAGCTGACTAATGCTATGATTGCAAATATAGGTGGTCCTTGACTTATGGCTGCTATTAAGCCTGAAATTTATGCTAGAATAGTGAGAAGATTCTGATAATATTCTTTCCTAATTGTGTTGGTAGGACATATCTTTCCATTTAACCTGCAGGTCAGTGGATATTGAAGTAGATTGCACAGAAAACCTATTCAGTATAAAACCACCTAAATAAACCTAAATAAAATTCTTAGTTTCCTCCCCATTGCACATTTTTGCATACCCAAATATGCTCATGGAAAAATCTTAACCTTCCAGAGAAGATTTGCTGGGGTACATGGGAAGCTGCAAGATGGAATATGAATTTAGTACTGTATAAAGTTCAAAAGTTTGAATATAAATGGTTGCTAATAGTAAAAACATCTAAATTAAAATCGTGAAAAAAGGAAATGTTTAGAGAAGAAAGACAAAATTGAAGATGGTTCATTTAAAATATAGACTGAATATAGCAGGGGTCCCCAACCTGTGGACTGTGAGGGGTTTGCAACTGGGTGGAGGATACGGACAGCTAGCGTGTATGCTCCATTTAATCAAACAGCGTGCATGCTTCCCGGCCCCTCACACGGAACCATCTCCCTTCCAAAGCCAGAAACATTGGGGAATTCTGGAACACAGGACTGGAGAAGGAAAAAAAAATGAAGCTCTAATGAAATAATTTACCATGTATTATTGTTATTGGAAACATTGGGGGCTTCGCTGTTTCTGTATTTATTTCTTGAGATGTCATCATGGCACCAATCTGCATCATTGCTGTGGCCTGGTCTTTATTTAGCTGGAAAGCTTGAATAATCTTATCAGCAAGGTTTATAACTATTTCTGGGCTGAATGCATCAGATTTTATTGCATTTGTACTTAGCCCTGGTGATTTAAACTTTTGTTTTTTTTCTTTGGTTTTTGGAAAGAATTCTTTCCTAAAATACAAAAAAAGATAAGATTTAACTTTAGCACTAGAATTAAAATATATTTCCAGTCAAACAATTCAAATGTATTTATATCAATGAATGTATAAATTTGTTTCTGTTTTTAAAAGATAGTATTGCTACTTACTTTGTAAGTAGGTCTTGCATGATTGGCAAAGTGATTGAACTGACATTTTCCTGTATATTTCTCAAATTTGTGAGTTCAGTGCTAGCATTACACACAAACAATGCATGAACAATCACTAAGAAAGAAAATACAACAAGAGATATTTTGAGAGGAACATCCTAAAAAAAATTGAATATTAAGTTAGGTCCAAAAGGACAAAACACTGATATGTATGCCAAAATCAATTGTAACAATAGTTTTTTAAGGTAAATAATAGACATGGGGACATTCAATTGAATCTCTGTGCAAAACTCGTGGATTGTTTTATGAGTGTTATTTTTCCTTGGTCTGAAAGCAAAATTTCTCCTATGAGCTACTCAGAGCATCCAGTAGTGGGAGGTGCTTAGTCTCCGCATTCACAGGCTGAGCTTGATTTGTGGAACGCTCCTCCTCCTCCACGTGACTCCTCCTCAGCGTTCCCCAGTTTTTGTTCAGCCTCATGCGAGACAGGCAGTGCTTTGGATACTTCCTTGACTGAAACAGGAATATTAGCAGGTTTGATTTCAATTCGGTTTTCCTTTGGTTTTTTCTTTGTCTTTAGCCTTCAATCCTTATCAGTCTGAGAGTCCGGTTTAAGGGAAGCACTGTTTGCGCTCCCCCCCCCCCAAAAAAAAGGTGGTGGGAGGCTTTTGGAGCTGCTCTGCTCTACCTCCCCACAGCCAAAATTTTCTTACCTCTGCCAGTTTGATTGCCACTGTGTCTTTATTCTGTTTGCTTGCTAGCAGCTTGATATTTCATTTTAAAAGTCGTATCACCCTTACCCCCCCCTCCGAACGCCATTTCTTCAGTGGAGAAGTTAATTAGTGTTAATTCCCCTTTCTTCTCCGCTGTTCTGTTGTTTGAGAGTTCAGGCTTCATTTGAGCTCTGGCTTGGTTTGCAAGGCGGGAAGCTGCTGCTGAGAAACGCGCGAAAAAACTTTAACTGCTGGAGGCCATCTTGAGTGCTACCTCGTGGCTGTGCACCTTGTTTGTCTTTCCTGAGCTGTGTGAGGTATTTTCTGCTCGAAGCAACAGAATTCCTTCAGGATTCTGAGAGCTGTCTTACCCTCGTTTTGGCTACCTGCACTTGAAGATAATTAATTCGCTTTTTAAAAAATTGTTGGCGTAACCCTCATAGCCTTATTCTCAGTGGCACAGCAGCAAGCACCTAGGCCAGTGTCCGCCTGTGCAGGGAAGCTGCTGAAGGCCCTTACAATCATCAATCCGGGCCTTAGGCGTTCGCTATTTGGCTAATTGGATTACTCATAAATATTGGTTGTTCTATTATTAATATTGGAATATACATATATCACTATTCATAGGAGCAATTACAAAGCAATTATAGCAATAATATTATAATAATTATTACAATCATAATAATCACTCATGGTAACAAACTACTTAACAGTATAATATTTTAATTTTCAAAAAAATATTATTACTGAGATAGGACTTATTATATATATCTATAGACACCAGTAAAATAAAAAGAATAAATAAAATAAAAGGGGGCAATAAGAACCTTATCAGGGCAACCGTTTTTCACTCAGATCGGACCCTGGGCGTGCCAACCGCCTTGTACACAGATTATATTCAACTACTGTTATTCTAATTTTAATCAAAATTGCAGATGGTAGCACCTCTCACGCACCATGCTTGAAGGTAAAAGCCAAATCAAAGCACAGTGGATATTCTAAAGCCTCAAAAAGGGATGCCTGAAGACTCCATAAGGCCTTACAAAAGCAAATAGACAGGCATTCTCAAGAGGTCCACGCTGTATCTCAGGGTGCCCCCTCTTCCAGTTCATCAGTTTCTTTACACCCTCCTCCTCATCTAGATCTCTCCCTTTCATCCAGGCGCAGCTTAACTCCACAAGGACAACAGGCCCAAGTGTCTGGAACACCAACCAGACGGGCCCCTGAAGCCACATTCACTCTGACAGCCGCTGGTCTTCACCAGGGTGACAGCTTCATTGAGGAGGTTCCAGAGAGGATGAAAGCCTGGATGGAGGTGGCTATTCTCCAAGGGATTGCAGCGGGGCTTCAACATGCGGAAATGTCCAGACCTTACCCTATAGCTACTGACCAAGAGCCCCAACCACTGAGGTCACTGACCAGGTCGGAACAACACCAGTCCCAGGTACATTTACAGGGGGAGACCCCTCTCCAAGGGCCGGAGGAAGAGGAGGAAGAGGAGGAGGAGGAAGTAGATCAAATCTTTCAAATGGCCGAGTCTGAAGTAGGATCAATTCACGATCGTGAGCCCCTGTCAGAGGCAGACCCATTAGAAGGGGAAATGTCTGAGGATGAAGGTCTTATTCCTGACCAGCCTGCTTTTACAGGCTTATTTCGGCCACAGCTTTTCAAATCTCTCTTGTTTAAGGCAAAGAACATTGCAGGCCTAAACAAGCCAAAACCTTCTGACACACCTGACCCTTCAGGGGAGGGACCAGAGGACATGATCTTCAACCAACCGGTAGTTGAAGCAGAGGTAATTCCAGTCCCACCCATATTTTCAGACCTGGTGCAGAAGCAGTGGGCTTCTGCAGCAGTATACACCTCCCCAACTGGACATGATAGGAAATTCTTCAACTTGGACCCTGATTTTGCAAAGTTACTGGGGACTCCCAAGGTAGACGAGCCTATAGTGGCTTTAGTGTCCCCCTCCATTCTCAACGAGGCACTGGAGGCCTTAAAGCTGGAGGAAAAACAGGTCGAGCTAGCCCTACACAGAGCTCATCAGTCTGATACGTGTGCGATCAGATCAGCCACGGCTGCCTCCTTCTTGACGCGGTCGTCTCTTAGATGGCTTTGTCTTTTGAAACAACATGTTCCTTCTTCTAACATCAGGGCGCACTAAGACATCGCCAAACTTAAGGCAGCTGCTGAATTATCTGACGATTCTACCTATCACGCAGTCAAATTTTTAGCAAGGGCCATTACCTCGCATGTCACAGCGCGTCGCTTGCTATGGTTAAGACACTGGCAAGCCGACTTCAAACACAAATCCAAGCTGGCATCATCCCCCATTGCGGGAGATAGATTGTTTGGCCCTTCCCTGGATCCACTACTAATTGAAACATGCAGCAAGAAGAAAATTCTCCCTTTTTCGGAAGTCAGATTTCAGAAGCCCCTAGTCCTTTCGGAGGTGATCCTCTCGATCTTTCTATCAGGGATCCTTCTCTTCCAGATACCAGAGACCCCCAGCAGTTAGACCAGGACAACAACCAGATAGGTCCGACTCAGTGGATAGAAGTAGAAGGGTGGTCAATCCAAAAGATCCTTTCGGGGAACAGGGAACAGGCCCTTCCAGTGACCAAGATAACTCCCGGGACCCAATTCCCATTGGCGGACATCTTAAGTTATTCGCTGATCAATGGGACTCCTCTACCTCTGACGCCTGGATAAATTTGGACTCGCGCTGGAGTTTAGATCCACTCCCCCAAATTCCTTCATGTCATAACCTCCTTCCAGGGACCCGGTCAAGCGTAATCTCATGGATTCCGCTATCCAACACCTACTGGATATATGAGCCATCCAACCAGAAGCGACCAACTAACAAGGGCAAGGTTTTTATTCATATCTTTTCGTTGTGCCAAAAAATTCAGGGGGGTGGAGAGCGATATTAGATTTGAAACATCTCAACCGTTTCGCAAATTTAAAATGCATACCCTCCAATTAATATTGCAGGGAATCAGGTAAGGGGACATGCTCACGTCCATAGACTTGATGGAGGTGTACCTGCACATTGCTATTCGGCCCTCCCATTATAGGTTTCTGAGATTTTGCTACAATAACCACCACTTTGAATATGTGGCCCTTTCATTCGGATTAGCCTCTGCCCCCAGGACCTTCACCAAGGTCCTTGTAGCATTAGCTGCCCACCTCAGGAACATCCCGGTAAGCCTCCAGTGTTATCTTGATGATATTTTGATTTAATCTCCTTCCGCCCATCAGGCAGTCATAGACACTCAGAACACATTATTATGCCTACAAGAGCATGGCTTCTTAATAAATTGGAAGAAGAGTCAATAAACACCTTCGATGCAGTTAATTCATTTAGGGGCAGTCATAGATACAGTGGAAGGCAAAGTTTATCTGTCACCTGATAGACTAAATAGCATTCAAAAATTGGTTAAGGAAATCAGGGCGCTTAAGAGGGTGTCCCTAATGAACTTATCCAAATTGTTGGGCAAAATGATTTCATGTATTTCTATTATTCCTTGGGCCCGCCTTCACACTAGATCCCTTCCTGCTACCGTACCAGCAATCTGGCCGAAGCAACTCCAAACAAAGTCAGGGTCCCGCCCAAGGTTCTCAAATCTCTCCTCTGGTGGTCTAAATCGGTTATCAACAGAGGCTGTCTCTTCAAGGAACCACAAAGACTCACCATCACCACAGATGCCAGTCTGTTCGGATGGGGAGCTCACGTCCAGTCGCTCACAACCCAAGGCCAATGGTCCGACATGGAACAGTCATGCAGTATAAACTGGCTGGAATTTCGCGCAGTATAGCTGGCCCTTCGGAATTTCTTCCCCCAGTTACGCGGTCAGCATATACTGATACTGACAGACAATGTAAAAGCCAAAGCTCACATAAGCAAGCAGGGGGGCACACAATCGAAGCAGCTAATGCGGGAAGCGGAGCGCCTGTGTTGCTGGGTGGAGAACAACATACTTTCTATCAAAGCAGAACACATTTCGGGATTTGTCAAATACACAGGCAGACTGGCTAAGCAGGGCCACCATAGATCAGTCGGAGTGGCGCCTTCACCCATCCCTGTTCCAAGAAGTGACACAGTCATTTGGTCAATCGGTGGTAGACCTATTTGCTTCCCCTCTCAACACTCAGCTCCCGAGATTTTTTTCCAGGTACCCATCCCAAGGGGCGGAGAATTACAATTCGCTCCACTGTCGTTAGCCCCCGGGGCTCCTGTATGCATTCCCTCCACTTCCACTGTTCCCAAAGTCATCCAGAAGTTACTAGACGAGAGAGCGGAATTACTTCTAGTTGCGCCTTATTGGTCCAGACAGCCATGGTTCGGGGACCTCCGCAGTCTCTCGGTAGCCCCCCCCCCCCGAGAATCCCGTCAGACAGAATCTCATTAACTCAGGGACTTCTTCAACATCCGGATCCTCAATGGTTACAATTGACTGTTTGGAGGTTGAGCAGAGTGGTTTGAAGAGCGAAAAGCTCTCCAACAGAGTTATTGACACTATCTTAGCCGCCAGACGCCCCTCAACAATTCGCATTTATGACGCCACATGGTCAACTTTCTGCAAATGGTGTAGTAAGCTTCAAATTGATCCTGCCTCTCCCTCTCTCGCCCAGATTCTAGAGATTTTACAGGAGGGACTTGATAAGGGGTTGTCACCTAATACGTTAAAAAGGCAGGTGGCGGCCTTGGCATCAATCACAAGGGCCTCAATTCTCTTTTACATCATCCACACATAAGATCTTTCCTTCGAGGAGCCACCAATTTACGCCCTCCAGCAGTGAACCGTTATCCCACCTGGGACCTTAACAAAGTCCTTGTCGCTCTCACTAAGGGTCCTTTCGAACCTTTGAAATTGTCAAGTCTCCAATTTCTCACGTACAAAGTAGTTTTCCTGGTAGCAATCACTTCCGCTCGTCGTATCTCGGAAATTGCAGCCCTGTCTGTCAGACAAGATCTCTGCGTTTTTCATGCTGATCGTGTGGTCCTTTGTTCCAATCCCACATTTATGCCCAAGGTCAACTCAGTTTTTCATAGAGCTCAAGAGCTTATTCTTTGTCCCAGACCATCACAGGGGATGGAAAGACAATGGCATAAGCTTGATGTGAGGCATGCCCTGCGAATCTATATCAAGCGTACAGCAGCTTTCAGGAAATCAGAGGCTTTATTCGTGTCGTACAGCAGCTTTCAGGAAATCAGAGGCTTTATTCGTGTCCTTTCAGCCAAATTCTCAGGGTTCAAGGTTTCACCATCTACGATAGGCCGTTAGATACGGGCGGCAATAGCAAAAACATATCAGACCCAATCTCTGAAGGTGCCTAAGGGCATAACAGCTCATTCAACAAGGAGTGCAGCAACTTCAACAACATGGGCCACACAGGCATCAATAACTGAAATAACTTGGGCTTCCCCATCGCCCTTCATTAGACATTACAAAATTGATGTGTTTGCTTCTGCTGAAGCTTCCTTCGGCAGAAGAGTTCTGCAACGGGTCCACAGAGACCAGGAGGTGATTCCAGACCAGACGGAGTCCCTCCTATAGGACAGGCCAAGATTTGGTATATCCCATGACTGGATGCTCTGAGCAGCTCATAGGAGAAAGGGAGTTGGTACTTACCTGATACGCCCGTTCTCTTTGAGCAGTGAAGAACATCCAGCCCCACCCTTTTTTTCCGTCTGGTGGGGTCCTGTTTCGGGCAATGAACTTTTTAGTATGTGAGGATGAGAGCACTTTTTTCCTCTTGTCTTCGCCAAAATTGGGGAACGCTGAGGAGTCATGTAGTGGAGGAGGAGCATTCCACAAATCAAGCTCAGTCTGTGAATACGGAGACTAAGCACCTCCCACAACTGGATGCTCTTCACAGCTCAAAGAGAACGGGCATATCAGGTAAGTACCAATGCCCTTTTTCAGACATGCCCTGCCTCTAAAAATTCTCATTCTGGTGTTGTTCCCTGGAACTGAAGAGGTTTTTGAATTATTATGATGATTATCTAATTTTGTCTGTTTAACAAGGATATATTTGGATTCCCCCCCCCCCATCTCTTCACATACCACGTAAATGTTTCTATAAGAAAAGCAGGTAATTGTGCTTCACTTCAGTCCATTCCCTGTACTCTAGCTCTGCTTTCCCTCTGAACTTTTCAAAGTGTATATATTATGCCTTGAGTTTAATCAAAGTTGTGAAAATATTTAGCTTTCTCAAGCTGACCATGAACGAAGATAATTTTCAAGCAACACATTTCCTTGTAGCAAAATATCTTGTGGATAAGTAAAATATTTTGGCTATTTACATTTTCCAACTTACCAAATGCCCTGAACTGAGTTTCCCACTTTCTTTGAAAGAGCTGATCTAATTCAATGATAATTTTTCCAGTAAAAGCTCTTGGAATTCCGTTTTATGGCATATTAGAGAATTAGCCATATTTTGAATAATCTATTCTAAAAAAAAAAAAAAAACTTGAAGAGAAACTTACTATCTGAGCACCAATTTGATGGGCTATAACCATTCAGAGGCTCCAACTCCACTTCATTATTAGAGGATGGTCCAAAAAAAACACTATATGCAATGAAAGTGTCCAATGGTTCAAAGGTCAAAGTCTTGGAAACAACCCAAAGGTCATCTGTCAACAAAGTACATATATTTGCATAAGTTACACCAATCAATCAATTTTACAATTCAGAAGTTAAGCTACAATTGAAACTTTGAAAAAAAAGTTATTTTCATTTTATATTTCCTATGGATTCTTGCTGAAAAAACCCTGGTATTTTTCCTTCTCTTAACCAGCAATGCTTTGGGTAAATATCTATTTTCATATTAAAGCCCATGTCACACTGAGCCAACGGATGCAAAGAGGATGTAAAACGGACAAAAAAGCTTGCCATCCGTTGGAAAACGCGATGTACTCACTGCCTCCATTTAGCTTCCTCTCTATCCGTCCAGCATCTGTTTATGCACGTTTCATCCGTTCCAAAGGTTTTGGGCTGCCCAAAACTTTTGTGCGGAAAATGTATCCAGTTCGACCGTTCTGCATCCGCTACGCATCCGCTACGCATCCGTTACACATCCGCTATATCCGCTAGGCATCCGCTACGCATCCGCGCAACTCGCATCTGCCCGGACGCAGGGAGGAAGCGGAACGGACGCAGAACGGATGCAGAACGGAAACAAAGCGTTTAAAACGGAAAAAACGTTTGCAGAGGGGACCTATCTCGGATATTAAGGATGTCTAGAGGATGCCTAGAGGATGCAAAGGGACACCTATACTGCCTATAAAAAGGGGAAGCAACTCGCCTGCATCTCATTTTCAGACCAGCAGCCCACCTGTGCAGACCTCTGCAGCCTTCATCTGACTCTTCTTCTTCAACAGCATCCAGTCATGTCCACCGTGGATCGTGACAAAGTCCTTTCGGCAGCCACCATCCTTCTGCAACAGTGTGAAACCATCTACAGGCTCTGTGAACTCTACTACGGGAAGAAAAGGAGGCACCCAAAAAAAGTCTGGGTCCAAAGATGGTTCGCCAGAAGAGCAGAGGACGGACTGTACAACAAGCTGATGGTGGCGCTCAGGAGTGAAGACACTCGGGCATTCCAGAACTTCATGAGGATGCCTCCAGCCATGTTTGACGAACTTGTGCAGTGGCTGACACCCAGGTTGACCCTGACAAACACCAACTTCCGGCCCAGCCTGGAACCTGGGCTCAAGGTGGCACTCACTCTGTGCCACCTGGCCTCAGGGACCACCTACAGGAGCATGCAGTATGGCTGGAGGGTGCCACCCAACACCATCAGCATTGTGGTCAGAGAAGTGGTGCAGGCCATCATCAAAGAATATAAGGAGGAGGTCCTCCAGTACCCCTCCACTGAAGAAGGATGGAAGAAAGTTGCAGAGCAGTGGTATCAGAAGTAGAACTTCCCCCACACCGTTGGAGCCATAGATGGCAAGCATGTGGCCTGCAAAGCTCCAGCCAAGTCGAGGTCCACTTATCACAACTACAAGGGCTTCTTCAGCATCATCCTCTTCGCCATGGTCGATGCTGACTACAAGTTCATGTACATCGATGCTTCAGGCAACGGCTCATCTTCAGATGCCCAGGTATACAACGCCAGTGACCTCAAGGAGGGGCTGGAAGGCAACCTCATGGTGGGCTTCCCAGATCCAGACCCGCTGCCCAACAAGCAAGATGTGCCCTACTTCATCGTGGGGGATGACGCCTTCTCCCTCATAACCTACCTCATGAAGCCCTACACCTCCAAATACCTCACCCGTGAAGAGGGCAAGACACGTGGTGGAGAACGCCTTTGGCATCCTGGCCAACAGGTTCCAGGTACTTCTCACCACCATGCAGCATAGCCCAGAGACCATGAGGAGGATAGTGGAAGCTTGCTGCATCCTGCACAATCTCATGCGCACCTGTTAAGCCTGGGTTCCCCAACCAGGGTTAGGTAGACAAGCTAAACAGAATGTGCAGCGT
>BLBF01000026.1:16284173-16295849 GCA_015471245.1 Laticauda colubrina | reverse complement strand
TATCTGTGTGCCTATCTGACTAACGCTGCACATTCTGTTTAGCTTGTTTACCTAACCCTGGTTGGGGAACCCAGGCTTAACACACTCTAACATACACTAACTATGATTCATAGTTATTATTTCACCTAAACCAGTTAGGGTAAACAATGTTATCCCTAACAGCACCCGCTACCCAGTTTTGCAGAACAGGCTCGTGGACCTCCAACAAGGCAATGGGGATATGGAGCCTGGGGAATGGAGGCAAGGGCGAAACCTGATAGACACTGAGGATGTGCAAGGCCCCAACAGAGCCTCGCGTGAGGCGAAGAAGCAGCGCAACCTCCTGAAACACTGGTGCAACTCCCCAGCTGGAGCAGTGGAGTGGCAAGACAGGATGGTAAATGCTTAATGGATGCTTCCTTCAGCCGTCTCATCACACGGATGAGATTAGGTCATGTATGTTTGGTTGACCTACAATGAACAGGGCGTTTAATAAAGAGTTGTGTTTATGTTGACATGTGTGGATAATTATTCCATTATTATTGATAATAAAGGACCATAGGTGTGGCACCTGAGAGGGTGGACCATACAGTCCCACTATGCTTGCACTGGAGGTTTATCTATCCCACTGCTATCCTAACCCATCCCACAGCTATTACCCATCCCACAGGTATCCTAACCCATTCCAAAGCTATCTTAACCCATCCCACAAGCATGCAAAGGCTTAAACCATTTCTAAAAGTTTCCACCAAGACTTTATTAAAAAAAAGAAATGAAGCAAGTGTGTGAATCATAAATAGACTTTATTAACAACAAGCTGTACAACAAAAAAGAGTCTCCGGCACTCCTCTTGGTCGCTCAGTCTCAGGGGTGAAGGGCCCAGGTGCTGTGGAGGTGGCTGGTGCTGGAGTGCTTGTCATCAGCTCCTCCAGAAGCACAAGCAGCAGAAGCCCCAGCCCCAGAAGAGCGAGCCCGTGCTGCAGAAGCCTCAGCAGAACCAGAGTGAGGGCCAGGGGGCGGGATGGTAGCCCTGTCCCTCTTGCAAGGGCTGGCAGGAGATGGCTGAGGCATGCTGTGCTGCCGCATGGTTGTGGGGTTGCTGGCTGGCAGGGAGGCTGGCAGGAACCAAGGCTGGCAGCAAGGCTGGCAGCAAGGCTGGCAGGCAGCAAGGCTGGCAGGAAAGCTGGCAGGCAGGCAGGCACCAAGGCAGGCACCAAGGCTGGCAGGGAGGCAGGCACCAAGGCTGGCAGGAAGGCTGGCAGGAAGGCTGGCAGCAAGGCTTGCAGGCAGACATGCAGGCAGGGCAGGCAAGGCAGCCAATCCGTCCAGCAGCAGGTCTTTCCTCTGAATGGCGACCTGCTTCCGAGTTGCTTCCGTTATATCTGCGGGCCTGACGCAATGCATCCTCCCCGCATGCGCAATTAACGCCAGGCATCCATTAGGCTTCCGCTGTGCATCCGCTGTGCATCCTCTGTGAATCCGCTTCATCCGCTGTGCATCCGCTGTGCATCCGCTGTATCCGTTCTGCATCCGCTTTGCTGAGGTCCCCCGGAAGCCTCGCGGACGTGCCATCCGCTCCCATCCGCTGGGCTTCCGTTCCGCATCCGCTTTGCATCCGCCCTGCGTCCTCCCCGCGTCCGTGTTATCCACTCCGGTTATGCAAATTTTTGCCCCTTTTGAGAGCGGATAACAACGGATGGAACATTTTGTTCATCCGCTGTGTCCTTTTTGCATCCATTGGGCAGTGTGACATGGGCTTAAGTAATTTCATATTCTTAAAAGTGCTATTTGAAAAACTATTCTCTGATAGATATTTTAGATTTTATCATGTACATCACTTGATTATGAACAGAAAAAAAATCATTCACAGCTGCTTTATTAAGCTAAATATTAAATAAAAATATAAGAATATTTATTTATTTACATACCTATAATTTCAATTCCTAAGGCCACCATTTTGAGTATTTTAAATAATTTGGAAATGTATGTCCAACATCACTCATGCTATATACTAAACCAGCTAGAGTTTCAAGTGATCTTCAAAGGTAGCCCCATAGAGAACATATTGCAATAGTCCATAGATGAGATGATTAAAGCAGACTGATTGTAAAAAGGGTCTCCTACTTTGGGAACAGGTGAAAATGATGCATAAGAAATTTCCTCTCCCGGTTCTCCAGAACTTGTCAGAACCTGCTGAATAACACCTTTGATGACCTGGCTTAATTGTCACAATCATGTTGACCAGGAGATGAAGGCATGCCAGAGTCATCATGCAGCCTCAAAGAAATCTGTCACTTAGGGTTCCTTCTGGACTTGGGGTTTCTGCCAAACAGATGCCTGGATGGATCTTCTCCAAGATGCCTTGGCAATAATAACTCACAGCCTGATCACCACAGATTTGGTGTACTATTGCAATGTGCTCTTTATAGAGCTGTCTTTGGAGATAGCCTGGAAGCTCTGATTGGCCAGAATACAAGTGCCCAGACTGCTGACTCCAGCATGACAGTTTCTTCATACTTGCATATTCTTGTATATTGTAAATTATTTATTACGTTATTATTTGTATATTTTTGGTTGCAGTATGCTACCAGTCATTAGATTGAGTCAGTTAAAAAATAAACATGTTGTAACATAATGTAATATAACAAAATGTAACATAAATTTTCTTTAGTCTCAAAGATTTTTCAAATTTACCAACCTTTGCTATATGTAGAGGAATGCTCCTTCCGGTTCAGTTTAAGAAATAATTTCCTCTTAGAATCACAGTCAAAGTTAGCCTTTACAATATTACATCTCTTCAACTTTCTGAATAGTTTTCTTTGAGTAGCAAACATTTCCCTGCAAAAAAAATAAGAACCTTGTAATTGATATTATTGCTTTATAAGCAAATACTAAACATAGATTTTCATGAAATAAAAAAATAAAAAACCTGGGGACACAAGCTTTAATATTATCCAAAATAATCAACAAACTTGATTCCTATAAATATTAATATCAGTAACATATATTGATTGAAAGTGTTAAATCTGGCAAAGACCAAAGAATTGCTTCGTCTGCTAGAAATTAATTTGTAATATTGGGTTCATTATAACTATTTTTTACTTTTTAATTACTTTTTCAGTAATTCTTTCTAAAGGAAACTTAAGTAATGAAGACATTATCTTATTTATTTGCAGTATCTGCTATCCCGCATCAGATGGGCGTCTCATGATAGGGAGCGAAGGAGAGAGAAACAACAGGAGACGAAGTTCCTCGCGATGAGTGCGCCCCGAATGCCCGGGTACACGCTCTTTTATTATGCTCATTCAAAAGGGGGTGATTGTTTATTCAGAACCTAGGTTAAGCCTAGGTCAGACGGAATATACAGATTTTAACAATGGCTCAGACAAAAGCAAGATATCAGGACAGACAGGATGGCAAGATTTATATTTGATCAGGATATTACTTCTTCACAAAGCTGCATGCCAGACAATGTAATCCCAAGTGAATAAACCATTTCTGCAAATGTTTGACTCCTTGTCTCTGTACGTGCCCTGTAAAAGGTCACTGAGAAGACAGAAGCTTAATGATTACACGTGAATGATACAATGTTGCAATGTTTGAATGATACATAGTTGCATTGATACACAGTTGCAAACACATAAATGATACATAGTTACAACATTTATTAGCATTGCTTCCTTTTAGTTATAAACTGCTATTGAAGTATATCTTACATTTCAACATACAGTACCTTATTAGAAGTTGGCATTCTTCATAGATAGAAATTCTTTGACATCTGAGATAAGTTCCAATACTCTTTATATCATGAAGTATAATACAAGGTTTACTCTCCATCTGTACAGGTTTTACATCTTCAAGCCACTTAAAAAAATCACATCGATCTGCTTTAGCAGCATCACAAGCATAGAAAAAACGACCCTGGAGCAAAATACAAGCCATACAAAAATTTATGTTACTGCGTGCTGCAATTGCGTGCATATAAATCTGATTAACAGACAACCTGACTATTTTAAAGCGAAAGAGAGAGGGAGGGAGGGAGGGAGGGAGAGAGAGAGGGAGGGAGGGAGAGGGAGAGAGAAAGGAGAAAAAAAAGCTTAACTTTATTGGTCATAATAATTGACATTATTATAACAAATCTCTTGGAAAATGCTGGTTCAATTCATCTGGTTCTGAGTTATATGGCTTTCTGGTCACAGTATAAAGTTGTAACTAAATATAACATCAGATTATTGAACTGATACATCGTATTTATTCAAAGAAACATATTTTTCCCACTGCTAGGTTTAGTGACTCCCTTATAGTTCATACTATTTTCTATTTTTTTTAAAAAAAATTCATTGCACAGGGACAAAACCTCCCAACAGTCATTATTATACTTACAAAAACAAAACTTATACATAGGAATCCTGTCCTTGGCATTCAATATCATAAATGGGTCCTGTTGAAAGGGAAGCCATTCCCCTTTCCCTAGTGTGCAGAGCTGAGCTGTTTCAGCAGCTTAATGTTAAAATGCTTAAATATTTTGTCATAGTTATTAATTTCCATATTTTTCAGCTACTATATGTAATCTAACAAAATGCATAATAACATATTTTATTCCTAAGCACAAATTTGAAATTTCACAAAAATATGCACATCATACAATTCATGTGCATGTGCCATTCATAGATATCCTAGAAAAACTATGGTTTAAAAAATCCCAATAATGTGTTTTAATTAGCCTCTAACAACATACCTTATTTCGGCCTTCTTTTCTAACCATAACAAGCTTTGCTGCTATTTTGTGGCTGCAGAGAGGTGCAGAATTCTCTTGTTGCCCTTCTTTCACCGATGAATAGAAAGATATATCCACTTTCCCAAGAGTTTTATGTAGATTTTTTGATAGTTCAAATAATAATATGTTTAAGTGTTCTTTTCATAAAAATAGGAAATATGAGATACTTTGCAATTAGACAGTGAGAAAACATGCATGTTAATATGTCATTCATATTAAGTAATGTTGAATTGCTTGAGTCAACTTCCTACTTTTCTAGTTTAATAATGTCTCTAGAAGGGGAAAAAACTAAATTAAAACTTTAAAACTAAGGATTTCTTAATTTTAAAAAAATCCTTAGTTTTAAAGAAATAATATGTCAAGCACTTTAGTGTTAAACATGGGCTATCATACACGATTCCTATGATGTCAAAAGGAAATGAAAGGTACTAATTGACTGTGGAAATAAGAGACAGGGTGAGAATTAGTATTCGTTTTTTTTTCTTTTGGAAACGATAATAGCTTTGTATAAACCAGAAAGGCAAATGGCTAGAAATCCCACTGGTCCTATAAAATTTGATTTCTTGATAAATCTAATAAAAATATTGACTCAATGCATTTTTAAAACCATTTATTAATTTTGAGTACTAGTACTACCAGTAAAATGAGAAGTTGGACCATACCTATCAATGCAATAGTAAAAACTTTCTTATAATGTGCTGGAGACTGAAATTCAACTGGGATGCGTTGTTGTCGTTTAGGTACATTAGTATTCTTTACCATATCAACCCTAGGGAAATGCAGTTCAGAAGTGTTCTGTAAAACAAAATAAGCAAATTCCTATTTCCATATTTCTAATCTCATATGCACAGATTACACATATTTAAGACCACTGAATATAGCATTTATTGAAGCTAGGTCTATTCTTCCATTTTTATGACCACATATCCTACTGGGTCTTCATCTATTTGATTGCCTAAATTGTAATCTTAGATAATCTGGAAATATCCTCTCCAGAATGTATATTGTAATGTATAATTTTGGAATTTGACTTATATAGAGTTGCATGAAAATCACCTAAGGACTTAAAACAATGTCTGAAGATGCAGGCTTGTTTTGAAGTTTGCAGTAAGAGTTTATGGTTAATTAAATTCCTTGTGTTAGCACAGTTTGCAGCAAAAGGAGTCATGGTTTCATGAATAAGTAAAAACTGTACATATCTTCATTTGATATACTATGATTATGAAATTATCAAACTTAAATATTTTGAAACCTGTTAATACACTATTCCTGAAAATCTTGTTAAAAGCGGTGAGAAAATATTAGGCTCATACAACAAAACTAATCTGCATGTACACATGATGGACAATATTTAACAGCATTTTTTTACATTGGGAACAATTACATACCTTTCTATCTCTGGTTATATTGGGGAAATTCAGGTGACCTAACTCACTTAGAACTTCCTCAGTGCAAAAGTGTTGATTTAAGTGCAGGGAAAGTTTCTTTCTTTCTGAAACAGAATCTTGAGTGATAAAGTTTTGCTGCTGTTTACAAAGCATGCTTTTTATTGTCTCCAGATGCTCAGAGTCCAGAGGGCTTTTGTAGATGACATTACTTTGATTCTCTCTTCTGTATTCTAATGACATTCCTAAACAACTCTCAGCTTTGATATCAGAAGCCATGGCCACTTCGTTGCAATTTTGAGATCTCAAATCACAACCAGTTATGTTGTGGTATTTCTGCCATTTGCTTTGTTCCTTTTGTTCAGACACATTAGGCAGTGTACTCTGTATGGCTATCTTGTCTCTTACTCCTATGTACTTTTCACCCACAAAAAATTTACACATCCTGTCCTCAGGCTCTAACAATTCTGATTTGTCATATGTATTGACCACTGAAAAACCACAATGATGATGAATCTGTTTGCAGATTTTTTCACTAGAATAAAACTGGAAATCAGAAAGTAGATTATCTATAAGTCCAGGAACAACTGGAGTTTGTGTTCCAAGAGTAGGTAAGAGGACAGACATATCATTTTCTGGATACATTCCTATAAAACAAGGTACAGTATGGAGACACTTGAAAACAAAATACTACTGATAGTATAGCAAAAGCATTAATATTAGTACTGTTTTTTTGGAATGGACTGCCTTTCCCTAAATATTTTCAGAAGCAAAAACTTCAATGGCAGTCATTATTAATACAGAACAATGTATTTCTTACTAGAAGGTTACAATAAAACTACACTAATGAGTTTGTTAAAGAAAAGCATATTAAAACTTTGGTTATACGTATATACTCTTGAAAATTTGGAACTGCTATATTCTTCAAAACAAATACAGTTAAAGCTTTAAAGTACAGGAGTAATTTTCATAAGAATAATAATAAGAGTGTGTCTTTCTGTTATTTGAAAATCAAATTTAGTTCCTAGTTACTTTTATTAACCTAGCTATACCTCTAAATAAAAACAATTGGATTATAAATTGGGAAGACATCAAAACAGTTTGCAATATGTCTCCATTTCTTAATACTTATTTTTAATACTTATTTCATAATTAGAAAATAACTGAAATGTGATAGGTAGAGATTGAATAAATTTATTTTGTTCATGGATAAAAAAATAACTCATAAATGAAAAATTGCTCTCAGAGATTAGGAGACACAGAAGTTCCTTTTTATGAGCAGAAAAATCATGACTCCTGGTAAATAGGTAGGGATGGAAGAAATTTCAGCAACATTTTTAAAAATATGAATTATTTGTTAGTGATCAAAATAGATTAAGAATGCTCAAACACTAACTGGAACATTCCAAAAAAATCTGGCACAACCATTATTTATATCATCAATCAAACCTTTCTTACTGAAAAAGGGTTTTTTTATTATCCATATACAAGTCTGGATAAGTTTTGGATATCAGTAATTCCTGCTCTTCTATTGTTTCTTTACTATTTGGAGTTGGGAAAAAGTGACAGCCAGTAGCCTGTGAAGAAACGCATTGTTTTGATAACAGCTGAACAGAAGGAATGTAAAAAAGCAAAAATATATAGTTACAAATACATACAAATATCTACATTTGGAAGCATTTATTCCCATATTTTACAGAAAACAATGAACTGAACTTTAATATTCACTTAGTACCTAAATAAATTGTAATTCAAAATTAGTAACAGATGTACATAACAGTGTTCTTAAGATTACTACTCCATATATATGTGTGCATGTATATATGTATGCATATACATATACATACATACATACATACATACATACATACATACATACATACATACATATATATATATATGCTGTTTAGCTTCCCTCGGGTATTATCCCACGTCATTGTAGTGTTGTTAAAGTTGTAGCAACGTTTCAGCAGAATCTCATCTGCCATCATCAGGCTTCTGTATGGATGTGGGTCTCACAGCTTTTTGTTTCAAATTCGAGGCTGGTCCATTCTGATTGGCTAGGAGCCTGGGTCTGTGTTCACTGGACTTGGAGTTTGTTTGATTGGTGTTTCTGGTTTCTTCTGTCTGTTTTGTGGCTTTGATTGGCTGGCAACACTCTGTTCTTGTGTTGGAGGCTTTCAGTGCAGTTTGGCTTCGTGTGAAAGGACGGCTGCTATTCATCAGCAAGCTAGGTTTCACCTGGGTGCCTGGTGGGGGGGTATTTGAGTTGGAGGCATCAGAGGGAGTCTGTCTGTGCTCAGGTGTTTGTCTGTTTTGCGGCATGGAGATCTTTCTATTTGAGAGTGCAGGTTTCCAAATGATTGACAGTCTGGTGGAATCATCTCTTCTATTCATGCTGTCAGGTCTTTTTTCAATCTCTATGGCTTCTCTGATGATTCTGTGGTTGGGGTTTTCTATAGTGGCTAGAGTTTTAGTGCCATTGAAGTTGATGTTGTGATCTGTGGTTTGTGATTTGGCCCCATGGAAAAGAAAACCTAAACAATTTCCTAACACACCTAAACAGTACACACCCCAAAATCAAGTTCACCATGGAAACGGAAATAAACAAACAACTACCATTCCTAGATGTACTAATCTACAAAAGAACAGATGGCACACTGGGACACACCATATACCAAAAAAAAAAACACACCAACCGCTACCTCAACACCCAATCCCACCACCCCCCAGCACAGATAAATTCCGTGGCGAAAACACTAATTACCAGAACCAAACGCCTGGCAGACAAGACACATATAAAGACTGAACTATGCACCCTGACTGAAGTATTGACAGCCAATGGCTTCCACAAAAACAAAATCACCAATTTGATCCACAGAAACACACCAAGACATAACAGAGACCTAGAAGACCAACAGACCTATGGAACAGCTGTCCTGCCCTACATAAGAGGTACTACAAATAAAATAAGTAAGATACTACACAGGCATCACATCAAGACTGCCTTCAAAACAGACAAAAAAATAGCAGCCATCCTGAGAAACCCCAAAGATAAAATTGACCTGGAAAACCAAGGCATATACGAAATTCCCTGTACATCATTCCCGGCCACATACATTGGACAGACCAATAGAAGAATAAGTACCCACCTGGATGAACACAAAAATGCAGTAAAAAAGCTGGAACACACCTCCTCACTAGTCCAACACATGAAAACCACAGGTCACAACATCAACTTCAACGGCACTAAAACTCTAGCCACCATAGAAAACCCCAACCACAGAATCATCAGAGAAGCCATAGAGATTGAAAAAAGACCTGAAAGCACGAATAGAAGAGATGATTCCAGGAGACTGTCAATCATTTGGAAGCCTGCACTCTCAAATAGAAAGATCTCCACACCACAAGCCAGGCAAACACCTGAGCACAAACAGACTCCCTCTGATGCTTCCAGCTCAAACATCCCCCCACCAGGCACCCAGATGAAACCTGGCTTCCTAATAGATAACAGCTGTCCTTTCACACGAAGCCAAGCTGCACTGAAAGCCTCCAACACAGGAGCAGAGTGTTGCCAGCCAATCAAAGCCACAAAACAGACAGAAGAAACCAGAAACACCAATCAAACAAACTCCAAGTCCAATAAACACAGACCAAGACTCCCAACCAATCAGGATAGGCTAGCCTCAAATTTAAAACCAATGGCTGTGAGACCCTGACCCACATACAAACTTAATACAGAAGCCTGATGATGGCAGATGAGATTCTGCTGAAACGTTGCTACAACTTTAAAAGCACTACAATGACGTGGGATAATACCCGAAGGAAGCTGAATAGCGCGCGCGCACACACACACACACACACACACACACACACACACATATATATATATATATATTCTAGAGAAAGAGAAATACCCTTTAAGAAAGAAAAGGGAGAAAAAGATACTTTTGAAGAATATTATGTTATTCAAAAAAAATGAGAGGAAAAACATTTTAATATTCATGGACAGTATATGATCCTAATGGGATAAAACCTTGGCAGTATCTAGAATTAAGGTAGCTCTGTAGTAGTAACTTTTTGGTTGACCAGAATAATGACAAAACAAAATGAGCCACCTAATCATTACCTTATTAAATTCCCCCGAAGCAGACTCTGCAAAGTCTAGATTTGAAGAATTTGTCACAATCTGACTGGGAGGTTTAAAAGATGCTGTCTTTGTTACTATTAGGAGGAAGAAATACACAAAATGTTGAAGTGTAATGCTACATTTTGGTCACTAATTGTTCATATTGATAGCCACTTACAAAATTTATTACTGCTTTTTTCTTCAAAAATATTGAATTCATTTCTAAACGTTTTGGTTCCGCTGTTACTGAGATCATCTTCTGAACCTAGAGACTGAGGATAAATACCCCCCACCCCAATAAACACATTTAATGTATTCCAGGGTAACACTGATTTTTGGATTAATTCTGGGCATCAGTTGCTGTATATTAGCTTGACAAAAAATTAATAGAGAAAACAAGGGCACTAAACAGGAGTCTCAGCAATTCCTCTTAAAAATTTGGGTAGCATAAAATATTTATAAAGATCTCCCCCCTCCCCCATGAAAGGGATTAAACTATCTGATCCTTAGAAGCAATATCGTATCCTATGAATTTGTTGATAGTGAGGATGATTATTCCTTTTATATACAGCAGTATTTTAAATCCTTATAACACTGACTTTTTAAGAGTACGTTTATAGGTTTAAAAATGTGTACATTTAAAAATCTTACCTTAACAAATTCAGGCAACCCAGGATAGTTCAGTTCTTGCGCTAAGAAAAAAAATGCATCCTTTGAAGCACTTTCAGATTTGGTCATGTCACTTTGTGGATCTTTTCTGTGATACAAACAGCCTTTTCTTGTCATCATCATACTAGCTGCTGAGCCTTTCACCTGGTATCCATGAAATTCAACTACCTTTATGCATTAAATGGAACAAATATTGTAAAGCAAAGCTATTCACTGACCAAAAAAAAAAAAAAGCCGTAAGCTCAATTAAAACTTCAGAATATGGGTATAATTTGTGTATCTTTACTAATCCTTATACCTTTTAAGGCATGAGACACTGAATTATTGATTTATTCAATTGCAAAAATTGTCAATTGATGTTTATGTTAACCATTACATTCACTGGTGAGTCCTGGGCAACAATGATCTTACCCAATTTCATTTAACATCTATCACCACCATTGGCTTCTATTCTATAGAGGTTTCAGAGAGTGCAGACTTTTGAAGTGTTTGAGGTGTTTGAAGTTCCTTCTGAGTAATGTTGCTCAGTTTTGCTATCTTTTTGCTCCTTGCTTGTTTTTTGTAATGCTTTTATTTTGTGATAAATAAAATGCTTTTATTTTGTACTGCACCTACAGTACATCTAATAAGTAATACTATTGAAATAATATCTATCTCTAGTGATATCTATCAACAGTGTCTGTCTGTCTGTCTGTCTGTCTGTCTGTCTGTCTGTCTGTCTGTCTGTCTGTCTGTCT
>BLBF01000026.1:16239905-16271770 GCA_015471245.1 Laticauda colubrina | reverse complement strand
CAGAAGATATATATATATATATATATATATATATATATATATATATATATATATATATATATATATATAATAAAACTGTCAGCAATGTAGTTCAGATATCTGATTAATAGTCACATAGCATCCATACAGCTCGTAGACCATACTACACTTCGCTTATATTCATTTTCTTCTGCAGATCTAACAGCATGTAGTACACCTACTGCTATAAACACGCATAATCAAGATAATTGCCAGTATGAAATGCAGTGGATGATTTGAATTATTTCAATTCTAATATACATGATACTGCAGATGATAAAGGACACTGACAATACAGGTAGTCCTCAAGTTAAGACTGGACTTGAATCCTGCAATTAAGGTCACAACTTGTGAAGTTTGTAAAGCAGATGCACTTTATGACCAGTTGGGGGTCATGTTTGCTATTGTATTGTTTTTTATTTTGCTGTAAATGAGAATTAAATGCTGGTTTCTGGCAAAAAAATGTACTTGTGGCCATGTGACCACAAGGCATCATAAATAGCTGTAAATGCAGACCAGTTACCCATCATCCAAAATGCAATCATGGGACTGCAATCGACCCCCAACCACTAGGGTCATGAGCCCTTTTCCAGAGTCTGCTTTAACTTTAGTTACTAATGTGGGTATGTGGATGCACACATGGCTGATTATCGGTAGTCCTCAACCTATGATCATTCATTCAGCAATCATTCAGTTATGATGGCACTAAAAAACAGTGCTCACAACTCGTAAAGAGTTTGGCTATCTAAGCATCAGCACACCGGCTACTTGTGCACCTCTGCACACACTCCCCGCCACTCCTGCATCCCAGCCTTCCCAAAGCTCATGCCTCCAACAGCCAATTACACCTGTTTGCCAGTCTGCTTACAAGCCACCTAAGACATGCACTTTCTGCTAGCTTCTCCATCGACTTGATTGAGGAAAGTTGGCAGGAACTTCCTTCACCTAATGACTATGGGATTCATTCAGAATGGCAACTGGGAATGCAGGGGTTACTCTTGCTCAGTGATACAGTTACACTTTACAAATGTATCACTTAGCTATGGAAATTCCAGACCAATTGTCAAGAATTACCAATAATTTACCAAAAATTTGCTACTGAATTAGAATTTATTTAAGTGATCAAGTTCCAAAGGGGAAAAAGATGATTTGAAGTGAGCATGCGTACCTATATGGCACACCTATTGACATCCGCTTATAGAAAATATCTTTTGAGCGGCAACGCACATAGGAAAAGATATACGCAGTCCTTACCTTATGTCTACAATTGAGATTAGAAATTCCATCATCATTAAGTAAGCAACCTGGTCATTAAGTGAGTTCCACCTGATTTTATTACTTTTTTTTTGCCATGTTCATTAAGTGAATCACTCAGTTGTTCAGCAAATCTAACTCATCCCATTGACTTGGCTTATCAGTATGTCCCTTGAATGTCCCAAATGTTCATCACATGATTCCAGGACACTGCAACCATCGTAAATACATGCTGGTTGCCAAAAGCCCAAATTTTGATCATGTGACACAAGGGTGCTACAACAATGATAAGTGTGAAGATAGATCACTCATTTTTTACAGCATTGTCATAACTTCAAATTATTGTTGAGGACCATTTGTAAATAAATAATTCCTTAAAAATCTGATGTTAAGTACTAGTTGAGTATTCCTGAATGATCCAAATCACCTTTTTTCTTTCAAACTCAGATCACTGTACAATCCTATCAAATGTTAAAAGTATCAAAGAAAAAGAAAAGACAACATACAGAATATTTTCGCTTTGGATGGCATAGAGATGAAGTAGCAAGGGATTTCAAGGAATTACTTCTTAATTTTCCCTTTTCTGTGTTCTTTGACTGATTATAATCAGTTTTGGAAACATTTTCACTTTCTACAGTGATTAAATATCGTTCAGATTCAAAGTCATCACCAGGTTTTATCTAGAGAGATGGATAAAAATATTTTAAATTTCAGAACACTTATATAACTCCATAGTATATCAATACTGCTTCTCCGTTGGACTCTTAAGCATAGCTAGGTAAACTTGATTCCACATAAGATTAGCGGAATATTTTAAGCATTTATATCTTTTAGACCATTTTGTTTTCCCGGAATCTTAGTGATAACGAATGAAAATTTGGTTGTTTGAAGGCTAGAGTTTTATTGTTCAGTAGAACACTGCAAAATGTATGAATGAGAAAAAGAAAGTTTGCTATGCATTGGTTGATTGAGAAAAAGTATGTTTGATATTGCTCTCTTGTCTGTGTTTTGTTCTCTTGACTTCTAGCATCCTGGCTGGGTTTGGTATTGAGCCCAATTACTACTCACTGCTTCGGCTGTCTTTTAGGAAAAATAAGGTTACTTTTGGGAGTGTACTATTAAGTAAACGTCATCTGCATTGTATCTGCAGAAAGTACTTTATATGAATCATGGCTCCAATATTCCCAAGAGTTGGCAAGGCTTAATACCTGTCTCCACTAAGCTTACATCAGTTCCTCAAGGCTGAACCCCTCAAGTGACAACAATTTCTCCAATCTTCTTACTGGGAAGTACATATAAGATAGGAGTTTGTGGGTCAAAAGAGAAATGAATCAAAGGCTTTGCAATAAAAGTAGCAATGACATCAGCCAGGATGTAGTCAAAAATATCATGGGTGAGCTGACAGGACACACAGAATCAAGGATGTGACAGGCAACACTAATCATGCACTTTAAAGTTCCACCTGTTTCACTGAGATAAGGTGTAGACTTGATCAAAGTGTGCAATGACCTTAAGAAAATTATATCTCACTGTGCTAATATGAAACTTTTACAAAAAGCCAATTTGGATAGAACTGGGTGAAACAGATTAGTGTCTAGCCAGCAACGGTCACACGATCTTGACAACTGGCTTATTATCAGTGCAAAGACAATTTGCAATGTTTGTTTTGCTGGTTTCCAGAAAAAAACTCCCATTCAAAAGAATGAATTTGCTTAATAAATTAATTTGATTTGCTTTACCGGCCATATAATTTGTTTTATAACCATCATGAGTCACAGCCATCATAAAAAAGATCATAAAATCAAATCTGATCATGTGGTGCCTTACTATCACAACATGACCAAAATTCTGGGCTCCACTGTCATAAGTTCAGAACAATCTGTACTAAACAAATAAAAACAAAAGCACATACCTGAAATTTTATAAAAATACTATCCAAGAGCTGTCCTTTATCATCAAACAAATTTGCCTGTATTAAACAAGAAAAATAAAAGATGGTGGGTATTTCCTTAAGTATAGATATAAATGGATTAACAGATATAAAACTGTTAACACTGTACACCAAGCTGAACCTACAAACGGATCCTACCTTATTTCCTCCAAATACAGCCTTCAAAATTCCATCTTGCCACACTTTAGATTTTTTAGTCTTTTGATGTGTGTACAAAACCTATATTGATATGTGAAAATATATTCTTGATTACTGTTTCACTATATTGTTTATTTTTGTATTGCATGATATGTTTAATGTATGAAATATTATTGAAATAAGATTATTGACTCACAATAAATTCCTGATAAGCCATTATGTTGGCATGCCCACCACCTGCTTTCACTTCTAATCTTCAAATCACCTGCAAAGGGAAATAATCCTGTTAAAATAATATCTCTGAAATTCTAAGCTAAATATTTATTAGTTTATAAATGTCATTTTATATTGTTTCCTTAAACAATATGAAGAATATGAATTCTCTAGTTTAAAAGGTGATTTACATGTATGCAGCTAGAAATTCCAGTTTCAATGAAAATTAGTCTAGAACAATTTTTTTTAAATAAAACCAAGCAGTACATTATCATAAGCACATCTTCAGAAATATAACTTGTTTTAAAGGAAGATATTTAAATTTCTGTAAAAATATAACCTTAGCTACATGATGTCTCTTAAAATCACTATTCTGAGGTTTTTTTAAGAAATTGAAATTTGTTTTTAAGAAGTGTAATCTAATACATTTCTTCAGTATGTTCAATTCCATGTAATGACCACAAGATGTCTCACTTAAATCTTTCTCATAAAAGCTTTGCAATTATGTAATGAGATTAATGATCAAGCTAATTGACTATTTAAAAAAAATCACTGATCAATCCAGAGTTCTCATGACAGACTCAACTTATATTTCAGACATCTTCCCTTGAAAAGTCCATGATGCTGGAAAAGGTGGAAGAAAAGAGAATAGGCTTCATGCAGCAGCAATAGTTATACCATGGGAGATCTGAAGATCCAGGCTGGGAAGATGTCATCCTGGAGAAAGTCTATGATCAAAATGTCACCACTGACTTGATAGCATATAATCACTGCAGATCAGACTTGCTAAATGTAATATCAGCATATCTAAAATTCTAGTTGCAATCTATTTTTTATTTTACCCTGAATTCTAAACATGCCCGACATTGTTCCCTGTTTTGTTAATCTCATTTTCATCCTGACCTTCCCCATTAATAAATTATATGACATTAAACTACAATTCTGACTTACATTTAAGACCATGCTTTTTTCCCATGGATTTATGGATTACTTTTATGTCATCCTTTTTTATGTCATCCATTTTATGTCATGAGAGCCAGTTTGATCTCATGGCTGAGGCACCAAGCTAGAAAGCAAAGATTGTGAAGTCCACCCCTCAGCCATGAAAGCCAGCTGGGTGACTTTGGGCCACCAAAGTCTCTCTCTCAGCCCAACTCACTTTACAAGGTTGCTGTTGTGGGGAAAATTGGAAAAATACGTTGAATATGTCCATTATCTTGAGTTATGCTTAAATAATAAAGGCAAGGTATAAATAAATAAATAAAAATGTTTCCTTTGCTGCGAAATGCTTCTGTGGAAGAACTGAGTTTATATAGAATAAATCCTGGAGAAAGAGGCAAGTTTCTGGCAGCAACCCTTTGTAACTGAATTTCTTTTAGGTTGAGGGGGAATGAGACTCAAATGCAACATGGGCATAACCACAGTATTACATGCTGCATAGATCACAGAATTTCCATTTTTAAAATAATGGAAGGCTTATCAAACAAAGACAAAGGCATCTTAAACCGATTTATGACCTATGGCCATAGTGTTTAGGGGCTTCCTATCACGCAAGAACAAGAAACTGCACTGTTGCTTTTCAGTAATTACTGGAGTGAAATTCAGCAATGTAGTTGAATGGGGCTCCAGGAAGCATTTATTACTCACCCCTGCTTCAAAAGACTGTGGTAACTGAAAGAAGTAAGAAGATAGGAGAACTGGATGAACCCGCTGTCTCTTTTTCGTTAGAGGCTAAGAGAAAGAAACGAATTAGATATCACACCTACTGATAGATCCTCAGCCAGATTAGGACTGACCACAGTCCTCAGCCAGATTAGCCAAAGGGCGCCGAGAAGCCTGATAATCTTGTCGACCGAGCTCCTTCACAAGCCGCAAGGATGGCAGCGCCTCCTGTCAGCAGAACTTTACCTTACGAAAGTTCCCGCTCCACAAGCGCGATGACGTCTCTACGACGCGACAAATACCATAGAGACAAAATGCTGTACCGTCATGATCGCCGACTCCTATATGGACCTTAAAGCACAGCATTGGAAGGTTTTTAAACCATAAAGTTGATTAAGGGTAGAGCGGTGCTAGTATCTTCAAACTTGGCAAGTTTGACTACAATTCCCAGAATTCCTAAGCTAATATGACTGGAGGAGGGATTCTGGGAGTTGAAGTCCACAAGTCTTAAAGCTGTCACCTTTGAAGACCCAATTTTAGACAGAAGGAGGCGAAGACAGCAGTTTTAGTCATATGTATTTGGGAAGGAGCTTTGATGAATTGAATGTAAAACCAAGGTCGAGTCCTGGTCGCAGCAGCACGTTTTTACCACGGCCTTTTCCTGATTTTTCTCCCAGGTCTCTCAATCGAGTGAAAGCATGAAGTCCCAAGGCCGTCCCCAGCCAACTCGAGTCTACTTTGCTTAGTTTCCTAGATCAACCAATTCATGCATTTTTAACCCATATGGTAGATGAAAATTTATTGTTATCATGCCTTTATTATAAATGCTCAAGGCGAACATACCTAATATTCCTCCCTCTATTTCCCCTGTAAAATGACTTTGGTTGAGGTAACGACTTCGGTCAGTCATCTTTTGGTCTTTTTGACCGGGATTTTATCCCAATTTCCCAGTGATATTTCCCAATTTCCCAGTCTACGCGCTAGCATTGTCGACGCCAAAAGCCATCTTTTTGCTACCGAGCGATTTTTAGTAGTATTTGTCAAACTTCGCCACCTTAAAAAGGTGTGGACTTCAATTCCCAGAATTCTGCAGCCAGCATGCCTCTAAATTAAAGTCACCAAGCTTGAAAATCACTGAAACGTCTTTGAAAAAAACATCACTCTTCCAAACAGACACGCGCATGAGCGCACGTTTAAACTTTTTCTCTCTCTGTGGATCCGTAACGGGAATGGCTACGAATCTTCAACGCGCCTCCATATAAACGGATCCTGGCGGGGTTGCCAGCCTTCCAGCCAGCCAATATAAAAAAAAAAAACCAGGAAGAAAAGGGATCTCCCGAATGTCGCGCGAACATTTTATCCTAAAGTTGTGGACGCGGCGGAGAATCAGAGCTTCCAAGCGGCTTAGAGTCACTATGAAGTCCTCATCTTGGTGCCTGGCGTCGGGTCCTTTCCAGAGCACGTGGGTAGGAAAGGGTGTTTATGTATGTGTGTGCGGAGGGGGGGGGAGGATTTAACCCATCGCCTCCCTCGCGCACGCGCACCTGAATCAACCCCCCCCCGCCCCATCTGCACGGCGCGTGCTGAGCGGGAAGGGGGGGGGGCTGAAGGAACCCTTTTTAACCGTCGCGATGGCGACGCTGCTGACGTTATCTGGAGGCGCGCTTGCAACGGGGGCTGAGGTGGGTGAAAGCTGTCGCGGCTGATGTGTTCGGCTTTCCCTCTGAGCAGCTCGAGGGGCCGTTCGAGATCCTTAGGTTGTTTAGACTTGGCACTTCTCGCTTAGTGTCCTCCGGAAACGTTGTGCTGTGGCTCCCGTCACTACTCGCAGTCAAAGGTTGCCTCCGCCGGCTCTACAGCCTCTTCAGTTCTGAGGGAGACCCAAGGCGAGGCAGGGCTCTGCAGCTTCTTTGGGATCTTCAAAGCTCGGCCCTGTCCTTGCTGAGAGAGAGAGAGAGAGCGAGCCACGGGCAGCTTCTCGTCTTCCCTCAGAGTTCGTACTCTTTGCTGTATCCCAAACAAAGGGGAAAAAAATTGCGAGATTTTCTGTCCTGCCTGGATAGCTGATTTCGTTTTCAAAACGCTTTCATTAACTTTTGGTTCTGGTATAGGAAGTGTCTTCCGAAGATCAAAGTAAGTCGGGATTAAACAGTATAACATTGTGTTTTCAATAGTTACTTGGCTGCTTTTTAGGGTTCTTGAAAGCGTTCCGGAGGGATAATTACCTTATCGATTGTGGAAACAAAGCTTTTTGATTGTGAATTTTTATACATTAATTTACGTAGCGAGCTGCATATTCATATCTTGAAAAGTAAAATATCTTAAGAAATGTTGCATCAGGATTGTATGTTTGCCCACTTGGGAAACTGTGGTCTTGTTTTCCTTTGCCATTATAATTGGAAATACTCTATCCTTAATAGCTGTGAATGGCTATCTCACAGCAGGAAGTATATATTTGTATATATTCTTTAGCACATGGTTCTAAAATGAAATATCTACTAATGTCTCATTGACAGAGAGATTGGAGAAGGTTGTGTGCAATGCTTGCTTTTGTAACAGTTAAAACTTTTGCTGATGTTGAAGAGCACTTCTCTACTTAGAACATTTTTAAAATTCAAAAGAATATTCTCATGATGAAGCATATGGCAGAAATGGATCCTTATTTAGCACAAGGCTACCACTTTATATTTTACTTGGGACTGAGTTGTTGGGTTCAGTGAGGATTTCAAGGTGTGAATTGGACTTGTGCTATTAAGTCTGTTATTTTTGATAAGTTGCTCTTTTAATATTTATATATTTGCTCAGGTACTTGTATGTCTTACAAATATTACAAGAATTGCTATTCTTTCTTCGTGTTTTCTAATCTAAATAAATGCATTTTCTGCTGAGATTGCCATATTGTTTTGACAGAATGCTATATTTTAGAAATAAAAGAAAATGTAGTTATAGTGTTGGTCTGAGAAATGTGGAATAGCAAACTACTATTGAAAATTTCCAGCCTGTTATTCTTTTAATAGCTTCATATTTGCAAATGTAGTCCTTTATTTCCCACTGAACAGCCATCTCCAGTTTTGCTCCTCTCTACATATATTTTGTAAGAGAAAGATCACTTCTTAAAATTACTTTGTTAATTAACATATTGTGTAATGTAAGTATAAAGTAGATACATTTATGTTGAAAATGACAATTGTGCTTTATTTTCAGATGACAGTGTGATAGGAATGGAAACAGAAAATATAAGAAGCAAAATTATGGAGAAAGAAACTACTGAACAAAGAAAGGAACGAGAAAAAAAGAAAAGATCTAGAGTTAAACAAGTGCTTTCAGATATAGCAAAACAAGTTGACTTCTGGTTTGGTGATGTTAATCTTCACAAAGACAAATTTCTTAGAGAACAAATAGAAAAATCTAGAGATGGATGTAAGTCTGCTTGTTTTTAACTGGCAATTAAAAATACATTATTACTGAAATGCAATTCATTTGTCAAACAAATTTACATAACCACCCAAACATGGTAACTCCCCAGCGGCTTACAGATGTTCTTCAAAAATAGTTCCTGTTGGTTATATACACATAACACGCACATGCATATTATTACAGATATCTATATCAACTACAGATTTAGTTTATTTAAAAACAATTGGCCCTTTGCTACTTTTCTGACTAATTTAATTTTTGTGCACCCATATATATACCATACATTAGACTTTTATCAGTTTTGCTATACAAATAGGAAGTGTTTATCGTGGTAGAATTCTTTTTATGGGAGTCCTTCCTGGAATCTCATCTGATAGTTATATTGCATTTATGTATAGTTATCTGAAATGTCATGAAGATTATAATGAAACTTTAAAATCAATTATGGAGTAATTTATGAATAAACTGAAGCATGGGCTTTATTGTAGAACTTAAATATGCAAGGCTTTTTCCCAAAAGGAAGCATATTGTATACAATTTTGTACTATTGTACTCTATATCTTTGTTTCAGTAAACTGAAGTCCCAGTCGTGACCTCACGCTTATGACTTATCAGTTTTCCTTAAACAACTCATTTCGAGAGTTCAAATTTCACTAAAACCAATTATTCTTTTCCCTTGTCCAATCAGAAAAATTGAGCATTTCTATCAATCAGTTCCCAAGATTGGTATGGCAAATTTTTTTAAATTCAAGTTACAATGTCCTGTGCTAATTTTAATTTTAGATGTTGATATATCACTTCTGATTTCTTTCAACAAAATGAAAAAATTAACCACTGACAGAAAATTGATAGCACGAGCAGTTAAAAGTTCATCTGTTGTTGAAGTGAGTATGAAAGCTGTTTTTTATTCTGTTAAAGCAAAAGGAGGAAATATTTGGAACAGATTTTTAATCTAATTTTATGCCTTATAGTTGGATTTAGAAGGGATCAGGATCAGAAGGAGGCAACCTTTGTGTGATGAGCCAAAAGATGTGGATAGTCGTACTGTATATGTGGTAAGATAGTGTCTATTTTCTTTCGCTTTCTTTTTAATATTACCTTAGAAACAGCCAATTAAGTATTGTAATGGTTTTTGTAGAGGTAGAATTTTAAAACACCCTTGTTTAGAACTTTAGCCAGTTGGCACAATATTTTGGCTCTCTTTAACATAACTATAAACATTGTCCAGCATAAGCCAGGAGAGTCTTGGTATGCCACCTCCTTCTCTCTCCTTTCAAGCAAAACCCTCAATTTCTGAATGCTGACGTACAATATTTTTTTCTGTAGATAATTGAACAAAAGTTTATGAAAGAATAGGATTCATGAAGAGGGATTTCTCTTTTCTTAAAATCTTCTCTTAATCCTGTGAGAATGGGATAGAGAACAGTCAGTCCATTGAATGAAATCAGAACTGGTGCTTCTTCCACTGGCACAGTTATAAAAAAAAATATTTTGGCCATTTTAACTTCACTTTTCAGGATTTTCCCACGTCTTTAAAAGCACAACTACACACACACACACTTATCATTTTATCTTATTACTTACCTTCTGTTACCACTTCTTTTGAGTACACTTTTTCCAATTACAACTCACTAATAATGTTGGAGATGCCCAGATCAGGATATTATTTGTAATTGAACTGAACATTTAGGTTTGCTCTAAAATGTAAATATGGATATCAAGATTAGATATTCATGTTTTTCCTAATTTATTTTTTAAGTCTATCCCAATAACCCAGTTCACCTTATTTTCCTCCATTGAATTGTTATGTTTCCTGGAACTGTTGTCTCTTCTGACATTTTGCAGCCTTTTTTTTTTTCTATTTCCAGTTTTATACCTGAATGAGAAACTGCAACCCATTTTAGAAGACCTTCAGTTGCAACCATATAGCTAAGCCAATTATAGATTTAAATAGATTCAGGCACTTTAATAGTTCATAGGTGCACATTTATGGAACAGTGTAGGGAAATAGGAAAATTTCTTCTGCATCAAGAAATATAGTTTTTTTTTAGAAACTTTGAATATGCATGTTTTGTGGCATTTAGTTGAATTAATAAAGATAATTCCCAATTTTTTACTTGGAGTTTTTTGTGAACAGGACAAAATATTACTTATTATGTGAAATACAAAATCATAAACCTTTGCTGTCACCCTACCCCTGAGCATTACTATATGTGTGTGAATGTATTTATCTGCCAAAATTGATTATAAATGATAGATGTCATATTTATTTGTGACACTTCTGGATTTACGCATCACTTAAATTGCTAGTTTTAATTATAAAATATTAGTATAATGGTCCATAAATAAATGTGCAATCAAAGTTGGTGTTTTTGGGGTGTATACATACATAAAAAATGTAGCTTTATGTTTGTTGCTAAATCTTTTGCTATAGGAATTGCTTCCGAAAAATGTCAATCACAGTTGGATTGAACGAGTATTTGGAAAATGTGGCAATGTAGTTTATGTCAGCATTCCTCGCTACAAGACTTCCAAAGATCCTAAAGGATTTGCATTTGTGGAATTTGAAACAAAAGAACAAGCTGAAAAAGCTATAGAGGTGAATTATAAGCATTTGAAAACATTGCTTTGTCTTTCATTAAGTTGTTTAATATATAAAATTCTAGCTTTTATAAAAATACTGTTTTTATAAAATCTTTTGTTGTGTAATGTGAATCTTTCAGTGGTTAAAATCTTTTGTAGTTGTAGTGTGACTCTTTTCAGTCTTTCAGTGTGAATTTTTCAGCCATTGAAAGACTCGCATTGCAATAGAACTTGGAAATACAGAATCTCTTATCTGAAGGAAGATATTGTGCTCTACTGAAAATGTCTTAATAGTGTCAATTAAACATTTAGAACTCTAAAAAAATACTTTATGAATATTAGTTTCCAGTTCCTGGCACTGGCATTACAGAACTTGTTTGTCAATCCTTCTGGTGTTTTTCTCCTGCTGTTAAGAGGTCTGCATCAGTGGTGAGATTAAAATTGTTTTACTACCAGTTCGGTGGGTGTGGCTTCATGGGTGTGGCAGGAAGGATACTGTAAAATCTCCAGTCTGAGGTGGTATTTACCGGTTCTCCAAACTACTCAAAATTTCCGCTATCGGTTCTCCAGAACTGGTCAGAACCTGCTGAATACCACCTCTGGTCTGCATGCCCTATCTGATGCTTCAGAAAGCTTCTGAAGCCTCACCAGAACTGGTTTCAACACGGTTTCAGGAAAAAAAAGCCTGGTACAACTGGGAGCTATGTAAAATAAGCTGTGCAGACCTCTCAACAGAAGGAGAAAAATGTTTGAAGATAAGAGACGCGTGGCAGATCCTTAGAAGTGATGGCTGGCGGGAGTGCGGGGCAGTCATGCCGTTCTCTAAGGCTGGTGAGCCTTGCAGAAAGGCGCAACTGGTATTTTGAATGGTAGTGGTGTTGCTAGGGCTGATATCATGGCCTGGGGTGGTGGCAGCTGCTGAGACTGCTGAAAGTCTTGGGCTTCTACTTCAGGCCCAGGTGTGGCGCTGTGTTTGAGTGCTGCAATGCAGGGCAGCGTAGATGCAGGAGAAAGTTCCAAGGGAACTCTGTGATTGCAAGGGAAGGCACGATGTCAAATGACTGAATTTCTGTTGTGATCATGGTGGCACTGCAACTTTCATAACTTCAGGCATAGGTTGTAGCTCTCTTCATTCAGGGCCATTGTAGTTTAGAATGGTCGCAGAATGAGTGGTTGTTAAGCAGGGATTATGTATATTGTATCACAGATTATGTGTTCAAATAGATAATATATTATCTGACTTTTGCATTTTTAGTTCTTGAATAACCCACCAGAAGATGCACCAAGAAAACCTGGTATGTTTCCCAAAACAATAAAAAACAAAGCTGTTCCCACATTACCTACAAGTGATTCTACTGTAGTTGGTGAGTATTAACTTGATATGTTTAGTTTTGTCCATGAATTTTGTTACATTCCTTAGACTTCATCAAGTAGAGGAGTTGTCAAAAATCATAGGAGGAAAAGATGCCCTTTGGAATATCTTAGCCCCCTGGGATGAGATTGGCTCCCATCCTTCTGTCTTTTTGTAAGAGCCTTAAAACCTGGTTCTGCCAGATGGTTTGGGGTCCCAGTGGGGGAGTTTCACACTGGAAGTGGTTGACTAATTAAGAGCTAACCTCCCCCCCCCCAATAACTGGCCCCCTCTTTTTCCATCTTGTGTTAATGATTTTATTTTGTCTTTTGTTATTTTATATTCAATGATTTTAATGTTTTAATGTTTATTATACTGTTTAGCTGCTGATGGGCTGCAAATACATTTAATAAATAAATAACCATAAACACCTCTGTAGACTCCTTGGAATCAAAGAGGACAAAAATGTAATTTATTCAGACTATTGAGATAAATTTTCTTATTTGTATAGAAGAAAAGAAGAAGAAGAAAAAGAAAAAATCTAAGACAAAGAAGGAAAAAAGCCAATCAAACACTGGAGCAAAAGATGTATACATGACCAGTTCTACAGAATACACGAAAAGTCATAGGACGATATCAGAGAGTTCTGAAACAGACTTGTCAGAAATCCAAAGACATTCTTCAAAGAAAGAAAAGAAGAAACTTGATAAAACACAAAGCTCAGGCCTAGGAGAAACTAGATCAGGAAAGAGGAAACGGAATCGCTCTGATGATGGAGAGATGTCAGTTGTAAAAGTGAAGAAAATTTCTCAGAAAGATAATGTTCACTCTGCAAAGGAGCATTCAGCAGGGCTGGAGGATTCCAAAGGTAGTTTTATATTTCTAATTTTTCCAACTGATTTTCTAATTGTGAACAGGGATGGGAAAAAAATTCTACATCATACATACTGATGTTTTTGTGTAACAGAATGAAAATTTGTTCCACTTTGAAAAAGGAAAGAAAATCCTATTTCTGGTATAAATCTTTCTTGGAATGAAGAAAGTAGGAAAAATAAAATATTTTTTTAATTTTTTCCAGCATTATTTACAGGGTAGATCCACTGTTACTATTCCCTTGATGTCATTCTGATGATAGTGGACCAAATGTTGAATGTTTTCATATCCATGTACAGCAGAAGTGATAAATTCGCGCCTGCAGGACAGATGTATCACATGCTAGCCACCCCCACCCCCAGTTTAGTGAAGGTGAAAAAAGTTGCAACACATCACTTGACAACAACATGTCATCACCAGTTTGACACCCCTAATATACAGCAATATGTTTTATCTATCTGGTGGATAGGATGAAGTAGAGAAAAAATCTTCAGAAAATTCCATTATGTGATCTAAAGCATGCTTAAAAAGATTAATTAATGAGTACATATTTTCATTTCTGTATTTCCAAATATATACATGATGTTTTCAAGATGTTTGCAATAGGCTAGAAATTTAATGGGAGATTTAAAAAGGAATTTAATGCTGAGTAGTGAAGAATGATACCATATATGTCTTAAAACTAATCAAAATGCCAGTTTGAGTACATCACTCTAGGTTGGAGAAACCAAAGTTCAGTCTGAAAATCATGGGGTAACCTTAATCAGTTATGCTACAATATAGAATTATATTGCATATGAGAGAACCAAATACTCTGGCCTGAACTTCTTGCAAGCTGTTTATAGTAACTTTAATCCATTTTTATTTAGAAATTTCTACTGAAGAAGAGAGAGAGATTGGTGATAAGAAAGAAACTTCTCTTTCAAAGTCTAAAAGAAAACACAAGAAGAAACATAAAGAGAGACATAAGATGGGAGAAGAAGTTATTCCACTGAGAGTTCTCTCAAAGTATGTTAAAATATATGCGATTTGTTTGCCATATTAGAGAACAGGAGCTAGTATTTTTACTGTTTCCAATGACATGATAGCATGTTTGCCTACATTGTTGACCAGGAAGGTGGGATAACAAGTGTTAAGGACTTTTAATTAATTAATAATGTTTTTTTCTGATTTAATTAATGATTTGTAAAATGTTAGTGTTGAAGATGGCCAAGCAACCTTAAGCATTTACCCTGTTTTAACTTACCAGTTATTCCTGTAATTCCTATCTCATAAAATTTCTCATATACTTGTACATTAACCTATTTTTATTGATTTTTTTTTTTTTTTTAACTACTGTAAAATGCTCATTTGATTTTTGAATGTATTTTAAATTTAATACTTTTTAAAGAAAGTGTTTTGGTAGCTAAGGAGAACTTGATAGTGTCAATATAAATTTATCTTTCTTCTACTGCAAATTGTATCTTGTTTGCTGTGTTACAAGAAAAGAAAATTGATTGTATTAAATAAAATATAGTTCAGTATCCCCTACTTCAGTGCTATTTTTTTCAGTCTAGAAAATATCTGCAATCCAGAAATCACTTATTTGTTCTTTAATCAATAGTAGCAAATAAAAAATGGGACCACAGGTTAGGGACAGTAATTGGAATCACTTAGTGATGGCAGTCCTCACACAATCATATCCTATCATTGAGGATTGTGGGTTGTTAAGCACATCCCAGGTGTCTCACAAACATGCTGGTAGGCAGGTAAAGCACAGGGTTTGGAGACCACTGCCAGGTGAGAATGAGTAAACAAAATGATGTGTGGTGCAAGTGGAGCTGAAACATGGGTAGCTTTGCTAGATGGGGGAAAGCGCAAGTAACTTACTGGTTTGTAACCTTCCCTGCTGGCTTCCGCATTTATTTTGGTCATGGGAAGCCAGCAGAGAAGGTGCCAAATTGCAATTATGTGATTGTGGGATACTGCAGTCATCATAAGTGTGAGCCAGCTACCAAGTGCTCATACTATGATTGGGTGACTGCAGGGATGCTGGGATATTTAGAACTTCAAGGACCTGTCTTAAGCACTACTTGTTCAGCACTATATCAATTTTTAATAGTCACTGAATGAGGACTACATGTATTCAAGCTTTGATCTACTGTTCTCTAGTAGTGAATATCCAAGCAAATTTTAATACAGTATTTAAGTTTTCTTAAACACTTAATGCAAAACTAATCTTTGTGTACAAACATAAAATACGCATTGTTGCTTGTGGTTTTAAAGTCAATCCAAAATCTATCTAGTCTGGCATCCCTAGACACTAATGGGTTTTAGGTGATGCTCTAGAAACTGAATTAAATTTTTTAGTATTTTAGAAACAAATTAAAAATAATTATGTAATTATTTTCCAAGAAATACACCAGTTTTCTTAAGTATATAAGCTTTCAGTGAATTCAGGTCTCTTCAGATAAATGAACTTCAAAAAGTCATATGTATGCCTTTTGTGTGAATGAGTGTTTTAGCCTCTCTTTTAAATCATCATAGAACCAGTTATGACATATGGGTAAATAGGAACCTTTCATCCCTGTATACAAAATAAATTCCATTCTTTTTACATGTAGCATTTTGTTTCCCATCATTTTCAAGCTTTGTGTTGCCATATTTCAATCTCCCTTCTGTAGGAATGAATGGATGCAGCTGAAGCAAGAGTATTTGACCCTACAGAAAGCCAGCATGTCATCCCTGAAAAAAGCAATGACCAAAGCAAACACTGTGTCTCTTGGAACAATGGAAAGAGATGTCTGCCCAGCAGATGACTCTGCAACAAGAAATGGAAAATGTAAACATAATTGTGATTTTTTTGTATTTCTTTTTAAGGAGAAGAGCTTATGGTTTAAGAAAGGATGAGAAACATACATTTAATTTTAAACTTATATTACAAAGTTGGTTTATTTTAATAAAATAACACAGACTTCCATAAAGTGAAGATTGATTTTGGATATGAACTACTTGTTCATCTTAGGACCTTCTGATAAAGATATTCACATTGCATAGAAAATCAACCAATGCAATCTCCATCTTTGCTAGAGGTGAGATCTGCTCTCACCATTTTGTCCTTCCAAAAGGGACTCAAAACCTGGCTCTGCTGGTTGACTTGAGGCTCCCTATGGAGGAATTCCATGCTGAAGGAAGGGGAGCAGAGCCCCACTTCCATCCTGCTCGTGTACTGGTTCCTTGTTTACTCAATTTTTTGTTAATGTTTTGATGTAATATGTTAATGTTTTTGTATTTGGGTTTTTATGATATAAGCCACTCGCAGACACTCGATGGGTGGCATATGAATTAAATAAATAAAATAGAAAAGCATGGTATTTGCTAATAGGACAGGAAAGATTTCATGTAATTGCAAAGGGGATTTCTCGTGGTTCTACTGGTGAGGAATGGAATCCATTGTAATCTACCACAACCAGTGAGCATCAGTCACTGTTGACTATTTTATGGCTTGGTATTGTCCACTCCCCTTAAATCTTGTTTTAGTTATATGGCTTTTGCATTTTTTAAAGCAAAATTCCTGATGAATGGCCTAGAACGATCAACCTAAAACAACAATCTACAGCTTTTGTATATGTTCAGAAGGACCGTAGCGGGAAATACTGATGTTTTGCATGAGTTGGCAATATTTGTCTGCAATGCTTATACATGGTTTATAATCAATTAGTCAAGTGTTACTTGTGCCTCAATAGAAATCATTAGAAATAAGTGACTATTTAAGCACTATTAATGACATCTAGAAAATATTCAGTTTTGTCTGAACTTTCCTTTAAGTTGCATGGACAGTTTATTATTTACAATATGTCTTTAGCTTGTTGAACCCTAGTAATAATTTAAATTAGAAGATTCCCCTATTGATTAAGTTAGTTTGAATGTCTATTTTCATTACAATGGGTTGTAGATGAAAGAAGAAGCTGCATTATGGTAATGAAAACAATTTTTTAAGAATCAGCATGTTTATCAGACTTTCCACTGTCCAGTCCACTTTCAAGTAACTAAAGTCTCAAATTTTTGCTGTATTCACAGCAGTCTGTTTATATATTGGTTACACAAATAATTTCTTAACTTGATTCTCTGGTCATTTAATTGAAAAAAATCAAACTTATCTGCAGTCACTGATCATTCAGAAATGGCTGAGGGTCTCTCACAGATATGTCTTTCCAGAATCAATTAACTTTAAAAAGTTAAAATTAGCTAAATTAATAATGTTAATAAACTTATTTGTTGAGATTTTTTTGGTAATAATGCATGTAAAATGTCTTTTAAAAAATATTTATGAATACCCACATGTTACCTAGTTCAAAAAATTATGTCACTACATAAAATTTCACTACCGGTTCTGTTGCCCTAGCTTGGTGGGCATGGCAAGGGAAGGATACTGTAAAATCTCCAGTCAGAGGTGGTATTTGCCGGTTCTCCAAACTACTCAAAATTTCCACTGCCGGTTCTCCAAAACTGGTCAGAACTTGCCAAATTCCTTTGCACTACAAATAGTAATCTGTGTATGCCAAACTGTAACAAAAGAAGTACCGATACTTAAGTCTAGCAATATTATTCCATTACATATATGAAATCATAAGTTTATTTATTATGAGATCAAACTAAGAATTTCCATTAATGTTCTTTTTCAAATTAATAGGTATCAGCAACAATGATTTAGCTCCTGCTGAAAAGATTCATCCAATGGGACCCCAGTTTGAGAGTGGAGTGATTGTGAAAATCCTTGGTACTGATCCACTGCCAGGCAGGAAATACATCAAGGTAATGCTTTAGTGCTCTTAGAGAAGCAATTGTCTTTTTCTTGGGATATAATTTATTTATTTATTTTTCACATTTATGAACCATCTCCTGGAGAGAGAACTGTGATTTTACTTTGTGTAATCTGACTGTCAGCTACTATAGTGGTACACATGATTTAAAGAATCTTTACATCTGGATTATTTAACTGAAGAAGTAGAGTTCACTTTTTTAAAAAAGAATTCAATCTACGTAGCTATAAAAGAGTCTCTATATTTTTACAAGTGTACTAAGTCCAACCCTTCTTGAATTCTATTAGACCTTTTCTAGCACCAGAATAATGCTAACCATTAGTTGACTAGATTCCTGTGCGTTGGCATGACCAACAAATCAATTTGCTGGTCAAATCAGTTTGTTGGTCATAGGCATGACCAACAATCACACTGGGCCATATTTAACAAAATGAAATTCAATGTGGAGAAAAGTAAAGTCCTACATATAGGCAAGAAAAACCAAAAGTACACATATAGACTGGGTGAAACCAGGCTTAATAGCAGTAACTGTGAGAGGGATCTTGGAGTCTTAGTGGACAGCTAAATATGAGCCAGCAGTAACCAAAAAAGATAAAGATATAAAGATATAAATGGAATTCTTACTCATTTCTTGAGCATTATTGTATTGCAGTCAATTATATTTTTCTAAATTTGCAGCATTTGCTTTTTTTTTCTGTGTGCATTTTTTGTCCCCACTGTGTGATTAAAAAATATTGTTATTTTCCTTCTTCTCTCTTCTTAACAAGTCCATAAGTTAAGAAGAGATTGTAATGTAATGTATCTGCTGTGGTGCAACCATTTCATCACAGGACATGCTAACAACACTCGCTGATGTTGCTTATGTTGATCTGCTGGAAGGAGATACAGAATGTCACGTACGGGTTAAAACACCTGGAGATGCACAACTTTTAATAAACTCACATAAAGACCTGCAGACAAAGAACAACTGGAAACTTGAGATCCTTACAGGTGAGGTTAAGCGTTTTACATTTATTTGATGTGCACATGTAATATCAATTTTGGGAATAGTTTAACATTTGTTCAGGTTATAACTAGGTATTCTGGTACTTTTCCCCCAGAATTTTTTTCCAAATCTAACTGGTATCACTTCTATGTTTATGTCTGGAACATAAACCTTGCATTTCCCTTTGTTAAAAAGAGAATCACTGTTAATAGGGATTACAATTTGTCTGGAATGTCAATTGCTAGATACTGGTAGTCCTCGACTTACAACAGTTCACTTAGTGACCATTCAAAATTACAACAGGACTGAAAAAAGTGACTTATGAAAATTCAAATGCTTGTCAACTGAGTCATATTTATGACTATTGCTATGCCTCAAAGTCATATGATCCCCTTTGGCAACTTTCTGACAAGCAAAGTCAATGGGGAAGCCAGATTTGCTTAACAGCCGGGTTACTAATTTATCAACCGCAGTGATTCAATTAACAGCTGAGGCAAGAAAGGGCATAAAATGGAACAAAATTCATTTAATAAATGTCTCGGTTGCAACATAAATTTTGGGCTCAGTTGTGGTCATAAGTTGACCACATAACTACCTATACACACCCTTTTAAATTAGGATGATGGAGAACAGTCCAATAGTATATAAACAAACAAGCTGATTAAAAATGCTGTGTTTCTTATTCCTCCATTATAGATTATTCTTTGACCCTTGAAATTATTACATAACAAGGAAAAATTCAAGTCCTATTTTCCTCTGCTTTCCTTTAATTTTTAACTATTGTTTTCAAAATGTTAAGGCCCATGTATACAACTGTGTAAGAGTGGGGTCATTCAATAAAATGATCTCTGATGGAAGGGCTAAAATAATTAAATATTTCATTTATCTTTTATAAAGTTGACTTTTCACATTTATGTACAAACGTAATGTATTTTCTCTCCCTCTCTCTCAGTCATATTTCAACGAATGTAAAATCAGGAACAGGTTTTGAGTACTTATAATTGCTCTTCACTTCTTCCTCCACTCCTTTTGATAGGATTTTAAGGCAGTATTTATCCTAAGAGCTCCTATTAAAACTAAAATATTTAGTTATTCATGCAGTACAGAGTCAGCAGTACAGAATAGAAACAGAAGGAAGATGCATGTTCTATAACTAGAAAAGAATTGTGGTCTTTTCTCTCCTAAAATGTTTCCTTTTTCAGAAGTAAGTTATGTTAGTCACTTTCACCCAAGTAGGAATAAATGGGGGAAGTGGCTGTACATGATAGTTCTACTTCTCATGTCTAATGATTTTGTGTGCTTAAGGTAGCGATTTAAATGGGTTTATCAGGGTACCATTTATGCATCGGACTTTATGTGCTTTTGGATTAACATGCTTTCTGCCCATGTCTCCCATCACGATTTAGTCCTATTCATGTGTACACATTTCTTTATTGTTACGGGTGTGATAATAACATATTTCTAATGCAAGAATAACAATGTATTGACATAGCATGTTAAGTAAAATTGTATACTTTGGTTCAATGCACTTGTATTAAGGTGATCATGAACAAAGATACTGGCAGAAGATCCTGGTGGACCGACAAGCTAAACTGAATCAACCTAGAGAAAAGAAGAGGGGCACCGAAAAAGTAAGACAAATGATCTGGGACTTCTAATTCATAGCCAGATAGTAATAAAATGCCAGGTTTCATTTTTTCAGTGGGAGATGCACAAATTCAGATGCACTGAGACTTTTGACATCTAATGCCAATCAGAATAAGACCTTGTGAGTTAGACATAGCTTCTCTCGTGGCTGCTTAAGGATGAACAGTCCATAACCACAGCGCAGTGGCTAGATTCTGCATAGCAGCACTGGGTATTCGTAGGAAAAACGTGTCTAATCCACCATAGTTATTTTATACAACAAATGTGGCAAACCCATTGCACTCCTTTCCCTTTTAGTATGAAACTGACTACAGGCCACACAGTTTATGGATTGTAATTTTAGTATAGGTAGACCGTATACAATCAACAGAATGGATTTTAGCATAGATTTTAGTTATTTCTTATACAAGAATTTTTAATTGTGTATTTACTGAGTGTTTTATTTGTTCTGGTCTATAACTGTAATAAACTAAATTGATCCATCTAACACTGCTAAAACTACTTATCAATATAAAGCAGCTTTAACAGTGGTTCTGTTGTAAAATTATGTACCATTTCAGAGGCCAACAAATTTGTTACTGCCCGGATTTTCCATCATCACATTCTGCTGCAAAATTATATGTAATTTTGTTACATATTTTGTTACATATTTTTTTGAAAAATTATGTATAATTTAATTATATGCATCTGTTAGTCTTTAATACAGTATATCTCAAGACTTCTTTTTGTTGAAACTGTTTGAGGAATACAGGAAAAACTATATTAACACCAGTCCAACAACTGAAACAAATAAACTTTTTTGTGGTCATTAAGCAGCACAAGGGAATTGGTATTCAAATGTCCAAAACTAAATATTAAGGTAAAATAATTTTGGCTAAAAAGCAGTATTAACCAATATTAATACAGGTATTCCTTGGTTGCCAACTACTTTTTACAACCAGTCCTCCAGGTTCTGGCCATCCCAGCACCCTTGCAGTCATATACACTGCTCAAAAAAATAAAGGGAACACAAAAATAAGACATCCTAGATCTAAATGAATGAAATATTCTTATTAAATAATTTATTCATTACATAGTTGAATGTTCTGACAACCACAATCACACAAAAATTATCAATGGAAATCAAATTTAGCAATCCATGGAGGTCTGGATTTGGTTACACTCAAAATGAAAGTGGAAAAAAACACTACAGGCTGATCCAACTTTGATGTAATGTCCTTAAAACAAGTCAAAATGAGACTCAGTAGTGTGTGTGGCCTCCACGTGCCTGTATGACCTCCCTACAATGCCTGAGCATGCTCCTGATGAAATGGCGGATGGTCTCCTGAGGGATCTTCTCCCACACCTGGACTAAAGCCTCCCCAAACTCCTGGACAGTCTATGGTGCAATGTGGCGTTGGTGGATGGAGCGAGACATGTGTTCCAGATGTGCTCAATTGGATTCAGGTCTGGGGAACGGGTGGGCCAGTCCATAGCATCAATGCCTTCATCTTGCAGGAACTGCTGACACACTCCAGCCACATGAGGGCTAGCATTATCATGCATTAGGAGGAACCCAGGGCCAACTGCACCAGCATATGGTCTCACGAGGGATCTGAGGATCTCGTCTCGGTACCTAAAAGCAGTCAGGCTACCTCTGGTGAGCACATGGAGGGCTGCGTGGTCCCTAAAGAAATGCCACCCCACACCATTACTGACCCACTGCCAAATCGGTCGTGCTAGAGGGTGTTGCAGGCAGCAGAATGTTCTCCACAGTGTCTCCAGACCCCATCACATCTGTCACATGTGCTCAGTGTGAATCTGCTTTCCTCTGTGAAGAGCACAGGGTGCCAGTGGTGAATTTGCCAATCTTAGTGTTCTCTGTCAAATGCCAAACATTCTATATGATGTTGGGCTGAAAGCACAACCCCCACCTGTGGATGTCAGGCCCTCATACCACCCTCATGGAGTCTGTTTCTGACCGTTTGAGCAGCCACATGCACATCTGTGGCCCGCTGGAGGTCATTTTGCAGGGCTCTGGCAGTGCTCTTCCTTTCCCTCCTTGCACAAAGGTGGAGGTAGCGGTCCTGATGCTGGGTTGTTGCCCTCCTATGGCCTCCTCCATGTCTACTAATGTCCTGGCCTGTCTCCTGGTAGCGCCTCCATGCTCTGGACACCACGCTGACAGACTCAGCAAACCTTGCCACAGCTCGCATTGATGTACCATCCTGGATGAGCTGCACTCCCTGAGCCATTTGGGTTGTAGACTCTGTCTCATGCTACCACTAGAGTGAAAGCACCGCCAGCATTCAAAAGTGACCAAACCATCAGCCTGAAAGCATAGGAACTGAGAAGTGGTCACCACCTGCAGAACCACTCCTTTATTGGGGATGTCTTACTAACTGCCTATGCTTTCCACATGTTGTCTATTTCATCTGCATAACAGCATGTGAAATTGATTGTCAATCAGTGTTGCTACCTAAGTGGACAGTTTGATTTCACAGAAGTCTGATTGACTTGGAGTTACATTGTGTTGTTTAAGTGTTCCCTTTATTTTTTTTGAGTAGTGTAGTAGCAATCTGGGTACTTAGTAATCAGGTTGCAGTTACAAAATAGTTACAATTTTGCATAATTGTTATTTGCAATCTTTCTTGCTGACTTCCACAAGCAAAGTCAATGGGTAAACTGGATCGCAGTACCCTTCCCCATTCAGAAGCCACCCCCGCCACACTCACATTGTGCATCCCCACCTCTCTGACCCTTCACATTCCATCCCTTTACCCCACTATCTGGGAGCCACACACATTCTTGTGCACACTCTCTGAAGCTCATGTTGACATTGTGTCTACCTCACTTTTCTCCTTCCCAAGCCTCATTGAACTCATGCTACATTTTATCAGCTATCCACATACCATCTCCTTCGTGATAATAGCTTTTTGCTGGGTAGCCTGCTTGCAAGCTGCCTTCACCACAGTCTTTAGTTGTTGGAAGCTGGCAAAAAGTTGCAAAGAGGTCTTAATGATCCCTGAACCTCATTTAACAATAGCAATGGAGACTGCAGGGATTGCCATCGTGAAGCATTGTGGGCACCTGATGGTTTGCAATAGAATTAATGAGAATTCTAATGTTAGTCAGAATTAGGCATTATTTCAAAAAAACATTACAGATTGTGTATAAAACTGAGGGATAACCTGGATCCAAAAGTAAATCCTAACTGTTTTGTTAAAAAAATGTTTGAGACTACACCATCCAGAATTCCTCAGTCCTTGTGGAAATTGTTAAGATTAAAGCCTCTGCACCGGAGACAAATTCCTTGTGTTTCTGAACACACTTGGCCAAATAAAAGTATTCTAAACCATGGTAGACTAATTGGCACTGAACAAACCAAGTTTGAATCCCCATTCCACCATGTTGCTTACTAAGGTTTTCTCATTTGGTTTTCTCATTTGCCCACTAAGTTTCTGCAAATCTTTAAAAAAAAAATTGAAGATAAAATTAATGATTAAGTAGCCAGCCTTTTAAAGGATTTTGTTAAGTTGGAGGTACATATGAAGAACAATTCAGTAAAATGCATAAAATTGCCAAAAGTAAGCTATGACTAATTAAAATAAAGTTAAAATTGTCTACAGGCAATTGGGCTGTTCTTGTCCAAATAAAGTATATATTTTATTTTAAACTTTTTTTGTTTTATGGATAATGTTCATATTTCTAAATTAAAATAGTAATACAATATATTTTTTTCTTTTTATAGCTGATAGCAAAAGCTGAAAAAATGAGACTGTTAAAGACTCAAGAGATAAGCAAGCATATACGTTTCTCAGAGGATGAGTAAATTTACGTCTTACATGAAATGCTTATAAGGAGAAGAAATCAACTTACAATAAAGTATCTCATTGTTTCATAATGCAATCAGACAAATGGGATTGTGCTGAATTTGATAGAATGGAATACTACTTGAGCCTGATTGGAAGGAATACATTGAACAAGCTCCTGTATGGATGTTTGCACAAATATTTAGTACACTGAATTTTTATAAACTGTTGTAAGAATGAAATAAAAAACTGAAATATTTGTTTCTTAAAATAAATGGAAATGAGACATCCTAAAAAGTGCTTAAAATGGGAGATTGTTTTGCTTTCTGATGATAGGGAAGAGGAGAAATTTGTGACACTGGTTTCCCTGTATACTCCAATAAAGAAGACTTAAACTGTAAATGGAATCAAAATTAAGTTGTATATCATCAGTTTTATTCCATTTGCAGTATCAGATTTCCTTGCTATAAATTTATAACCCAAAGTAATTCTTCAATATTGGTATACAATAAAAAAGCCTGTAAAGCTTCATTTCATAGTAAACAAATAATATTTAGTAATTCTTACAGCCTCTGTTAATCAGCTCTCACAAATTTTCTACCAGTCCTCTGGAGCAGCTTTGTTCAATCACGAGAAATACACAAAAGAGAATTTGCATAAAAGAGCATTCTGTCCTCTTTCTTGTGGACAAGAAGGAAAACCATTTTTTCCGGCTCCAACCCATAGATGTGTATTTTTACTTTTCCGGTGGTATATCCATGTTCTCATGTGCTACCTATAACAGGATAATTTGTAAATATGAATGATGTAATTGGCATTATTCTCATAACCATTAGGAAATATTTTCAAACACACTTAAACAAGATTTTATTTTGCCATATTGCAAAGCATCTTCCTGGACTCAGTCCGGATGGCTTGGATCCCACCTTTCTTATCTGTTTAAGAATCTATCAGAATTGTGTATATACAGTCCAGTTTCCCTTAAGCTCTCAGAAGGAAAAAAAGATACAGATGTTACATTACGTTATGCTCCCATGTAAGGTTTTATGATATTTCACTGTTACCTTAGTGGCTGGGAATTCTCTATTTTTATACTCCAGATACCCTGTACAGCAGGGGTGTCAAACTCAATGCTTACAGACCAGATCCAGCCCACTGGGTGCTTAAAACTGGCCCACGGACTAGCCTGGAAATAGCAAAGGGCCAACGCTGTTGTCTCTGCTAGCGAAAACAGGGCACGGTGTTGTGGCCTACTGATGGAACTGGCAGCAGAATCAGACAGTAGTGAGGAGGTTGGGGAGGAACCTTGGCCAGTCTTGGAGGCTGAGGAGGGCTCAGGTGAGGGCTCTGAATCGGAGGCAGGGATGGGGTCAAGCTGGCAGTCATCAGCTGCCTTCAAACTCAGGCAGTGAGGCAGGGGAGTTTCTAAAACCGGTTCCCAGCCTGCGCATGTGCAGGACTACCAGAAGACAAGAACAATTGAGAAAGCAGGGTCGACTCAGGAGTAAGGCCACACCTGGGAGATGATTGGCCCCTCCCATAGGACATAAAAGAGAAGCGATTACCTTTTGTGAAGGAAACAATTGTTAGACTTTATCTGGATATAAAGTTGCTATATAATAGGTGGAGAAACGTTTAAGTACTTTGTCAGGAATAAGCTAAGAAATAAATTTTGGATTTGGTGCAGACAATGCAAATACTAATTTTGGTGCTAAACTAATGAAGGAAAAATTAATTCTTTCTGCAGAATAAAAAAAAAAAAGAGGCTCTAAAAAGTATTTGCAGTGGTGAGTGTAATCCATACTATCCAGAAACTGCTGTTGAACAAAACAGTAGGCTCTCCTTGACACAGTTTCTGTTATCAAGATTTACAAGTACTTCCATATTTATATCATTAAAACCCATGTGAGTGAAAGAATTCAGTAATTTTGTTCATTTGGATTATCACAAGATTTCTGTATATACAAAACTTGATTGGCTTTTTTCTGTTTTCAGTGGATGATAAAACTCTTTCTAGGTCTCAGTCTCATAATAGACTGAAAACACATAAAACACAACTCTTGTGTTACTTGATGATCTTTGTGTTGAAATATGGTTCTCAATAGCCCTTTCCATTTAACAACACAATAATGGCAACAAAACTTTCAAATTTTGAGGCATGCTTTTGCTTGCAATTATCCTAACCCTAACAAAAATGATGGAAATTATTTTTTTAAAATCCTCTGCTTCCAACCATTATGATATAGTTATAGTACCTTATTATTATGTTAAACAATCATAACCTTTTCCTGATTTACATCTTTTAATGAAAGAACAATAGTTAAAAATAATTCCAGAGTAACAGCATTTCAAAGTATGCTAACATGCGGAATTATTTAGCTCCAGATGAAATAGTCAATAGTTTTTAACCAGCTTTCCACAACTTGGAGTCTTGCAAATATACAGCTTCATTTCTTCTAATTCATAGCATTATAGCCAGAATCTAATAGGAGGGCTTAGATTATTGAGCATAAGAAAGGGCAACAATGATTTTCTATTATAAACTGGATTAAGTATTTAGAGTATGTTTATTTCTATATACCAGTACTTCTCTATCCTTTTAACATATACTACTCCTTTTGGGTCTATAGCTGGCCTACTGGAGGACAAAATGAAAGACTAATTGAAGTTTTTATCTGATCCAGTAAAACTTTTTTTATGACTAATTTTTAGTATAACGGCAACTGGTTATGGTATGTGGAAAATAATGTGTCTCCTTCCTCTTGTGGCCAATTCTATTATTCTACTTATTTAAAATATAGCTTTTTAAAAATCAAGTTCAATATCTGATGATGCCAGATTGTGCAACAATAATATAGAAGTGATTTGCCATTGTTTTCTTTCAAATTCTCTGCCTGGTCTACAGCAGCAGAATTCCCTAGGGATTGGCTATCCAAGTACTTCACTTAAATTTTTCAGTGTCTGCCAAGACCAGCTAGGTGTTGCAAGTTGTTTGGATATTGATAATTTAAGTGTTAATTCAGCTATGCATTTCAGAATGTTAGGTAAAGGATTTCAACCAAGCAGCCTGGGAGGTATTCTGAAATAAATCCCCTGAATTTTGTGACCTTTACCACTGTCTTTAACGAGTATTTGTTCCCTTCCAAGGAACTTTTATGTTACCGGAATACATGTCAATCAGCCTTAGCTTAAAATCTTCTTGCACAGAACAAGATTTGGACTCGGGGACCTTTCAGTCTATCATATCAACTTTTTAGGCCCATAAAGTGGGATGTACAGGTTGTAGTCCTCAATTTACAACCATAATTGACCTCAGAACTTATGTTTCTCAGTGAGACATTTGTTAAGTGAGTTTTATCTCATTCATGACTTTTCTTGCCACATTTCTTAAGTGAATCACTGCAGTTGTTAAATTAGTAACAAGGTTGCTAAATTAATCTGGCTTCCCCATTGGCTTTGCTTGTCAGAAATTCATAGAAGATGATCATATGACTCCAGAACACTGCAACCGTCATAAATGTGAACCAGTTGTCAAGCATCTGAATGTAAATCCCATGACCATGAGGATGCTGCAAAGGTCATAAATTACTTTTTTCAGTTCTGTTGTAACTCTGAAAAGTCATTAAGTGAACTGTTGTAGGTTGAGGACTACCTGTATATATGACAAGAATGCTGGGCTTTTTTTCTCAGAATATGCTATTTAATTACACCTGGCTGACCTAAATTGCTTCTGAAAAGTAATTTAATTTCAGAACGTGGGTGCACTTCCATTTTTCAATATAGATAAATCATGCTTCAACAAGTTTAGACATCGACATCCCTTCCTGTTCTTATCTCCAAATTATGGTTCAGTCTTAAGTTGTCAAAAGTTGCAAAAGGATTAGAATATTTTCTCTACTTTATTCCAACAACATCTAATTTAAATCTGTTAGGTTATATTATCCATTACTTTAAACATCAATCAGCTAATTTGTTTGGGTGAGATTGGAGGTGTTTTATGGGAACATGAATAGATGTAAGCATGTTATGGATTTCTCAGAACTTAAAAAAAAGGATTGGGGGTTGGGGAAAAAACTATAAACATCTGTACACTCTTTATCGGGAAAATATGCAACTCTCCTATACATTTTAAGGATAGTTAGCAAGAGCAAAAGAATTAAGAAAGCTTTGCCCTAGCAACAAGAACTAACTGGGTTCTAAAAATGACAAATATCTAGTCATTGGCATTTCTGTAATATCTTTTTTTCTCTTTCAATAAATCTGATTCTAAAAATTTTTGTTTGTAAAAATCTTTTTTCTCTTAGTAGGGCTTAATATGTATCCCTTTTCTCTACAATCAATCTTTTTTTTCCATAGTCTTTGATTTTCCCATGAACGTATTGTTTTCTGAGTTTATTTTATATCCATGATCTCCCTTTGTTTTTGAAATTAACTTTCCAACAAAGAGATAACAGGGGAACAGTCACTAATTTATTTGAGAATGGCTATTTTGCTTAAATGTAAAATTAACATAATTTCATTTATAAGTAATAAAATGGTTGGATAACTCTTTATTCCAATAGTGAAAAAAGTATATTTGAGAAAGATAATTACAGTAGTAGATCATTTTGATACATATGCTTTTAAAGATACAGACCGCCCATTTAGCATTTATACTCATGACAGGTAGCATACAGGAAGAAATAAATAAAAATAGAGTTTGAGGGTGAAGGTTTGTTCTCTGAGCTTGTAGGTTGGTTTCCAAATGTGTTGTTAGCAGGCTAGGTAAAAGCTTCAGCAGGGTTTAGGGGATGTCAGTGTTCTTCTGTTTATAAAGGCTTTGTGTGATCAGTAGGTCTTGTAATGATCAGATCATGTCAGGTCAGGGTTGCATCAAGTCAGGGTCTTGTGATGAGTCTCGTGACAGGTCAGGTGTAGGTGTGTCAAGTGAGGATCCCAAATCGAAGAAACAAACCACCTACTCGATAACATATTCCCTGGGATTAAATTCACACACAAAGAAGAAACAGGCTACAGTCTACCATTCCTCGACACTGATATTAGGAGAATAGACAATGGAGAGCTGGAAACCCGCATCTACTGCAAGCCTATACACATGGACCAGATTTTCAGCTTCGCAAGCAACCATTCCACCACACACAAAAGAAGCTGTGTCCAAACCCTCTTCAGAAGGGCCAGAACACACTGCAGCACCACAACGCTAAGAAAATCAGAAGAGAAACAGCTTGCTTGACAGTTTTCTCCATAACGCCTATCTGAAAAATGTGTTCTAACACACAGCACCCAAACCACAACATACCACACAGCCAACCACCACAAAAACTAACCCTACCATACCTGAAGATGGAATCATACATTCACAGATTATGTTTGATATTTGCTGTTTTTAATAAGAGAAGAATGATAATAGTTGTCCTATGGGACTTTCTGATCAAATGGTTTAGATAAGAACTGATTCCTAGACTCAGAAACCTGATTAATTTTGAAACAAGAAGGTTCAATTTTTTTTTAATCAAAATGAATAAATTACTTCATTATTTACAGAAAAACAGAACCAAGAGCAGCTTATTCCCAATAGTGTTTAGTACCTTCAAAATTTGATTTATTTTCTGCCTTTTTTAATCCTCAATGTAAGTTCATAATTAATTTAATATATATTGATGGCAATAGGTATCTGTAAGTTATAATTGCTTATGGTTGGCTTTTGTTGATATGGGTGAAATTGCAGTCATCTATCACTCTTCACCAATCTGGCAATAAATCCCATTTAATTAAAATATAGGTCTGAGAATTTGCTGAATCTATTAAAAATTAAGACATTTTAAGACAATTAAGACATTTTAAAAGCCTCATTAAGTTAAAAAGAAACCTCATGTTTACTATTTGGCCTATGCAAATTGATTTTACAGTAAATGTATTTACATGTCAATATTCTACAGTATTTCTTCCCCTTACCTCTGTTCCTTGTCATACTACTTCTTTGAATTTCTAAAAGTTAAAACAAAATAGTATTACAAAATAATACAATTCACAAATAACTGTATAAGCCTAACATTGAAAATAAAGCAATATCCATGGCATATCTGCATACTAATATCTGTTGAACCAGGTGAAGTATAGCTTAATGTATAAATAAGTAGATGCATGAAGGAATAACCTTCACAACAGAGAAGTGGGCATTTCTTACACTGATTAAGCTAACCGTTAAATTAAATCAGAATAAGTTCATATAAAAATCAGCATCATTACCATTTTAACCACACATATCTACACCTAATATTTCTTCCTCTATCTGTTTTCCCCGTGAGGTGTGAGTGAGTGACTAGTCCAAAATTGACTGGTCCACATAGACTTCAATGCTCAGAATTCCTCAGAATTCCGGCTGGGAAATCTGGCGGTTCCATCTTAAAGTTGCCAAGGTTGAGAAACATCACCGAATGGCGGCCCATAAAGTATCCATTACTAAGTCCATATTTCTTGGCTCACTTTCCTACAGAAGCTAACTCAGTTGGACGTCATCCTAATTAAGGCTTCTCAAGATCATACCGTTAATCTTCATATAGATCTTTATTTTTCAAAATCAACAGGAATCTGTCTCATTTTAACATTTAAATTTTTCAAACCAATGTCCCAGAACTGTAGCTAATTAACTATTAACGGGGAAGCCTTGCTGAAAGACTTTTTTAAAAAATCAATATTAACAGCATAGTTCTATTCATAGACATTCAGAACTAAGTCCCTCTGCATTCAGTGGAACTTGTGCAGATAGAATTCTATCATAAATATTATACAGAATATTTGCATTTATTAAATTGATATCTCACCATTCCTCCAATAAACCCATATTTGTGAAGTAAATTGAGTCGAGCTACAGTTATTTTCCTAGAACCACCTAAGGCAAGGGTTTCCAACCGTTTGGACCTTAGTGACCACCAAACTCATAATTTTAAATCCCGTGGATCACTAATATGAATTTTGACCGACGGTGGCTTGCTGACATTGGTTGGAGAGAAAGAAAGAGATCTGATCTAATCTCAGAGGGCTGGCACACACACACACACACACTCACACAGAGATCCCTCTCACACACACACCCTCCAAGGAAGCCACATTCCTAACCTGCTTTTCAGCTCCTTTCTCACGGGGGGGGGGGGGGGGGGGGGGGGGGGGGGGGGGGGGG
>BLBF01000026.1:16199451-16239805 GCA_015471245.1 Laticauda colubrina | reverse complement strand
GGGGGGGGGGGGGGGGGGGGGGGGGGGGGGGGGGGAGACAGAGAGAGCGGGTATTCTGTGATTGGTAGGAAAATGGGTGGGGGATTTTGCTGCAGCCACTTTCTGCAGAGACCCTGGGAAAATCCCCAAAAAAGTCTGCAGGAAAATTCCACACCCCATTTTCCTACCGATCAATCATTCTTTATTTGGCATCGCAGGATACCATTTCCAGTTCCGTTTTCAGTGGGAGAGAGATACACTTTTGGCTTCATGCAAGGAAAGCAGCAGAAGCAGCAGAAGTCTTTCTCTGCCCCAAACTCTGCCAGAAATGAGTCTTTGCCAGTGCAGCAGGATGCCTTGCAGGGTCCCAAAGACTCATTTCTGGCAGAGTTTGGGGAAGAGAAAGAAAGACTTTTGCTGCTTTCCTTGTACGCAGCCAAAAGCAGAAGAAAGAAATGGAAAGAAGCAGCCTGGTGGTCAGGCAAGTTTCCTCCCTCTCCCATACCTAGTGTTGTTCCAACACAAGCCTTGTGTTCCCGCGGACCATGTGGGCGATGCAGCCTGGTATTCCTGCAAGCCCAGATTAATTGCTTTGTGGGGTTGCTCTGGGGATGACATTTCTCTTTGGACCACCAAAATTTTCTCACGGACCACCAATCATACGCGGCCCACCGGTTGGCGACCACTGACCTAAGGAGTTTTTGCCACGTATAGTTAAATCAAACGGCACAACAATTGTACTTTATGTTGGTATTGAAAAAGCCTTTGAAAAGATGAAAAGGTAAGATGAAGGAGTAAAAACGGTTAATATCAGTAAAACATTAACTGTGTTATGTAAATATCTTTTATGCATGAAATAACTTGGCAGTAGATAGTAATGATGCAAGTGTTTTTATGGACTGATAGTTGTAACATTTCATAGTAAATATGTTACGTAAAACCTGAAGGCCATTTCTTCAGAAGGAACAACTGGAGTGCGAAATTGCTCTTATGGAAAAAAAGACTAAACTAATACAAATTAGGCTAAAACATACTGCATCTGGAATAATATTTATATCAAAGTATTGGTAAACATTCCTGATAATCAGAAATTTGACACATCACTGTACACCTGAGTCTTATTCATCTGTTTACAATTTACTAGCCTGTTCTTTATCTTGATGGATACTGAGTAATATGCAATAAAAGTACAATAAATACAATATTACAACAATTAACCTTTACTGGAAACAAAAAGCACAAAAATTATAACTTACTGGGAAAAAAATAGACAAATTTAAAATGCTTCGGAAAATAGGCTGTTGGATCTGGCATTGAAGGACTAAATGGTTACTCCACAGATTGTTCATGGCAAAATTATTGCATATGCCTATCAGAGAGTTAATTCACCTAGTACTGGTGGTGCCAATGTATCCAGCAATATTTTATTCAGTACTCATGCAGTGAAACTTCCAGCTGATACAGTATTTGGAGATTATTCTCCTCTTGCAAATGCTTAACGTCCTACCCCTTTTTCTTCATTTTTGTCTTCCAGTTTTCTGGAATTATCCACAGAATAAAAGCAAGGAATATGCTGAGCACACATATGTGTGCTCAGTACTGCTCATCTATCTATTGATCCTCTCAAATGATCATTATCTTTCAGGAGTCTTTTGCTCCATCATTTCCCAGAGACTAGGTAGGACTTCAACAACAACTCCAGCTCTCTGTAACCAGTCAGTTCTCTTTTTGTTGTCTTGGGTTTTGGATGAAGATTCTGTATCTCGGGGACTTTCCATCTCTTCCTCCAAGGAAGCCATGTGTTGAATTTTCTTCTCTCTCTACAATCTGGGAATCAACAAATGCCCCATACATGCATGTCAACCTTACTCTCCAATTTTTGTCTCCAACAGCTCCCTCTTAGAACAGTTCTTAGTCCTTATTTTCTCTCCTCCTTTTCTAATTTTGGATTAGACATGGTCTACATCTGCCCCACAACACTCACTAGCAGCCAGTTCAGTTTATTGAATTGCACCTGTACTTTAAGTATTTCAAACACACCTGTACTTCAAGTTTAGAACTGTCAAGTACAAGCAACCAGAACAGCTTTAAGAATGGATCAGGTATGTTTATTGCTGATTATCAATTTGCAAGGATCTAATTTTAGACTGTCTTGTCTTTCCTTGGGAAAAGTAGATATAGACTGAAGGATTTTACCTTAAACATTTCCTCCCCCAAATGGACTCTAAACTATATTTTAGCCCGTCCCTCCAAAAGGCCTCCTGTCCTTCAGCTGGTAGTCACAAAATTGAGTTTCTTTTCCTTTTTTTTTTTACCCTTCGCTTAACAGCAGTACAACAGCAGCCATTTCAGGCCATTAAAAAAATAATCCACACATAGATTGCTTATCCTGCCAGATATATTTTCTTCTGAAACCACTTTTGGATATACAGATGTTCTTCATGTAATGACCGTTAATTTAGTGACCATTTGAACTTGTAATTAAACTGTACTCACAACTGGATGTCAAAGTTCCAGTAGCTGCAGTACCCACAGGGTCACACAAATGTGATTTGGCCAGCCAGCCTATATTTCCATTTGTTGCAGTATCCTGTGTCAGGAGATTGTGACTTCTTCTGCCAGCTGCCCACAAAGTCAATGGGGAAGCTAACAGAAAGTCAAATTTCAGTCAGTGTTTCAGTGAGATCTTTGCTTAATGATCCTTGGTTATTTTCTTAATGACAGTAATTGGAGACTGCAAGAACTGCTGTCACTAAGTAGTACGGTAATGTAACATTGCTTTTTAGTGCATTGCTTAGAGATGGAAATTCCTGTCCCAATTACCTAAGTAAGGACTACCTATAATGTGAAAGTCTTGAAGATCAGGGGGTTTCTCTTGGAAGAGTCAAGAGAACTCTAGATTCCAGATCTCTGGGTTATGATAAAAACTGATTGGTTAGGGAAAACATTTCTGCTAAACTTGATTCTGAACTGGCATCTTGCTATTTCTAAAGTCAGGGAAGTTGATTTTTCATGGAAACCTCTACCTGGATTGATGGAGCCAGAAAAATGACATGGGGTATTAAGTGGTAACGTAGATAAAAAATTATAAATGGATAATAGCATTTAATTCCCATGGAAACACAAATAAATAGATGACAAAGATGTAGACTTTATCAGGCCATCCTGAGAAGATCTGTTGTTCAAATCAAGTTGTATTTTAAACTATTTCAAAAAGTATATATTAATGGTCAAATTGTTTGCCCAGAATATAAAGAAAACTGACAGATATGCACCTCCATTAATAGATGGGTGATACAGATATATGCTCTGAATGAGAAATATGAGAGAGAGAGAAAAGAATCAAGTGAGCTGTCTGTGGAACTGAAGCCATTTACATCCCAATATAACCAAAAGCACTATAATGACTATTGATTTTTTAAAAAAACAAGATGTGATCTTTAAAAATATCTTGATCCAAGTAATTCTGGGAACCCTTTTTGCTGAATCAAGCAGAGCCAACACTTTGCTCTTGCCTGCCTTTCTTTTTACAATTTTAAGGTTTCAATTTTAAACAGGTTTAACTGAGGTACTTTTTATTTAAATCAGAAAATGAGACACATTTGAGACAATACCCATCTATTTGTTTATAAGACTATTTCCCTATATTAAAGCAGATATATTAAAATTTCCATTTCAATTTATCAATAACTTTTGAGGAAAAAGCAATCAACAAGCTTGCATCATCTAATGCTTGGTCCTTTTTTCTTCTTTACATCTCTCTACTTGTCTGGACATAAAATGTCCTTGATTGCTGGCAGAAAACCCTCAAATATGGAGCCAGGTTTCTATCGTTGCCAGGAACAGCCGTTGAAATTTTTCTTCTTTGTGTTTTCATCAGCTTTGCCACAGAGGACAGGATGGAGGAAAAAAAAACAAACCTTTTATTAAGATCTGGAAATCAAAGCTCGCAGGGAAAATGTGGTAGCCAGCCTACAAGAATCTTGTTATTCTTACATTTTCCAGGGTGCTAGTTCCCATTTTTAAAAAATAATTCCATATTCTGGTTGTTTCCAGAGGCCAATGTAAAAGACAGCTCTCGCACTTTTCCAATATAGAAAAATATCCAACCATCACACACACTATTCTAAGATTAGAGATTCCTGCCTGTTGCTTCAAAAGAACAAATGTTGCATTTCATTGTGCTGTGCTAACGGGAGACTTGAGTGATCCATTCTTTTATTTTGATATTCTAAAAAACAAGGCAAATTATAAAATAAACCAACACAGCAACAAAAAAGTTGCAACAAAATAACTGGGAAAGACTGTCCAAGCGAAACAAAAACAAAGAGCGGTTAAGCATCCTTTTAGGTGGCCCTTAAAACCCTGTTTAAAGACAGATTTATTACCCTGGATCAGGAAAGTTCCACTTTGCCAGCAGGTTTTAAAAAACATGCCACACAACCCTGTCCTGCCTGCTGATGGGCTATGGAGCTAATGGGGTTTAGCCCCAAATAAATTGGCTGTGATGTCTTCGGGAAAACGTGCTTAGCTTTGGAGTGCAATCCGAGAGCCGAGGAAGGCTCCCGAGCGGAGTTGGAACCAAGCTTCACAATCGAGCTTCGGCCACAGTGACCGCGGGGGGGTAAAAAGGTCGCTTTAGCCTAGAATCTAAGACTTGGGGAGCCCCGAAGGTGGCCTAAATAGGCTCGCTCCGCCAACTCCTCTCTTCCTTCGCTTTTGCTCTTCCTGCGACCTCCGTCCTGCCGAGCAAAACCCGAAGCCTGGGCGGCGACCACACCTCTGCCGGCTTTGTGGCGAGCGCCGCCTGGCCACAACCCTGCCATTCCTTGAGAAGAAACGCCGCGAAGGGACCCGACGGCCGTCTGGCCTTATTTTAGGCGGCGGGATGGGGAGATTGTCCGTATCCGTTTCCACGCCTCCGCTCCCTCCTCGGCTTTTAGCCAGCCGGTAAAGGCACGGCCGCAGCCACCGGCCGTATTTCAAGGCGCTGTCCATGACCTCATCGCGAACGCAACCTCCCCTTTTCTTCGCTCCAGCTTTGCCCACTCGCTCCGCGGATGTGTGAGGGCGCGGGCGCGCGCGTCGCGAGGAGGGCGGAGGGAGAGAGAGAGAGAGAGAGAGAGAGGGAGTGGGGGGGGGGGAGAGAAAAGAGCGCTACGCTCTCCCTCTCCTTCTCCTTCTGCCCCGTCAACCACGCACACGCACGCGCGCAGATAAAGCTGCTGCTGCTGCTGCTGCTGCTGCACCGCGGCCCGGAGGAACAGATTGAGCGCGGGCGCTGAAGGTCCGCCGCCAGAGCGCAAGGAAGCAGCAGCGGCGGCGGCGCCTCCGACTTTCCCGGGGAAGGTCATTCCCCAGCCAGTCGCACTTCCCGGCCCACGCTTGCACCCCTCGCCCCCCTCCCTCGCAGGCTGAGGCGGGCAGCTGGGAGGAATCCGGGCGTGCTTTCTCGCCGGCTGTGCCAAGTCTTTTTTTTTTTTTTTTTCATGCCCGAGGCTGGAAAGAAGAAGGGCGACGGGTCACTGAGGAAGGTGAGAGAGACTTGAGAAGGGAGAGAGAAAGCCCGGCAAAAGCAGCTCCGCGCTGCTTTAGGGACTAGTCGTAGAAGGCGGCCGGTTGGCGGCACTTGCCACCGGGCGATACTTTCGTAGGACTGGAGAGACGAGCGGAGTGACGGATCGCAGACACAGCCCAGGGACGGAAGATGGCTTCCCCCTCCTCCCCTGGCCCTCCTGGAGTCGGGACGTCGCCCCAATCCAGCCAGACACGCCTTCGGCAGGTGGGTGCGCTCGATGGATCCCGCGGAGGTAGAGGGTGGCAGGCGCTACAATCACCCACCCAACTGGCACGCACACACACGCACACACACACACGCACACGCCCCCGCGTAAATACGCGCGCTTCCCCGTTCCGGGATTGCGCTTGTTTTCACATCTGGGAAGAAGCTACCTTGCGGTGGGTGGGGATTTGGGTTTGTGAGGAGGCGCGGTTGGGACGAGACCATGTCGGGTGGCAACTCCAACGCTCATAATAATTCTTTAAAAGGTCCATTTCATCAGCTGCGCTGGTCAGGTTTGTGCGCGCAGGTGCAAAGGAACCGACTGCTTCATCGCGCAAGGTTTGTCATCGGACAAGCTTGTTGACACCACTGGTTCCCTTGTGCTGTTGCACTCTGGCACAGACCCCTGCCAGACGATCACCTTCTGGTTCGGCTCCTTGCTTATACCAAATCCCTTTATGTTCCTCTCAGCATCCTCCCTTGTACCACCACATTTCATAATAATTAATGCCCTCATCCTGCCTTTCGGTTCATAACAAATGAGCTTCCTATTAGTATATCCTAAGGAGAGACTGAACTCCATGTTGTTTGCTATAGATGGGTAGCACAGAGAAGTTTTACCCTGGTAAAACCTGCAAATGTCATGCGCACAGGAACACCCAACATACAAGCTGATCTGCATGACTACAATACAGAACGCGTCTGTTTGCACAATATGCAAGATCACTAGACAACATGTTGCCTGTTTTTTTTTTTAGTATTACTTGTCTTTCTGCAGAGGCTGATGTACTATATGCAGGTACAGAATTTCATACAGCATACCACACAGCAATTGCTGCATCCTCCTTCCAAATGACATCATTGGTCTAGATAACATTCATGCACATTTGCTGCCTAGCTTAGAGATCATGCAAAATACAGTAGAGGATCCATGTATAGATTTTGTCATGCTGCCTACACCATATCACATTTAGTGATGACATATAAAAAGTTCTATTTATCTCATCAGTAAACATACTTAATTCATATTATGACTGCTTTCGCCTTGTAAGCAGATATAACATTCTAGTTCATTTCTCCCAGCAAACAAAATATTGATAGCACGTCTGTCAAATATGAAATGTTACATAATGTTTAAATGTTAGGTATAAAAACCATATTTTGAAGGTGATGCAGTTTTGCCAGAGTACAGTTTCAACCAATAACCCTGGATGGGAAGGAAGGAAGGAAGGAGGGAGGGAGGGAGGGAGCAAAGGAATGCAGGCAGGCAGGCAGGCAAATATAGCATTTAGTTGTCATAAACTCTGTGTGATAATGCAGAGATACATTCCATGATGTGTTACTGAATGATACAGAATGCAGTTTCTACTGTGTAGAACAGAATAGTGCTGCAGTTAGAGTCTTTGAGGATTGCGATTTTGTATGAAAATGGAAGAAGCACTCAGTTCTACACTGCTGATTACTTGGAAAATGCAAAGGAGTACCAGACATTTTTTTCACCTGAAATGTATTTTATCATGCATTTATAATACAAGGGAGTAAGAATAGCTACATCTCAGCCTGTATTCAGTCATCAGTAAATAATGTGAAGAATGAGAGAGATGTCATTTAGCAAGTAGCTTAAGCTGCAACATCAGCAAAGGAAACTAAAAATATTTAAGTAATAATGCTAAAAAGTTTAGCACAATAATCTCAAAAGGTTATCTGTTAATGCAATCACATTTAGTCTTTATTTATTTTAAAAATTGAGCATTGAACTTTTTAGGGGGCTCTTTTAATTTTTATGATTGCACATATTTTATATGTACAATTCATTTTATTTGTACATACATTTGTATTGTTTGTTAATTAGATTGTTTTATATCTAAATTATGAGCTGAAACTACCCTTCTGTTATCTTGCTTTCTTTTTGGCTTTTTTCTTAGACTGATAAGCTGTGTCATGGATAAAGGTAATGTCTAGCTATGTGATTTGAGAGATAATGAATTTGGTTTCCAGTACCATCCATTAAATTATCTACGATGAATTTGTCTGCTGTGGTGAGCAGAGCCTTGCAAAATACTATTAAGATTCTAATAGGAACCACATGGCTTTAGCGGGTCTGTCTCCCCCCCCCCTCTGCATAAGGGTACCATAAAAATGTGCTTTCTATCAAATTCTGAAAACAACTGTAGAACAATATATATCGATACTTGTACCAGATATTATACTTCTTATCAAAATGTATCTGTCATATGAAAAAAAATGTTAATCAAATTGTATGCTTTTAATTAAACAATTATGCAAAGTGATGCATGTTTGGAATTACCAATTAATTGTTTTCATTTTGTATTGTCTTTTGTGGTACATGAAACTGGAAGACATATACGTTTCAGAGAATACTGCATTGCAAAAGGTTTGCTATCATTGTTTGCCTGCCTGATCTCACTTGATATTCCAAAACTACTGCCAACTTCAGATTTAAGAAATACACTGCCAGTTCTGATTATATCTAGATTAATTTAAAATATGGAAGATTCTGGAAATGAATAGAGATACTTAGGGTGGTGTCCCTTTCTATATTCACAGGGATTATGTTTAATTTAGATTCATGAACTATTTATTTTTCATGTAAAACGTTTATAAAATATTTGCAGTAAAATTTGTATTGTTATTCTGTCTGTTATGTGACAATAAATGATTAACAGTGTATAACTGTTTGAAATGCAGATAGATACTATATTCAGATTTGAAATGCAGATAGATACTATATTCAGATTGTTACTTGAATAACTAACATTTAATTTTATTAAAGGTCAAGCTGATAACTAGTCATTTTTTATTTGTTTGTCTGGTCTTCTTGTTTCAGTAGAAACTACCGTAGAAAGACTCCAGGTCCCATAAGTCAGTCCCAGTTTATTTTTAGGAAGAAGACAACTGAAAGAAAATTTATTCTGAGTTAGTTTTTCAGTGTTAGGACTTGTGAATAAAATATAATGAAGTTTACTGAGTTTACAGATCTTTGATGGTTGGTGTCTACTTAAGATTCATAAAGCTTATAAGAGAGACAGTTTGTATACTCAGTAATTTTTGAACTTTATCATTCTAATTGCTGGTAGAGGTCTGTGCATTTGAATACTGCATACATTTTTTCATGTGCAATTAATTTTGCACTTCAGTAGTGCAGTATGCAGCAAATTTCAGATGGAACTCTGGATCATATATTGAAGTTCATACCTAGTAATGGAATGTACTATTTGTCCACTTATATTTCTGCCTGTTCTGCCTCAAGTGTGGTTGCTTCTTAAATTACTATAATCTGGGAAAGTCCTCTTACACTCTTGCTCCAGTGGCGAATTATTAAAAATGTGACAATTTGTGAAAGGTAGCTACATCAGCTAGTTTGTTAGGAGGTTGGAGACTAGTTAATTAGCATTCATTTAGTATAGATAAAGATTCTGACCAAACTGGAGTACTTCCAGTTAAAATAAAAGTTTTGGAACTGATTAAATGACAACACAAAGTGATAACACAAAGATGGTTGGAATGCTGCCAGAGAAGCTGCTCCCAGGATAACCTGGGTAATTTGAAATTTCTTCAGTTGTTCGGCAGCGGATGACTTATTTATCCACAGCTGCTGTATTCTAGTTCAAACATCTTGTGTGAACATGCTGAATGACATCTGACTAGAAGGTAATTTTTTTAAAAAAAAATGTATTTCAAAGCATTATTTACATTTTTTGGGAACAATCAATTAGAATTTCTCTAAAGCCTCTCAAGATTATGAGAATCTAAAATCATTTTCTTTGCTTTTTTAAACCTATACCTGTTTTATAATTTAAACTAAAATGTGTGGCTATGTAATCTTTTTTGGAGGTCACTCTATCCATGCAAACTTGTTTTGAATGGTGAATTCTTCAGGTGGCTGAGTGACAATAATAAAGACAGCAGAATCAGGTGGGTTTTTATTCAGGAACAAACCAAGGTAGAGCATTGCTCAAAAGTGAAAGTGGAGAGATAAGTCTTGTTTTTGCTTAGCTAACTTTCGGTTGCCCAATGTTAATGGGTGAGAATTGTGCAAGGATGACCTTGGCATTAAGGCTTTATTCTCTGTATTTGGAATGGGAATGCTTGGTAAGTGTAAGGCACACCTGTAGGCTTCATACTGAAGTTGAAGCTGGTGGCAATGGACTTGATCCAGGGGATCACTCCCAGTCACCCACCTCTACTTGGTGGCAAGTGATGCATATGTTTATCTTGCTTGTTGATTAGAACAACTTGACTGCATCATCTCAATCTTTGCTTTGAATGAGACTTTGCGTACGTAGAGAAGTTTACATCACAGCAGTGGTATTGCTTGAGGTACTACAGTGCTGACTGAGGTGATAATCAAATTGCTTTGATAAAGATTTGTATAACTACATGTACAATAGCGAGTAGCAGCAGATTCGGGCCAGGTACACAATTACTTTCACATGACATTCCTGCAAGCTGTTTGAAGAACATTGCTGTGTTATGGAATGTACTTAAGAAATACTGCTCTGCATGTTTCTGGCTACTGCCTAATCTATTAACAATATCAGAGCTATCATTCATAAAGTAATTGGATAGTAAGCTAGATGCTAAAGTTTGAACTAGTTATGCTCTTTAAGAAATATATATGTATGTGGACCTTAGCTTTGATTCCTGGTGACTCTGTGGACAAGTCCCTGCAGTTTTTATGGCAAAGGTTTTTTTGGGAATTGTTTGCTCTTGTCTGACTCTTAGGGCTCAGAGAAAGTGACTGGCCCACTCAGTTGGTTTTATACCAAAGGTGGGGACGGAATTCACATTCTCAGTTTCTAGACCAGTGGTGGCTAACCTTTTTGGGCTCCTGTGCCAAAAATTGCATGCACATTAGTATGCGCGCACTCGTGTGCCAGCACCCAGAATGCAATGTGCGTCCCTCCATGCCTCCTGCGGATGTGCACACAATCCCCACCACCTCCTTACCTGCACTGCCCCTCACAGCTGATTTTTCAGCTGGTTTGAGACCTTTTTCGGCCTCCCAGAAGCTTGCAAAAAGCCCCTACATGGCTTTTCAGGACGAATAATAGGCCCGTTTCATCACTTCCAGTATTACAGGAAGTGACAAAACAGGGCTATTCATCCTGAAAAGCCTTGCAGAGGCTTTTTCCAAGCCTCTAGGAGGCTGAAAAAGGCCTGAAACCAGCCAAAAAATCAGCTGTGAGGCACGTGCATGTGCAGCGAGATAAGTTTGCCTGCATCTCACATGCTGGCACAAATGGCTCTGCGTGCCACTTGTGGTTCACCATCTAGACTGATGCCTTAAGCACTAAACTGGCTTTCTTTAAGAGATATACTGAGTAGCAAATATAGAATTAGAAATAATAACTCAACTTAATCCTGCACTGGATTAGATTTATGATTAACTAGAGTCTTCAATTTCTTATTAGTTTTTACTGAAAATAAATATGAGCATTTGCTTTGAAGTTATATTATTGAACATAGTATTGGAAAGAATTGTTTTGCATATGTGTACCTTGAAGCAGCCTTCATCCACCCATCCTTTTTTAAAAATTTGATTGTCAGTCTTCTTAAGAAGAAGCTTCTGTGGAATTCTGTATCATGTAAGGAGTCTCTAGTACTATTGATTGGGCATCCTATTACCAAATGGAAAAATCTCTGGAACGATAAATTTAGCTGAAGATTTTATTCTTTTCTACACCTTTAGAAAAGAATAAAATCTTCAGCTAAATTTATCGTTCCAGAGATTTTTCCAAGTGAAACTGTGAAGATTTTTTAAAAAGCACTCTTTTCAAGATGTATTATTTTTTAACAGTGTTGTGGGTGACTTGCCATGATCTCACTTGCACATACCACAACACAATTATGCTCTGACAGTGCCACTCTTTTCTCTTAGTTATTGTCAGGTATACTAGTTGTTTCTTCTTAAGAGGATACCAGCTCATAATGGTTTTAAGGTGTGTAAAATCTAACACGTTGTTATGTTACTTGTAACTGAGGCTTGCTGACTTGCTGTGGGTTCGATTAGAGATGTATTTTGCCAAATTCTGGAAATGGTGGGAATGCCTTAACACCAACTATTTCTTTTTCAGCATTTGTATTATTTTTTTTTAGTTCTTTCATATCTATTGTCTGTTTTCATTGCTTTTGAAAGAGAACTATTTCCTGGCTTCCAAGAAAGGAGGGTACACTTACCATTTTATCTGGGGGAGGGAATTTATATGGGGTATTCCACTGTAATTGTTTTCTAAACTGTACCTTTACCTTAAAATAGAGCAGTTCCACTCATTTCAACTTCCAGAAAATAAGGTGGAACATTGAATCAGACTTTTGTTACTGAATTGCCAATTTACTTGGCAATTTCACTTTCTGATTCTTCAGCAATAGCTAGTCAATTTCAATTTTCCAGCTTCTTAGGACTTAGTGCATAATCAAGGCAGGACTTAACTGTTCTTTCTGGGGATACTTCTGCCCGATTCTCTCGCCATATTTTTAGATAGTTGACATTATTTTAGCTTGGGAGATACTAAATGAGATTCAAGAGGAGGGAGGAGACATAGATAAACCAAATGAAAAAAACCAGGCCCAGTCCAGTACTCCTGCTTTTTTGGATGTTTTCCTCATTAACAGGTGATGAAACCAGTATTGGAGCAAGAAGAAAAAAGCAATAAACTTTCCTATGATGTGTGGCACAATATCAGTCAGCAATGATTCAGGCACAAAAGAGACAGGATGAGAGTTTGGCAGTGGGAACAATAGAAGTTATACTGGCACAGTTTGGGGTGACACAAGAATAGTCAGGCAGCCCTTTAATTCTGTACTGGGAAAAAGTCTACAACAAGATAAGCAGAAATATACTCATATATAAATAATACATGAAATGCCTGTTGGGATCTTATGTATAATAAAATCTATTTAGCTTATTATTATTGAAATTTTTTAAAAAGAATCATTGTATTACATTTACATTTTTATTCTCTTTTCCATTCTGTTTTTTTCAGTTTGGTGTCTTTCCAATTAAAAAATTAAGGTGAGACTACTTTTTGAATGGAAAACACTTGTATAGTTTTTCACTAAAAACAAAAGAATTAAATGCTATAATTTCTCAAAACAGTTATTTAATTTTTGAAAATGGGTGTGGTCCAAGAGATTTTTGAAAGAGGGAAATTAAATCTTAAATTCCTTCTAGACAATGACCATAGATAAAATTTACCAACTTCTGCATTCCCAATTTGAGTACAGGAGATAATCTCTTCCCGTTTTATTTCTATATAATAAGTTTACACAACCCACTTTTATTCTGTTTTAGTTGTTAACTCTGGATTATTGCTTACATGCTTGAAAGAATTTATTTTTCACAATTGGGAGAATCTGCAGTTTCCAATAATTACTCCCCCCCTAAAAAAATTCCACATTTTTAATGTCACATCTTACATTCTGTTAGAAAATCAGCTTTCAGTTGCATAAAGAGGCTTCAGCGTTGAAGAAGTTGGGAAGCTAATTCATGAGTTCTTTTATATCTAAGGCAGACAGACCTCAGGTTTGGAAAATCTTTTTAAAGTTATTTTTATTAAATTGTAATGTACAGTAACCAGACACTTATGCAAAAACATAACATTAATGAATGACATCTGAGTTCAGAAATAAAATCAAACCATGTGCTCCAACTTTTTCTTGCTTTCCACATATACTTAAAATTCTGGGTTATTTCCTTTGGGTATTATTTATGTTATTTATTTCAGCACTATAATGTAGGATAGAACCAATCATTACATACAAGACCTGAAAAACAAATATTTTCTGACTTATTTATCATTTCAAATATACCAGCAAATTCTGCTGTATTTTCTACTTTTCTCTGGTGGGAAATAAAGTATTTAAATATTTTATTTTAAAATATTTTAAAGTAGGGATATCTCTCCCCTCCCAGTTTGCACTAACATTTGACATAGGAACAATATTTTCATTAACTCTGAATGAATCAAATGAAGCTCTTAATTACATTACCTTCAGAATTAGCTCTATACTAAAAGGATAAAATTACAATAGATAAGATGACCTGAAACTCCTGGTTAGTTTAAGGTAGAAATTGTGATAGAAACATTTGGAAGAACTAAAAAGAATCATGCAAAAATGTGAGTGTTTTGTTTGAATTTTGATTTTGTTTTGGCTCAGGGTGAAACAATTAGTCAAATTAGTAAAAACAATTTGATTTCACAGTAAAAATATATCTAGAGATAGTTCAAATTATAGGAACTTTTTGGAATGATTTGTGAAAAGTTACATTTTCTTACAGTAAGTTTAAGAAACTATTTACACCTGTTTTTCTTCTATCTACTGCTTGATATATTCCCACTGAATTCAATGCAGATCACTCTCATGTAAAATTCCACAGGTTTGCAGTCATAGCCATAAAACCTAATGACAAAATGTGAAATTTTGGCTTTTTGAATATAATCCATAATCGATAACAACTAACAAAAATTTGGTGAGTGTTTCTAAGTTTTAATGCCGTAACAGATTATAGCCAACACGGGTTGATTCCTTTATGCATGAACTACTTGGAAGATCCAAGTTTGCAATTAACATACAAATATAGATTTCTCTGTAATTTGTCTGATAACATTAAAATAATAGCTGTTTTTGTTTTTCCTACCAACTGCTGGGATCAATTATATGTGACTGTTCCACATTTTTCTGTTGTTGGTAATCAAATCATGGCTGTGGTTGAGTCCAACAATACGGCTGTGGTTCCCACCCTAAGAGGAAAAAAGCTGACTACCCTGGCACTGTGCAATCTGAGAAGTTTTGTCAAGTATCTTGCACTGCATATTGTATAACTAATTTCGTTTTAAAAAGAGAAGTCTGCATGGTTGTAAAGTACTCTGGCTTATCTGCATGCTTTAATTGCTCCCACAGAATATAGGAGCACAATGAGGCAAGGACTTGAAACTTTTCAATGCTAAAGGAATCTTTGTTTACGTAACAAAAGATTCATTCATCAGAAATGCTTGCAAAAGATTAGACATGAGTGTATGCTGCGTTAACCATTTGATTCCAGCTATACTGCTGTAACTAGGCTCTATGTATAATCACATCTCTTTTGTATATGTGAACAAATTTCATGTAGCATTTCTTTGAACACTGATGATAAGCAGAGTACTAACTGGTAGGTAGTGGTAAGTGTTTTTGCTTTTTTATTTGTGTCTCTGCCTCTGTCTCTAACAATCCAGTCTGTTACATAACTGAGTGCTTGAAGTGTAAGCTGCCTGTCTTGATTTCTTTGATATTTATTTATTTATTTGATTTGATTTGATTTGTCAATCGCTTACAAGATAGTAGGTATAAGTATAAACATTTATCAATACATGAAATGGATACATATAAGAATAATTAAAAGAAATAGGACAGGGCCGGTAGGCATGTTGGTATGCTTATGCACACCTCCTTCAGGCCTCTTACGAAAGGGGTGAGGTCAATAGTAAGGTTAAAGTTTTTGGGGTTTGGGGAAGAAACCCCAGAGCCAGTTAGAGTATTCCAAACATTGACCACTCTGTTGCTGAAGTCGTATTTCCTGCAGTCAAGTTTGGTGCGGTTAACCTTGAGTTTGTATCTGTTGTGTGCCCTTGTATTGTTATAGTTGAACCTGAAGAATTCATTGACAGGTAGGACATTGCAATGTATGATTTTATATACTATATTTAGATAGGATTGAAGGCATCAAAGTTCTAGGTTTACTAGGTCTAGAGTTTCAAATCTGGTAGCATAAGGTATTGCAATGACTAGAGGAGTGGAGAACTGTTCTGAAATATTTTTGAACTTTCTCAGCTGTATTAATATCAGATACGTAATGTGGGTTCCAGACTGATGATCTGTATTCAAGTATTGATCTAGCAAATGTTTTGTATGCTCTAGTTAGTAATGAGATATTACCAGAGAAAAACCCATCTCCTCAGCAAGCTCTCTCTGTGTGCATATTTGCTGAACAGCATCCGACTGATATGGCTGTGTGATCTTTTTGTTGTAAATTCCTGTCTGGTACCAGCATTAGCTTTAAATGAGAAAGCGTCCATATTTGCGCTGGTTTGTTGAGAATATACACAATAGGATAATAGAAAGGAAATTATTATAACTGGAAAATGTCTGTTCAGGATGAACAGCTGTTGTTTCTGGGGAACAGCTGTTGTTTCTGGGGAACAGCTGTTGTCTCTAATTCTGGGGAACATAGAGGAACATGATACTGCAGATTCATGGTGATTTTCTGTGTAGTATAGGTTTCATCCATAAAGCAACTTTGCCATCCATTCATACCTGAGCTGGGAGGAAATCATAATGGCATAAGTCACTCTGGACCCCAAACTCTCCATTAATACCAATCTGGAAAAGGCCCATGATGTGCTGTTATCGATGCAACTCCTCTCCATGACATTATAAGAGCAGTGATTGGTGGCTTTTCCTAACTGAAATTGGAATATCATGAACTAAGAGAAAAGTCGCCCCTACTCATCAATGTGTACCTGAGTGGTATTGTAAGATGAAATGCTCCAATCAAATTTGTTTCCTATTAACTGTTAACCAATCAACAGCCATAGTTTGTAAGAAAGAATTCATCCCTTTCTCCTAAATGCTGCTGCGAGAGCCCAGGATGGGTTAGACTCCTCTTGATGACATCATCAAGCTGGGTCTGCCTCGTATAAAAAGGACTGCCTGTGGGAATTTCCTCCCAGCTTTGACTCAGCTTCTTTCGATGACCATAAGCTGGTGTCTCTGAAAGCAGTTTAGTTAGAAAAAGTGAAAGCTATCTTCATCATTGACATCCACTCTCCTGCAATGAGGAGTTGTAATGTTTTCTTCAATGTTTTCTTCAACCGAGGAAGACTGTAAATAGGGAGTAGTCCTTGATCTTCCTCCACAGTCTTCCCTCAGCAATTTCGGCCTCCACGATCGGGCAATAACAGCACCTCTCAGCTGATTATAAATTTTCACTTTATTGCCGATTTCGCTGTTTGGGGCTGTTTACAGCCTCAGGACCGATTTAACCACTGCATAGCCTGTAGCTCTTGTAAGCGGACAATTTGGAGGCTTCTTCATCCGCACGTGGTGAGTGGCCATTTTGAAAGCTTCTTCTAAAGAAAGTAGCAAGCGGCCATTTCAGGTGGCATCATCCCCCAAAGGCAGCTTCTACTATTCATAAGCTCCTATTCAGGCTACTATTCACACAACACATAATGAGGATCCTTCCAGCACCTTTGTGTCTGTTTATGCATATTATGGATCAAGACAAGGCTCACATAGAGCCTTCAGGCCTGATTTCTTAAGGCCCCCGAGCTGGCAAAAGAAAGAGAAGGAGACAAAGCTCCCAGTCTGTTCAAAGGGAGATGGTGGCAAGATTAGGGCCAAATCTTTGGGCCCTAAGAAAACATCCCAGGTCGAATTAAAGGCAGAGAAAAGAAGGCATGCAGCCTTAGAAAGGCAGTTCAACAAAACTATTGAGCAAGTGAGGGATCAACTATAACAGGCTTCCAAACCAGCCAATCCTCTAGTTGTTAAACAGATCAGGCCCCAATTTTTAAACAGACCTCTTGGGACCTCTCTTCAGCTTGGCACTCCATGGCCCAAAGTGTTCTCAACCTAAACTTGAGGCTTCCTTCACCCCTGCTGCAGGCCTTTGCCCCTCAAATCCATCATTTGATGTCAGACCCAACTACATCCAAGATGTAGTTTCCATTGCCATCAGACAGGGCCTAGCAGAAGGGCTGCTATGAATTTTTTGACCCTCAAACAGGGCCCAGGCTCACTTTACTGGCCTACTACAAGCCAGATCCCCAGAGGGGGCTGCTTCACCCACAGGAGCCCAAGGCCCCTTCTGCTCAATCAGAATGGGGGGGGGGCACTAGATCAGGGAAACTATATAGAACCATCAGAACGTAGCTACTCTCCTGCTTCTGAATGGGAGGAGGGAGAAATCTGGCACCCAGTTCTCTGAGGAAGAGGAAGTTCTGCTACCTGATCAACCCCAATCAGCCACAAACTGGCTTTATTCAAGCCTCTCCTCCACAAGGCACTGGTTATGCCCAGTGTCCCCAGAGGAGGCTGCCCCCAAACCTCAGGTGATACAGTCGGGATCCAAGGATTCCCTCTTCAAAAACATAGTCCACTCGAAGGTCCTTCCATCACTCAGTTTTTCTGGATCTGATCAAAATTAATTCACCTCTTCTGTCGCAGGCCCCTACCCATCTTCATATGATGGGCAGTTCTACAGTGTGGGCCTTCCCTCGCTGCCGCTCTGACAGTTCCATCTGTAGAAGCTCTAGTCATGGCTTCCTTCTCCTTGGGCACTCCAACTGAGCCTGAGGATGTACTTTAGGCAGGGAACAAACGTGCCGAGCAGATATAAAATGTAACCACCAGGCTTCTGCTTCAGCTGTCCGGGCCTTGACTGCTGCATCGTTTTTCACAGGTCCTCTATCTGCTGGCTGCACAAGCTACAAGACCACATATCTTCATCAGACTTGAGATCGCATCAAGATCTCAATAAGATTATAGCAGCAGGGGAATTCACGGGGTCACCACCCTAACTTTCGCCAGTTCTCCTCCAGGGCCATGGCATCGTCTGTGGCAGGGAAGATACTGCTATGGTTATGAATTTGGCAGCAAAGCCTCAACACAAGTGGAAGCTGGCTTCAGGCTCCAGCACCAGTGAAAAGCTTTTGATGATGCTCTCGATCCGTTCATCATCAAAACGAGGGACAAAGGAAAAGTTCCTTCCTCACCAAGCTGGAGGACAGACTTCCATCCTTCCCCTTACCTGCTACCTCCATTTAGGCCCAAAAATTACTTCTAGCTTCTGCATGCCACAGAGAGTGTATTCCCAGTACCAAGAGCAATGCCCTGACATACCAGACAGACAACAACAAACTGTGGGTAAATGGCCCTTTCGTGGGGGAAGGGATCACTCATTCCGTCGCGCTAAATAATCCCTTGTTCTTCCCATCAGAGGTCATTTAGCCTTCTTCTCATCCAAATGGGAGGAGTCAATGACAGACAACTGGGTACTCAATACAGTAAGGTCAGGGTTACAACTAGAATTTCTATCATCACCCCTCAGAAATTTCCTGCTCTGCCCCATCTTGCAGGACAATTAAAAAAAGGGCCCTTATGGAGTTGACCATTCAACACCTACTTGACATAATGGTTCTGTTATAATGGGGGACACTACCAATACAGGACCTTGCCCCTTGGCCTTTCTTCGGCCAACCAGATCATTTACTAAGCTGGTGGCAACCTTGCCATCCCTTATTGGGGCAATCCCAGTAAGAGTCCATCTAGGGCAGCAGAAGATTTGGATATCACCATTCAAGTTCTCCAAGAGTGCGGTATCTGCTATCCCGCATCAGATGGGCGTCTCATGATAGGGAGCGAAGGAGAGAGAAACGACAGGAGACGAAGTTCCTTGCGATGAGTGTGCCCCGAATGTCCGGGTACACGCTCTTTTATTATGCTCATTCAAAAGGGGGTGATTGTTTATTCAGAACCTAGGTTAAGCCTAGGTCAGACGGAATATACAGATTTAACAATGGCTCAAACAAAAGCAAGATATCAGGACAGACAGGATGGCAAGATTTATATTTGATCAGGATATTTCTTCTTCACAAAGCTGCATGCCAGACAATGTAATCCCAAGTGAATAAACCATTTCTGCAAATGTTTGACTCCTTGTCTCTGTACGTGCCCTGTAAAAGGTCACTGAGAAGACAGAAGCTTAATGATTACACGTGAATGATACAATGTTGCAATGTCTGAATGATACATAGTTGCATTGATACACAGTTGCAAACACATAAATGATACATAGTTACAACACAAGAGTACAGCTTTTCTGTCAAAGAGGCCAAAAAAGCCACTTTACTCCCAACAATTCTGTATTCCATCTGGGAGCTGTATTAGATACTTTTTCCTGCAAGGTGTCCTTGTCCCAGGAACATCAGGAGAGTATCAGTTAATTGGCCATATAAAATCTTACCCTAGAGTGCCTCTGGCTACGCTTTCCAAGCTCCTGGGGAAAATGATATCATACATTAATATCGTGCCATGGGTTAGATTCCATACCAGGTCGTTCCAATGGTTTCTTCTACCTTATCAGAAGACAGGTAGGAGTTGTTCCTCTTTCAGGTCAGATTAAGTTTGGGGGTCCTTAAATCTTTTCGATGGGGGTCATCTGAGGAGTTTTCCATGGGACTCTTGTTCAAGAAACCGCACAAGTTAGTGCTGACTACAGATGCCAGCCTGTATGGCTGGGGAGCCCACCTTCAATCCAGGGTGGTCCAGGGACCATGGTCCCAGGAAAATTTGACCCATAATATTGATTGGCTAGAGCTTTGAGCAGTCCATTTGGCCCTGACACAATTAGAGAGTGCTGTCTCAGATAGGGACATCGTGATCTTGCTTGACAAAGTGTCAACCAAGGCGCATTTTAACTGCCAAGGCGGGACACATTCAGGACCCCTGATGTTAGAGGCAGATCAACTCTATTTATGGGCAGAGATACACCAGGTATCTCTCAGAGCTGAGCTCATTGCAAGCGGAGCCAATGTTGAGACTGACTAGCTTAGTGGAACCACCACTGACCAGGCAAAGTGGTGTTTGCACCCCGATTTATTTCAGGAGCTGTTGGAGCACTTTGGATTGCCAGCAGTGGATCTCCTCACTTTCCAGGACAACACGCAACTCCCGAAGTTTTACTCCAGGTGTGCAGTTCCGGAGGTGGAGGAATGAACGCTTTACACAGCCCTTGACCACGGAACTCCTGTATGCCTTTCCTCCTCTGCTCCTGATTCCAGGGGTCTTCCAGAAACTGTGGGCAGAAGAGCAGAACTTATACTTGTAGCCCTCACTGTCCCAGGAGGCCATGGTTTGCAGACTTAGTAAACTGTTCCATCTCCAGTCCTGAGAGGAGTCTGGTAGACAGAGTGTCGCTCAGACAGGCGCCAATATTGCTTCCAGAGCCTCAGTGGCTTCAGTTGGCCATTTGGAGATTGAGCGGGGATCCCTGATCTGGAACGATCATTCCTTCAGAACTATCCAAGCCTCCAGGGGACCTTCCACCCACTGCATCTACGATGCAACCTGGAAGGCTTTCAGCGATTGGTGTTGTAAGTATGACATTGCCCCTTCCGGGGCCTTGCCCTTTGTTCTATCCTTGCGGGGAGTGGAATTTTTGTGTGAACATTCCATGGTCCACAGGTTTCTGAAGGGTGTTACAAACCTGAGGCCTCCAGTGGTTATCGAGATCCCATATGGGACTTCTTTAAAAGTACTGCAGTCGCTGACTAAGGCCCCATTCGAACCACTGAGGTCAATTCTCTTGCAGTTTTTTGTCTTCTATGGTGGTATTTTTAGTAGTGATCATACCTTCTTGATGGATTTCGGTCCTGGCAGCCTTGTCTGTCAGGAAAGACATCTAGACCCTACCTTTTGTATCTAAGATTAATACTGGGTTCCTCAGATCCCAACACATAGTGTTACCTGATTTCTGTATCCTTCCGTTCCATGACTTAGAGCACAAGTGGCACTCCCTAGATGTTACATCAGACATCTCTCTACATTTAACAAAACTGAGGCCATGTTTGTGTCCTTTCCCCTTCCCATTGGGAGCAACAAAGCCACTCCTCCCACCTTGAGTAGGTGGATCACGGCATGCATTGCACAAGCCTTCTAACCAGAGCCCTTCCCCAGGGCCTAACGGCTCACTCTGCAAGGAGTGCCTGGGCCACCCAGATACCCCTAGTGCAAATTTGCAGAGTGGCTACGTGGACCTTCCTGTCTCTGTTCATCAGACATTATCGCCTGGACTCCTGTGCCTCAAGGAGTGCAACTTTTGGCAAACAGTTGCTTCAGTGAGTGGTTCCAATTTCGGAGAGACTTGCCGGACAAGGACCCTCCCGTGGACATGCAGGCTTTGGTATGTTCCATCCTGGGCTCTCACAGCAGCATTTAGGAGAATGGGCGTTGGTAAATTTACCTGAGAACGCCCTTTCTATGGATGTTGCTAGAGAGCCCAGCCCTTCCCTTATTTCGTCCGGACCATGGTAAGAAGTGTTAATGTTAATGTTACAGATTCTGTTTGGCTTTCAGAGACTGGCTTTCCTACAGTCTGTCAAGTATCTTCACCAAAGCTGGGGGGAAACTCCCATAGGCAGTCCTTTTTATACAAGACAGACCCAGCTTGAAGATGTCATCAGGAGGAGTCTAACCCATCCAGGGCTCTCCAGCAGCATCCATAGAAAGGGCGTTCTCAGGTAAATTTACCAATGCCCATTTTATTGCAAAGTGGTGGTATAGCTTTGTGTTGCTCAGTTGTAGCCATTGTTCAAATGTCCTTGGAGCTAGAATTCAACAAAAAATGTCCATGTGCCTGTTAGAGGTGCTTGCTTCTGGAATTTTCTTTCATCCATTCACAATTTTTTTCAAAAATGATTAATTTGTTGATTTAGCAATCTACCAATCACTAAATGACAGCAAAAAAATAGGTTTTTTTTAAAAAATATCTTTGACTACCAGGTAGTGGCTGCCAGGATGCAGCCATTAGATACTGGAAATGTTGAAGAGTTACACTGCTTTTGCATCCATTTTATTAAAAGTTTTAAAGGGAAGATAAAAAATAGCAAAAACTAATACAGAAAAAGAAAACAAAGAAAAAAACAGAAAAAAAAAACAAGTACAGAAAAAATAAATAGAAGTTTCCAATTTTTGTTGCAGCAAATTTATGTATGATTACAAAAATATCTCTTTGTCTATGATTACAAAAAAGGTCACATTTTTATAATCTATTTTTTCTAATTATCAAAATCACAAATCACATTTTTTCTGTTTCATGCAAAAAGTGTATAAAGGATTTCTAGTCAGCCACAAATGTAGACATTGTCATTTCTTTGATCAAGAAAGTCAATTTAACCATCTGTGCAATACTTCACTGATACTTCATTATACACACTCTGTATGGATAATGTTGAACATATAATAATCACTGCCCCAGCCTGGGGCCTTAGCTGTGCCAAACTGGCTGAAAAAACATCTTTAAGAAGGGATCCCCCTTTTCTGGAGTCAGCCAGATCTCGGTGATGCATGCCAGGCTGACTTGCTCCTTGCCAATAAGATATTGGATAAGGAGATCTTTATTTTTGGCTGACTTAGCATTCACCAGCAGTAGCCAAACCCCAGAGCCTCAGAGTGTATACTGTCCAGATACTGGAAATGAGTTCTAGGGGCTAGAACATGCCATCACTCCTTGGAAGTAGCTCAGGAGTTTGTGGCCTGCTCCTATCTCAAATTATTTCAGGTCTAACCCAGGACAGTAGTCACGTACCAGATATGATCTTTTCAAGTCAGTGGTGATGGGAATTGGTGAGAGTTATTTTTCCTGTTATGCTGTCGTGTCCCTGAGATTCTCTTAGGCTTACTCCATCTGCAGAGTGGCCAAATCTATTTGAGTGGTCTGCCTCTGGCAACTAATGGACCTCAATTGGTTGGAACTGGGGGTTATCCTGGGACTTTGCTGCATCTTCCTACCAAAGCTCTGATCATGTCCCAGAACAAAAAGGCAACTGAAGCTTTGGATAGAATTGTGCCTGTGTGGCTTCTATTGACCCATTGCTGCCAACAATCCCCATGGATCACAGAGGAGTTGTAGGTTCTGAAAAGGATTAAGACATCCCTACAGTGTCACTGGAGGAAAATGGGGGATGAAGCCAACCAAGCACATCTTAAAGCTAATATTATGGCAGTAATTCCAGCAAAACACCATTATTTCCCTCTATTATTACATTAGCAGAGTGTCACCTGGTAGCTCTGTTCAGGATTACATGGGTCCCTCTGGGATCTTCAGAGTTGTGCAGAGAAATTTGTGAAACACCTGATGAACAAAGTTGCTACAGATTCATTCTCAGTTGGAACCCATGTGTGTGGCAGGTTGACGCATGATGCCTCGGAAAAGGTCACACATAGTTATCTGGGAACAGTTCTATCCTGTTGGAGTTTATGATATGGGTAAAGTCCTCAGTGCTGTCTGTGCAGTTACTTGTCAATTAAATCCCGGTTCCTCCTGGCTAGTAAAAGCCTCTAGAAAGGTGATTGCCAGGTGGATTCAGTCAGTGATAAAATTTATCACTGCAGAGGAGATACTTCCAGGATCTTTTGAAGAAGACCTTGTTCACCCTTCTTAAAAAAATCTTTTGATCCCACATGTCTGGACAATTTATGTTCAGTCTTCTCTTAGAGAAGATGATAGACAAGAAACTTGCTTAGCAGTTTCAGAGGATCCTGATTGAAACAGATTATCTAGTTTGGGATGTCAAACTCACATCATGGCATCGTCACGTGACATACCAGGACTTTCCCCCCCTTTGCTAAACTGGGTATGGCTGTGGCCAGTGCGTGATGCATCCGGCCTATGGGCTGAGAGTTTGACAGATCTGATTCAAATCTATGACAGTTTGGTTACATTCATAGTTATAGGACAGATCAGCATTGGTTACACTTGTGGATGATTTATTGGAGAGAGTGGGCTGAGGGTAAAGCATCCATCCTTGCTTTCTTTCACCTTTTAGAAGCTTTCAGTATAATTGAACATGGTATCCTTTTGGACTGGCTGCGGTGTTTGGGGGTGGGGGTAGAGTCTTGAGCTGGTTTGGTTCCTTTCTCCAAGGCTGTCCTAATTGGTTTGATAGGGAGTTAGAGGTCCAGTCCATGGTTGCTCCTTTTTGGTGTGCTATAAAGCTTTGTTATCTCCACTGCTTTTTAACATCTACATGAAACTGCTGGGTAAGATTATTCACCACCATGGGATGAGGTATCATCAATATGCTTATACCAGGTGGCACAAGTGATGTTGTTGCTTGCCTTTCGCAATACCTGGAGTCTGTGGGAGTCTAAATGGGGGACAACAAACTTCCACTGAAGCATAGGCTGAGTGCTTTGGGTGTGTAGAGCTTCCCATTCTGGATTTTAAAACTTTAGCCTGAATGGGGTTGCACTACCTCAGACAGATCTGGTTGACAATCTGGGGTTCTCCTGGACTCAAGACTCCTGCTTGATGAGCAGATGGCAGTCATGGCGAGAAGAGCCTTTGCAAAACTTTGTGCACCAGTTATGCTCTTTCCTGGATTGGCAGTCCCTGTGCTCAGTCACTCAAGCCCTGGTCATCTCATGGTTGGACTACTGGAGCATGGCTGGGTGGGCAGTTCTTGGGATCCCTAGGGTGGGCCATGCTATGCTGCTGTTCCAGAAATTACATTGACTGCCAGTTTGCTTCTGGATCCAATTTAAGGTGTTGGTTATCACTTTTAAAGCACTGCCTGGCGTGGAACCATCTATCTGAGAAACTGGCTCATCCTGATGGGATTAGTCTGCCCCAGCCATGCCGGCAGAAGGGGCATGTTGCGGGCTCTGTCAGCCAAGGAATTACAGCTGGCAGGGTCAGGAAGAAAAGCTTTTCTGCCATGGCCCCCACCTTGGAATATCATGCCCCCTGAGGTGAGATCCATAGTCACACTTTTGGTCTTCCAAAAGGCCGTGAAGATATGGCAGTGCCAACTAACCTGGGGCCCCAATGGGGGTATGGCAGTTTGGAGTAGATAACCAAGTAGATCATAAAGTTCACATTTCCAGCATAGATTTGAGATATCTTTATACATTCTGGATAGTCTTTCTGTTGAACAATACCAACAGTACATCATTTTATTAAAAATGTTTTTAAGATTAGAATATAGTGCAAATTTCAATCCTTTCAACTGCATATTTTCCCATTAATTCATTTGTATATTATAATAAAAGTTTTTATTCCATTTTATCATAAATTATTTCACTTATTCTTTCTCTTAGGGTATGAAATTTCAACAACAGGTGTCTGTTATGTGTGTTTATAAGTTCATCAGTTGTACATATTTCTGTTTCAAACTGTTTCTTACACTGTTCAAAGCCATAAAATATTTTATCTACTTTAAAGCATTCTGATACATGTACATAAAGAAAAATATTGATAATTATATCTTTCCATGATTAAATGTTTTCTTGATTTTATCTTACATTCTCCTTGAGTAAAGATTAAATTAATTATAGCTGTTTCTGGTTGATAACCAATGTTAGGGAATAAATGATAGGCGATATCATTGAATGCTTTGAATCTTTATGTAATATTCTAGACCGGGGTATCAAACTCAGTTTCACTGAGGGCTGCATCAGAGTTGTGTTTGACTTTGGGAGGCTGGAGTGGGCGAAGCCAGGATGGGCGTAACCAGCTCAATGTCACTCATATCGATGCCTATAGTGAACTCCTGAACTCCTGAGCTCCATTTTCATCAGTGACGGCTTCCTGCAATCCTCTGCCAGCAAAAACGGAACTCTGGAAGGACGCACGCAGCTCTACCGAGCTCCGTTTTCACTGGCAGAAGCATCACAGGCTGGTCCTTCGCTGTTTCCAGGCCAGATCTAAACCTTGAGTTTGACATTCTGATTTTAGACTGAGCAATCAAACAGTAAAAGTTCCAACTGGTTTCATGATGTTTCTGTAATTCAGACAACTAAGAAGGTATTAAAATACTCAACTAAGCATTCATACACAAACTCTAGGAAAAATATTGGAGTAGTGAAATCTTGTTGGGTGAATAAAATGGGTTAAAACTTTTAACAATTCAGGGCTCTATAATAGGGGTTCAGACAAGTAGACCTAAAAGAGAAAAGACAGGACTAGAAGATGGGCAGTCAACAGTGTAAAGGTCTAAGATGGGGTCTGCAAACTTGACAGCTTTAAGACTTGTGGACTTCAACTCCCAGAATTCCTTCTCCAGTCATGTTAGCTCAGGAATTCTGGGAGTTGAAGTCCACAAGTCTTAAATATGCTAAGTTTGAAGACCCTTGGTCTAAGAAAATGGGATAAGGAAGTGGCAGAGAAACAAAAGTGGTCTTTGGATCAAGGCTTCAAGTACCAGAATGCTCCAGTCTGAGAACAAGGACAGAGGAATGCAGATCCAAATTTGGATAGTTGTTTCCAATTGAGATTGGTAGGTGCACCTAAGCAGCCACAGTTGAAGGCATGGCTTACTTAGAGGTGTTGTTTTCTTGCTCTCTAAACTGAGCGGATTGCCTTTGCTTTGTCCTTGGAAGTTGCTGGTGCATCATATGGCTAGGCCCCCTGCTAGAGCTGTTCTCTCATTATCTGCATCTGCCCTTAGTTATTCCTTCTCACTGTCTCCTTTCACTGCTTTAGGTGATTGATTGCCTGTTGGCTTCCAAGGCTGACAAATTGTTGGATCAGATGGTTCAGCTTCTGACTCAATGGAGTCAAAACAGACCACAATATTTATGACTTTCTGTAGTGTGAATCCTAAATTTCATCTGGAATATTTGTCTTGACTGGAGTGTCAGTTCCAGCAGTCTTGATCTTTTCTGCCAGATTGTTTCCAATGGCAGTGCTAAAGATATTCTGCTCTGTTATGGGCATCTCTGTCATGTTCCTGAGAACCTCCTTTATTCACCATCTCATGAAGTTGCTGGAATTATTCCATTTGTCCCCTGTTGTTGGTATTTAATTGGATCCAGAGAGAGTCATTTATGCCAGGAATAGAACATATGATGTCAGACAAACTGAAAGGCAGGTGTACTTTGTGTAACTGTTGATGGAGGATAGTATTTAACTTATATTGGCTTGATTGTCATCATTAGCAATGGATTTATGGCTTACTCTCAATTCATCTTGATCATTGGAAGTTCAATTTCTTTCTGTGGAAAAATGATCTTTCAGCAGTTTTCACAATTGCTTATACCGTCTGTGCCTTTTGTTAGAAAATGATGTTGTGTAATGTTTTGGATTCAACTTCAGAAGGTGTTTCAAGGCATGCAGACATACAAAAGTAGCATTTCTGAAACTCTGGCAGTTTCATCATGTCCTAGGATATCTAGTGGTTGCAGAGGAAAATATATTTGTTTAAAATTATTTAAATTTGTTATGGCTGCCCACTCCAGGAGACTCTGGATAGCTTATATAATCTAAATAGATTAACAGTTAAATAAAAACAGTTAACGGTTTTATATAAACAGTTAAATAAAAATATATACAATCTGAACTAAAAACAGCCATAACAATAAAAGATGGCAGGGGTCCCACAACACACTAACCCAAGGCCTGGGAACAGAGCCAAGCCTTAAAGGCCTTCTGGAACCCAAGGAGAACGTGCAGTTATTGTGCAGTTAATGTGCAGTTAGTAGATATTATGGTTGCTTTAAAGAGTTGCATGAGGGTGCTATATCCATTCTCTTGTATTTTCCAATGCATCTTTTCTGAACAATTTCAGAAGTACTGTACTGTTCTAAGAATTAGTTTTCCATTCTCTTTGTGTGTTATCTTTTCAGTTGTGCAACTGGAAGGGCCCATTTAGGCACTGGGTACAATGCCCTGCCAGAAGAGGAACCCAATCAAAGCATCTTCAGGTTCACCTTGAAGGATGGATTTAATATTGGCCCAAATGATGCATTTGTTATATGGGTTTTGGTGAAAGGAGCCCATTGTTCCCTTTCCTGAATGCTCACACTGGTTCCAAATTCATATCCAAATTCATTTTAAAATGTTAGTATCAATTTGCAGTGTTCCAAATAACTTGGTACCAACACATCATATGGTTAAGGAAGTTAACTTTTGTCCATTTCTTCATTGGTTTGTCAATCTATTGCATCTTTCTGAAAAGTCCTTCTGATGGCCCCACTTACATATCAAATGAGTATCATGGTATTATGATGCATGTGGCATCAATGTAAATATTACATTACTCTATATTAAATATAAGTATGACCTCTTGCTAATGAGGTTTAACCCCCAACCATGATGAGGCAGACTCACATTGATTACTTGACAACATTACAGCGGTGTCTTGCTTCCCTTTACCTATTTTAATTTTTTTTTTGCTTCTTGATCCAAGCTATGGGTCTGGCCTTTCCTCCCAATTTCCCACCCAGATATTAACCAGGTCATATTCTCCTATACTTTGACCAGCTAGTATTCTATATGGGCTGGTATTCTTGTGGCAAGGTAAATATTCCATAAATGTTGGAGTCTATTCCATCTCTGATCATGACGATTGGAATATATGGCAAGGAGTATATAATTAAAAATACTTAGAAGGCATTCTATTTTTATTGATAGTTGCTATTGAATCTAATTGTTTTGGTTGTAAATATGTTTTGGTGTTTTAAGTTGTAAAAGTACTTAGATGCTAAGAATAGAAAGATAAAATGAGAATACTGACACATATTTGTTCCAGAAAATACCTGAATCTAAAACCAGCATATGTTGAATAGGTATGAGTAGCAAGGTCTGGAAAAAAATAGTTCTATACATGTCCCCTACTTAGCTGTTGTGCAAATTTTAATAAGAACCCCCGCACCCCACAAAAAATAAGAAATAAAAGAAAAGCACAAAGTAATTTGAATTTACAATCTACTATAAGGTTAAGGAAGTTAAGTGCACATTCTCAGAAAATTATTAATTTCATTATAAGCTGAATACTTTAGGTCATTTTATCTGTTGAGTTAGGCAGGTATAAATTCAATAAATGAATAAAATGTTAAAATAACAAATCACTATTCAATTCACTTTATATAAGAATTTCAACAACACTAATCATTACTGTATGAAATATACAGTAAGTGAAAAATTATATTTACCTAGTCTGGAAGGAATCTACCTTTAGAAATCACCCATAAATTAAATGTTAAAACTTCAACTAGAATATGCATTTTAATGTTGTATAAACCCATTAGTAGAATGCCTAAAATGTTTCCATGTTAAAATAAGTTCTGAGTCAGATTTGTATTGCAGAGTATAAATTAATACGACATTAATTTAAACATTAAGGCTTGTTCAAACTTTACTTGACATTCTGTTGTTTCATGGCATGGGATTAAGTTAGGAAGAGTCTTGTCCCAGTTATATTGACCCTCCCACTCAATCAAGCAGGAAGAGGATATGCTTGATTGATAGACCCTGCCTATCAATTAAATAATTTTTAATTGGCAGGGTCTCAGAAGAAAGCCTTCTCTGCTGTTGCCCATGCCCTGTGGGACATTTTATCCACAGAGGGGAGATTGGCGCCCACTCTTCCAGGCATTCAGAATAGTAAAAACTAGTTCTGCCTGACTCGCCTGGGGATTGAAATATTGGGGGTGGTTGGTAGTTTGAGGGCACTTCCTCCACCTTTTAACTTGCCTTTTAAAAGTCTGTCTTTTACTTCATTTTTAATTGTTTTTAATGGTGTTTTATATGGAATATGCATTTTGACTGTAAACCACCAAAAGTCGCTTAGTGAGAAGAGAGGATATAAATTTGTTAAAACAAACAAAGAAACAAATACAGTTCCTCTTCCTGTCCTTTCTCCTTGTGCATATATAATAACAACTGAAAGAAGACAGTCTTTTTCATTTGTATAGACTCTCATTGGGTAGATAATGTAAGGTTTTTCATTATGCTGATAGGTTTCTTGTCTCAGGATTTACAAAAGATTTGTAGAAAGTAATAAAATGGAAACTAAAGTTGTGGTGCTAAGTGAACATACATATCATCATCCTTTTTCCTCCTGTAAAGCTTCAGGGAGTAATTCAAGCAGATTTGAAGGTAAAAATATGCACGCACGCACGTGCACGCACACACACCAGTTGTGGGATTCAATTTTTTTTACTACAGGTTCTGTAGTAAACTAAGGCTTGGTGGGCGTGGCAGGGGAAGGATACTATAAAATCTCCAGTCAGAGGTGGTATTTGCCAATTCTCTGAACTGATCAAAATTTCCACTGCCAGTTCTCCAGAACTGGTCAGAACCTGCTGAATAGCACCACTGACACACAGACCCTACAGTAACTAGATTTATTAAGTGCTTTTTAGAATATGTGAAGACAATATCTTCATAAAACAATCTAGGTCAAAGTATGGTTTCAGAAAACTGCAGAGCACAAACTGACAAGCTAATTAAATAACATTACTTGTAAGCATAGTTTATTTGTTTTGTTTAGAAAGTATTGTACACCACCCATAGTCACTTTCGCATGAGAATTGGCTATAGACATATGACAAACAAACAAACAAACAAACAAACAAATAAATAAATAAATTTAAATATGCCACCTACACACTTGATAGTTTTTTGAGGTTTACAAAATAGAATAAAAACCTTGATAAAAATTATAGGGAATGTGTAAAAACAAACCTAAAGCAATAACTAGATTATAAAATTCCAGCACAAATTTTAAGGATATTTATATTAATTCACATTCATTACAGTGTGTATACACAGACTCTTTATACTATCAGTACATTATCAATAAATCCCTTGTTATAGCCTTTATGCTACAAAAACAAATATATCAAATATATTTTACATATATCATATTTACATATATCAAGTATGTAAAATGCATACATATAAGGATACACACATTGTGATGACCCAGCATGGCATGGCACAGAGATAACACAGGCAGCTGGCAGTTCAAACCCCTCACCTTTATTGTTCCAAATTTCCCCAAATGCTCCCACGTTTCTGGCAAGTCCCAGAGCAAAATGATGACAAACCCCCACACCTCAAGCAGCTTCTGGCTGCAAATAGTCTAGCCCAGCACTGTGTACACTAAGGCTGCACAGCAATAAATCCAGCAGAGCAAATCAAGAAGTTCAGGAAGCAAACGATCCAATTAATTAATTAATTAATTCCAAAAGCCAGAAAGAATACAAGGACTCTTGGAAAGTTCAAACATCTGCATTTAATCACTTCAGGAACTCAGCATTTGTTCCCAAGAAATGCCCCTCCCACAATGTCTCCTTCAGTCTCACTCCCCAGGTATGTCTTGTGATGATGGGTAGGGCACGCTTCTCCCTAGTACCCTGCTCTGTCTGCGCTGTTCTCACCTTCTCTCCACTCTCTGTGCTCTCAGATCAGGAGGGGGTGGTCCTTGCTCCTCGCATGAGCTCTGTCTCTCATGTTCATCCTGCGCCTGTTCCTCCCTATCTACAAGCTGTTCTAATCCTGAAAGGCCCTGTCCTGACTGGTCCTGCCCTTCCCCATTTTCCTCCGGAGCCAACAAAGCCACCCCCACAATTTTATGTCGGTTCAGATTTCAGCTCGTCTTTCCCCACAGACTCAGGCTCCAACGGAGTCATGATACATATCAAAATACATAGAGACATGAATAAAAAGCATAAAATACAATAAAATAACAAAACAAATTCATAAACAGTACAAATAAGAATGGCAATCACCAATTAATACTAATCTTCATTCATAAATAAGATGAATGGTCAGGCGAAAAGAATTACGACCATCGGTTAGATTGCAGCATGGTACATTTATTGAAGTCTGTACACTAGAATCTAATCAACTAAAATTCAACACTAAATTGGTACCAGATAAGGGTCAACATAATTCAGGAGGGGTTGGACTTGGATCAGTTGTGGTAGAGTAATGACTCTAAGCTTATGTCAAGTTAGCCATCCCAACTCTGCCTGCTTTTTTCCTACCCGAATAGAACAAATCAGTGTCATGGTTAGCTTAATTAAGATGAAGCCCAAGTGAAATTTTAGATTTATAATGAAGGAGAAGAAGGATGATAGCACATGTTCATTCAACACCCACCCCTAAGAACTATGAGATTGAACCAAAGCTTAGACTGATTTGGAAATCAATATTCCAGATACTCTACTTAAGATGACTCTTGGCATTTTCAAAACATAATGACCAAGTGCTTTCCAAAGAGAGACTTAAAGACTGGAGTTTGCTGCGAGCTTTTGTTACTCAAATTGATTTAAAATGGTCTCTGAGAATCAGTGAGGCCAGACATAAGGGGGAAAAGTAACTTTAACTAGAAATTAATGATTAATTATTATCAGGCTCTGGCACAGACATAGAAACCAAAGTTATCTCTAACTGAATTCTGATTTCTCTTCATTTCATATTGATGTGATAATACTCCATAAGGTAGACTTTTCCAATGCATTTTAAAAGTAGGTTTTATTGTTTTATATTATGAGTAGTTACAGATAGAATTCTGCATATGTGCAGTGTTCGTGCTGCCATATTAGCGTATAGGAAGGCAAAAGATGCATTAATGCAGGCTTCTTAAATGTTATCTGCTTACATATCCCATGGTTTTTGGATGTAATAAATATCCTAAACAAGATCTTGATATTAAGTATGACTGTTTTGCAGTCTAATCCCATGTTAGTTTTCTCAGAAGCCCTAGATTTAATTATGCATAGAAAAATATCATCCTAGAATATTCATAGTTTTAAAAAGGTCTTTAACTTACCTACTGATTATTCTCTTTGTAAGTCTTGGACAGTAGCCATTGACAAACATATTTAATATTTTATGTGCATACTATACTTTTCATATAAAATAAGATTGCTGGCAAACTTAATTTCAAGAGATTCAGAAATAGAAATATATGTGTACCTTTAAATCATTGATTATATCCACTTTGCTCAATGTTATCATTAACAATATGCATGTAATTCTGTCATCTGCATAATAACACAATCGATTCTGCCTACTATTAAATAGTATAGTTCTAAATGTTACCTTGTTATTTCCTTAACATCTGCTAATGGGAAAGGCTGCATTGATGAAATTCCATGCTTTATCATGACACGTAAGGCAAGATTTCAGGTTTATTCCCTTCTTAAGCTAGAGTAATGAACCATGTTTCGTTCTTAGCTATCATTTTCTGACTTGTAGTATCCTGATTTGTACATTTTAATAGTAAACCAATGGTGCAACCATACAATACTGCCTAATCCTGAAAGCTTCTGGCTATACTGATGTTTGGACATTTTATCTCAATTTTCACTCAGCTTTCATTTCTTACATTTTTTAAAAACGTGAAGTTAATGCTACTAAAGCTTCCTTCACACTTAATATATATGTATTATGTCCCATTTTTTGTTTTTTTTCAGAACTGCAAATGACATGTACTAAATCTCTTCAAGAGAGAAAACAGTGGGGCAATACCAATAAAAGAGAATACATCCAGGGATCAACCAATATAACAGACCTATGAATTACCAATTTGAAAAAGTTGTCATCCTCCAACAATACTCCTACTGAATCAATTTCGTGGATCAGGAGGTTAAAACTTGTCACATTTTCTTTGGCCTGTCAAGCAAGTTTGTAATTACTAGGCATCTTTTTTCATAGCCGATAGTAGCATCTGGCTGACCTTTTCTGAGGCATGAACTAAGCAATATTCAGTTTGGTTATTTCTTAGATGAAAAACCATCAGGAAATTTTCAGGGTTGTACATTAAGTTTGAAAAAAAGCAGAAAACTTTGAGAAGGCAATAGCCAATCACTTTTATAGCATTGCTAGCATACTGGATATTTGTTCCATATGGTCACCAGAAATAAAGCTCTACCCTAGCTATCTTATTTCATCTATCTATATATGTTATATATAATATATACCCACCAGAGGGCGCATGGGTCTCTAAAGAACATGTGAGGATAATTTAAAATTTATTATCAGTCAAAACAAGGAAGTCTTTAGCTTAAATTTTAATGAACAAAAATTCACGTAGAATAACAAGATAACAGAGATTAAACCTAAAAAATAGTGGTGGGGGATATGTAGAATAAAATCATCAAACCTAACATTAGTGTATATGAGTTTGGTGTTGCTTCTTTATTTTATGCCTTTACGTCAATCTTGACTCTTTGATTAATTGAATTATTGTAGTCCCTGCAGTTTTCTTGTGGAGATAATTGGAAGGGTTTGCCTTTGCTTTTTTCTTGAGAGAATTTGACTTTTTTCAAGTAGAATTGCAACTTGTAGTGCCCTAGTTTCTAGCCTGGTGCCGATAAAATGTTTGAATTTGTAAATGCAGTGAAATTTAGTAATTCCTAGCCCAACCTGTGCTTCATTCTGTCATACTATGAGAGAAATGTGAAGCCTGATGTGATCAGAAGGACATTAAATTTTAGGATGATCGTGTTTCTTCTTACAGAAATGCTGGATAGTACTGTGATCATCTAAGAAGGATATATATAACATAAATAGAAAAATTATTGTACTGGTAAACAAACTTCATTATTAAGCCAATATTCACTTACTTAAATATATAAATAGAAGGTTCACAAGTAAACAAAAGCAGTGGGAGTAGGAGCAACTTCTGACTTCCTGCTTCTTTCCCCACTGATTTTGCTTGTGGAAAGATGATAGGGTGTGTCATAAATTACAATCATGTTATCACAGGGATGCTGCAACAGCCATAACTTTGAGAATAATACTGGTCTGAACACTACAAATTTCAATTCCACCAGACTAATGAGTCCCACATCTTCTACACCTCCTGTAATGGATTTTAGCAGCTTCAATTCAAAATTTTTGCAAAATCATTTGGGCTAACTTGATGGTACAAACAGACATTTTCACATTTTTAGTTGTACACAGATGAATGTTGGTTATATTTTGATAAAACATTCCAAAGAGATAGCAAACTTATACACAATGTTTATGTATGAATGAAATTTAATGCAGCTCAGATTTTCTGTCGATGAAAGTCACAGGCCATTCTCTAACCATGCCTACTATCTACTTAGTAAGCTAAAAAATATGCAAACAACAGCAACAAGAGCGGTTTTTCTGGACATTGTATTTAATCTTTGTTCCGTCCAGAAAAGATGTGCGGTAGACCGGGTTCCAACAAATAACTCTTTATTAGTTAACTGCAAACAGTAACAGAACATTGGCTCAAGCCGCGGCAGCCCTTTATATAGAGGCTTGCCTGCCGGCTTGTAGCCAATGACATTGTTTTAACTTTGCCGCCTTTGAGCGGCTCCTTGGATTGGTTCCTAATGAACCAATCCTTTCCTGGCCTTTCTGGCCAATCAGAAGGGACTACTTGGAACCTTCCAAGTTATACAGAACACCCCTCCCCCTTTAGTTCAGTCCTACGTGAGTGACGTAGTTGCGCAGGTAGGTGGGGCTTCTTCTGGTCCTAGTTGACCTACGTGGCTCATTCTCGCCTAGGACTTCAAGCGGTTCGGTCGGGATCGCTGTTTCTCCAGCTCATCTCCATGGAACCACCTGGAAGGGTGAGTCAGCATTGCCACTATCACTTGAGTTGCTCAGGCCGGTGGTTTTTCCGCTCCCTCCTGGTTCAACCAGGCTGGTTGAGCTGGCCTGGCTGGCCCCTTCCAGGATGGCTTCCCTTTCGCTTGGACTACCTCCAATGGTTTCATCTAACCGTAAGTGCTCTTTTTGGTTCGTTAGATGTTCTAGATTTAATTTCAATGGTTCATTTTCACACCCTTTTGTATTTGTTTGTGTTCCCCCCCCCCCTTGGTTTTGTTTTTGTCGATTTTTATTATTTCAGGTTGCACGGTTGTTTTACGCTCGATGTTTCGGGAATAAAGCTGGTCTATGTGCCACTTCCATTCTCTTCCATCGTCCACGGTTAGTCGGTAGGACCGGGGACCTGTTATTTTGTGATAGTGGCTGGAAGCCAGAGATGGTCCCTGGTAAAATTCTTTGTATAGACTAGGTTGCCGATTTCAAAAGTGCGATATCAGCTGGATGAGTCGGGGGATTTCTCACAAGTGTAATTCGGGTGCAGTCTATCTAAATGGGATCTGAGTTTCCTCCCCATTAACAATTCTGCCGGGCTCTTGTTTGTTGTACTACTGGGAGTGATGTGTTGTAAGTAAGCGGTTCAGCTTGTCTTGGACATCCCCACGGTCCATTTTTTCTAGGCCTTCTTTAGTAAACCTTACCATTCGTTCGGCCCTACCATTCGCCGCCGGGTGGGCCAGCGCGGTTAGTGCATGGCGTATACCCAGGGATGCTAAGTACTGTTCGAATTGTATAGCCGTTAATTGTGGCCCGTTGTTGGATACCAATACATCAGGTAAACCATGAGTTGCAAACAATTTGTTTAGCTGTTTTATAACAGCATCGGTTATTGTGGATGACATAACTATAACCTCCAACCAATTTGAATATGCATCTATGACTATTAAGAACATGTTGCCCCTGGTTGGTCCTGCAAAATCAATATGGATTCAAGACCAAGGGCCTCGTGGGGTCTCCCAGTCCTGTATGGGCGCATGCGGTGGTGTGGGTCTAGCTCTCTGACACTTATGACATGTTGCAATCCAGCGTTCAATATCCTTGTCTATACCCGGCCACCAGACATAGCTCCTGGCCAGGCTTTTTATTTTTATTATGCCTGGGTGGCCCTCATGTAGCATACCCAACACTTCTTCCTGTAGTCTGGATGGAATTACAACCCGATCTCCCCACAATAAACACCCCTTTTGTATTGACAGTTCAGTTTGTCTAGTCCGAAAAGGTTTAAAACCTTCAGTCTTTTGGTTTTCCGGCCAGCCTTTACCTACCCAGGTCAAAATGCGGGCAGTCACTGGGTCTTTCGCCATGGCTCTGGCGACATCATTTGCAGACAATGGAAGTTCGGGGCAAGTCTCTTCTTGTTAGGTGGCAGTGGTTGGAGCCGGGTCGTCTTCTATGGTTGGTAATGGTGCTCGGCTTAAAGCGTCTGCTTTAAGGTATATGAATAGGCGGCGAGGAATTCTGACTACCTAGTCATCCATGGGGGTAGAATGTTCGGTGTGGGTTTGTTTCCTGCCAAAATCCCCAGTAACAGTTTATGATCAGTCACAATGGAAAATGTTCTCCCATAGAGGTATTTGTGAAAACGTTTAACCCTGCCGACGATTGCCTGGGCTTCCCTGACTATAGTTGCGTTCCGCTTTGGAGAGCGTTTTCGAGTAAAAGGCGACGGGTGCCTCTCTCCCGTCAGGTAATTGGTGGCTCAGGATGGCACCAACTCCGAAAGGTGAGGCGTTGCAGGTGACCGTCAATGGAAGTGTATTACTAAACTGAATAAGAACAGTGTCTGAGGTTAATAAGTCTTTTATGCTTTGGAATGCTTTTTGTTCTTTATGACCCCAAGTCCAGACAGTTTTTTTATCCAGCAAACGGTGTAATGGTTCTGCTATCATTGCTTTGTGGGGGAGGAATACGTTATAAAAGTTGATCAGACCCAAGAATGCCTGTAAGTCCATTTTATTTTTTGGCCTGGGTGCGTCTTTAATTGCTTTGACTTTTTTGTCTGTTGGGTGAATACCCTGTTTGTCAATTAAATACCCTAAAAATTTGACGTGGTCGGTAGCCAGGCAGCATTTTTCCTTTTTTACTTTTAGGCCGGATTCTCTAAATTTGGTTAGCACTTCTCTTAGTCTTGCTTCAAATTGGGTCATGTATTTTGCTGAAATTAGGACGTCATAAAAGTATGGAACGACCCCTTTTAATAGGCATTCCATGAGGCTTTGGAAAACGCCTGGGGCAACGCTTACTCCGAATTGAAGCCTGTTACATTTGAATGCCCCTCTATGCGTTACTATTCTTTGTGCTTCGGCCGTTATAGGGTCTACTGGAAGCTGCTGATATGCCTGAGCCAAATCGAGTTTCGCAAAAAATTTTCTTCCCCCAAGTGAGTGTACTAAGTGCTGCACGACTGGTACCAGGTATGTGCTTTGCTGCAGCACATGGTTCAGGGTAGCCTTGTAGTCTTCGCAGATGCGCACAGACCTGTCAGGTTTTACAGGTGTTACTATTGGTATCTCCCACCTAGCATGGTCAATTGGGTCTATGACCCCTTGTGCAATCAATTTGTTTAATTGCTCATCTATTTTGGGCTTTAATGCAAAGGGGACTCGTCTGGCTTTTAACCTTCTTGGTGCTATCTGGGGATCTAAGCTAAAGGAAATTGGGGTCCCCCTGTACCTGCCTAGAGTGCCGTCGAAGACGTCCTAGAATTCGTGTAGCAGGTTCTCTTCCCAATTGTTTGCGGCTATTCGGCTTACTCCGGTCATCCCGATGCCCAATGGTGCGAACCATTCGATGCTCAGGAGGCTGGGACAGTCTCGGTCGACTATAGTTAGCGGCAGGACTTCGGCGTGTTGTTTGTAAGTGACTTTGAAATGTCTTAGACCTACCACGGGAATTCTATTAATTCTTTGAGTTCTTTTTGTTTTATGTTTGGAACCAACCGCCTGATTGTGTTCCAAGACACCATTGATAGGAAAGATCCTGAGTTGACCTCCATTTCACAAGGGCTTCCTTCAATGGTCACTACAATTTTGACTTTTCTCCCACTTTCCGTCTTTGCGCTTCCGATAGTGACAGTCTGGTGAGTTTTTTCTCGGTTGCTGGTTCCCTTGCTGCGCTCCCATTTTCTATCGGCTTGCCTCGGGTCAGTTCTTTGTGGGGAATTACCGTGTCTACTAGGACTGCTGTTCTTACGATTGCGGCAGACTCTTTCGATGTGTCCCCTCTTCTTGCAAGCCTGACAGATGGCATCAAGGAACTTACACTCGGCTCGAGGGTGGTTTCCTCCGCAGCCAGTGCATTCCCGCCAATTTCTTCTTCTTTCGCGCCGTTTTTGGTTTGCGTACAGGCGATGGACCTCATCGTCATCTTCTTCTGTTTCTGATTACTCGTCTAGGTCTTCGTGGTGTGTGGTTGTGGCAGCTTGCTTCTTCTCTCTGGATAGGGTCATCATGTCAGTATTGGCATTCATCAGTTTCATTGTGGCCACTGATTTCTTCGCGGCTTCTGCAGCGGTGGTTCCACGATTGCTTTTGCCACAGTTATGTTAGGTCTGTTTAATAGTTTGCTTTTTAACGTAGAGTCCTTTAGACCTAACACGACACGATCTCGCATGGCCTCATCCATATTCTGGAACTCGCAGGCTCCTCCCAGATGGCGGAGAGCTGCCACAAAATCCGCAATGGTCTCGTCTTCCCTCTGGCCTCTTTTATAAAACTCATGTCTCTTAATAAGATTTGAGACAACCGGCGCGTAGTGAGCCTTTAGCATTCAGTTAAGTTCAGACCAGGTCATCTGTTTCACGTCTCTGGGCTTTGCCAATGCCTTCGCCATTTTGAACACGGCTGGCCCACAATGTGTTAGGAAGACAGACCTCTTTCGCTGATCTGAAATTTCCTCCATTTCGTTGCTCTCCAGAAACATCAGGAAGCGATCGATATAAGACTCCCAATCTTCTTCATTGGGGTTAAAAGGTGCGGGTAGCGCATTGCTACCAGCCATTTCATCTAGCGTGGTTGTTTCCTCGCCGCATGCTCGGTGTCCGCTTTAGGACGATCCCATCCTCGTCGCCTTTGTTCTGTCCGGAAAAGAGGTGCGGTAGACCGGGTTCCAACAAATAACTATTAGTTAACAGCAAACAGTAAGGGAACATTGGCTCAAGCCGTGGCAGCCCTTTATATGGAGGCTTGCCTGCCAGCTTGTAGCCAATGACATTTATTTAACTTTGCCACCTTTGAGCAGCTCCTTGGATTGGTTCCTAATGAACCAATCCTTTCCTGGCCTTTCTGGCCAATCAGAAGGGACTACTTGGAACCTTCCAAGTTATACAGAACAATCTTTATTTAATATTAAATATCTAACAGCGCACCAATATCTACCATATCTACCAAATATCTACCATCCCTGTCTAATTGTTTCTTTTACATTTT
>BLBF01000026.1:16163374-16199441 GCA_015471245.1 Laticauda colubrina | reverse complement strand
TCTACCAAATATCTACCATCCCTGTCTAATTGTTTCTTTTACATTTTTTTTATTTTTCTTACATGTATCCATGTATTCATAAGTATGTTTTTACTTATATCTATTATCTTGTAAGCAATTGACAAATAAAAATATATAAATAAAATAAATATCCATGGATAAAAGTGCTAAGTGAGTTTACCATGGAGTTAAGATAATCTGGGTTAGCCTTTTTGAGTGAATATAATTTCTGCATTTCTCAGAATGCACTTCTTATAAATCAGCCTTTTCCAGATTGATTCCCTTGAATGTCAGTTCCCATTGGCTTAGCCTGCTGACAATTCAAATTGCTATAACATAATTCAGTAAACAGCAAGATGCAGAAGGTTGATTTGAGCTATAATTCATGCAAAATCCAGCATTTATTTATGAATTGCCCCTTATAGTTCCCCCCATTGAATTTTTAATAATTTCTGTGAGGTAAGCTCTTTTCTTCTTGGAAGAAAATTGTCTGAAATGTGTTTTCATAAATAGTTCTGTCATAGTAATCTGTAAATTTGTGTCTGTAAATCTTTCTTTCTTTTTGGTAAGTAGTTACTTTTTGGAGCCTTCTTGTCATTTTACTTGGCTTCAACCTCTTGGCATTGTTATTTTGAGAAAGAATGGAACAGAAAATCTGCACATTACTGACAAATTTGCGGATTTGTTTCTGTGTCAAACTATTCTAACTGGAGATGTTCACAGCTGATCGTTTTAAAAAAAGTGGCAACCACTAAGCAGTTGCTTGGAGACCCCAGCTTTTTAAATTTCTGATCAAAAAAATTGGCCTTGGACATTTCTATTTTGACTCTTGATTATCCATCATGTTTAATTGCCATATTGCATCCTCCTTATGCTGGTCTATTATCTTAATAAAAAATGGATTTGATAGTGCAGGAAGTTAGCACCTACCCCTCTCCTAGAAAAATGAAATATCCTAGGAAATATTAAAAAGTCAGAAAATTTCTCCTAAAAAGAGTAGAAACTCAGAAGCAGAAACTCACCTCAGAAGTAGAAGCTCATCCCCACCTTTGTTAATGGGTGGACCATTAAGGTCTGGGCCACAATACTTTACACAAGAAAGATCTTCAGGTAAAGCTATAGCAATTGTTCAAAAGCCCTTTCAGTGCATCATCTTCCAGCAAGACTCAACCAAGCCTGGAACTCAGGACAGCCTACAGAGTTGCCCCTGCATGGCCCCATGGGAGTCTGACAACCAATCAGAATACAGGATCCCATTCAAACAAAGGTTATAAAACCCAGGCACTCTCAGCACCTCAGCCCTTTCTTGATCTCTTCCTTCACCTTGAAGCATGTGATCATCCTTCCTTTTCACTCTGGGGCTCCAAGCCATGTGGTCCTGCTGTTCACCATTAAACCTTCCAAACAGCCTCCATCTTTCCAGCGTCTTTTTCCCCTCTTGGAACTGAATCCAGAAGGATATTTCTTCCAAAAATAGCATTTAAAAGAAAAGGCGAGAAAGACAAAAAGGCAAAGTCCATAAGGATCTATACTGTATCTGGACTGTGCTGAAATTCCAAAATAATACAATCAGAAAAATACAATGATTTTTTTTTTAAATGCTAAATTAAAATTAAAATAATAACACATCATAAACTCGAATCAATAATAGTCAGAATTATGTATGCACTTGAGCAGTCTCCTGCGGAATTTAATAAACTACTTAAGTTTTTGTTATTTTTAATGTTAAATAGAACACTGGATAGTAAAAAAGAAATTTCATTTTATTGGATGTATTAAATATGCAAGCTTGTGTATGTACATGTGGAAGGGATACGTGTAGAAGATTGATCCACTGCTTATTGTTTCTTTACTAAGAATTGTTTTGTATTAATATAAGTTTAGGTATTTGAAAAGTCATATATAATTGGAAAAAAGAATGTCCAAACATTCTCACGATTGACAATATAATGTCAATTAACTATTTGACTGGGTAGCTTTAAATATATAGTATTGTATGTAAAACAAATTGTATTATTAAATATTTCACTGAAAAATTAATTGGAGCAATTTCCTTCAGAACCAGATGCTACTGAATACCAATTGCTTGGGGAAACGAAAACAGAAGACTGATTATATTTACGCTACCTATGTATTTTTCAATTGCAATCTTGTTTTACTGAGACAACCATGGCCACTTTTTTAAAGCAGAAAAGAAAGATGCAAATTCAATAAACATGCAGTATTTTGTTTTTAGTATCAGGAAAATATTCTGGGCTAGATAATATGTTGAGTCTCGCACTTTTCAAACATCTTGTAGCTGCATTTTACCTAATCCAACAGGTATTTGCCTTGTTGCTGTTCTGACTTTTAGTGTTGAACTGTTTTTTTCCAATTTGGTGCCTTCCAGCTAGCCATGTTGGGAAATGGTAGCCCAACAAATCTGAAGATTACTATTTAAGGGAGGCCAGAATATGACTCCCTAGCTGACCTTAGCTGATCTTAAAACAATGCCTGATCTCTTTAGTGATGGGAAGGGAGGCTATAAGGACATAAAGGGTTAAAACAAAATATCATGAATGTGCCCAAGGAACCACTAGGAAGTAAGCTTGACTGGAAAGAGATCTTTTTTATTCTATTATGAAGAATTGTAAAAGATTCTACAGGTTTTGATTAAGCTAACAATTCTTATTTCTCAGCTACCAAATTATAAATATACAAAACATTAATAGATTTTATTAGTTTGCTTTCAGTAAAAATTGAATTTTGTAATAAATATTTAGCATTTATTTTTATTTTAAGGAAGTATTTACAGGTTGCTCTATAACAGGGGTGTCAAACTTGCATTATCACATATCATCACGTGATGACTTTTTCTCCCTTCGCTAAACCAGGGATGCACATGGCCAGCACATGATGCATCGGCCTGTGGGCCATGAGTTTGACACCCCTGCTCAATAACATTAAATTTTCAGGGTGAGCTATAAAATAAAAGTAAACAAAGTAAAATCAATAACAATACAGTGATGTGATAGTACATGAACATCAGAGATTAAAGGACAACAAAATAGAGCTAAGTTTGTTTTGAGAGGTACTACTGGTAGAAGATCTAAAAGAAAATAAAACTATTTGCATTGTACAATGAAGGTGCCATTACAGAAAAGGTCCTTTCACTTCTACTTTACTTCGTCTAATAGGGATGTCCAAAAAGAGATTCCTATGATGATTCCTTTATGGACCTTGGTCAAATCATGAAAAGGTCATGAAATTAAAATGTAGCACTTTGAAGTAGTAAATTTACACAATGCCTGAATTCACAAATCATACTTAACCAATATCCAGTACACTTTTTCATGATTATATGTGAATTAAATTCTATAAATTTCTATAAAGGCTGCAATAAAAAGCTAAGAAGGTCTAACCTTAAATATTACTGAAATCAATTAATGAATGTTATATTTTAAAATTGCATGAGGAATATTACTATAATAATAGGACACAATCAAAAAATGTAATAATATGATTGGCTCTGTTTTAAGACTCTGTTCTGTTTACAGTCATTTCTAACACTCTGTTCATTCTTTTTACTGTATTTTTTATACTGACAGCAAGAAATTCAAAATCTATTTTTCTATATTAACCTACCCTTTATTTTACTATATTAACCTAACCTTTATAAGCTGCCTTGAGTCGCCATGTGTGAATAGGTGGCAATATAAATCTCCTAAATAAACAACATAATTTAGTCTGTTTTAAAGAGGAGAGTCCTCTAACAAAAGACTGTGTTGTTTGTAAACTTATTAGAGAACAGACATTTATATGAAATAGCCCTTTGCTTGAAGGATTACCTATTCCGTGACCATTCCATGATAAAGATTTAAATGAAAAATATGTTACAAGGACTATGAAATTCTGATTGCCACTTTACAATTTTTCAAATGATAAATCACAATCTTCCCTGTTGTTGTAAGATGTAGCTTTTCTTTACCAATTAATGCAAAAACAACAACAACAACAACAACAACAACAACAAAACCTAACACAGGTGGTTACAACTTCTGCTAGAAGTACTTTATCTTGACACCAATTGAGGTCAACATTCCAACATGAACCAGAGCTAAAAGTAGACAGAACTACTTATTATTTCTTGTTCACATAATACCTTCTCTGTCTCTTCTCTCTCTTCTTTTTTCCCACGCAGCTGGTTGTCACAGAGAGAATATATAACTTTTACTAGAAGCCTGATTTGCTTGTCTGCACTATTAAAATTAAGCTGGGGATTACATGAAATTAAACCAAGAGCAATCCAACTAAGATTCTATTTAAAGTAGCATATGTAAATTGGTACATACAACTATAAAATATTATTGTTTGGAAAATGCTTTCTTCTTTTTGGGACAAGTGACCAAAGTAAACTAAGGCTTACTTAGTTTTTTTACAAGTCTTACTTGTTTTAGAACTTGTTTTTATAAAGAGGAAAACCAACAAACATCCATCCTCAGCCCATTATACTTCGGTAAATGGGATGGACCAATTTAGAGAGTAATATCTGAAATCTTCAGTGTATTTCTCCATTGCAGTTGTGCATAACTTGGCAGCATTCTGTATACTTCAAAACTTGTTCAGTTTGAATTTCTCAATTAGAATGAGAAATTCTTTGCTTTTCAAGTTCAGTATTGTGGGTTTTCTTTCCCTATTTTCTTTCAGTTCTGTGAACAATCACAATCCAACATTATGTTACCGCGGAGAAAAACCTCCTAATTCTCAAGATTTATTATGTGGCTGCTTGGGCGTGTTTTGCCAAAGAAAATAAGCTTTCTTTGAGCTGTATTTAGCATATTCCTTTTCTCACCGGAACTATGCCAGAGGATGGCATTGCTGTGTGATGATTCTCCCATCTCCATTGCAACAAATCATTAAGAACCTAGTGCAAAGGCTGCACTCTAAAACTCCATTAGCATGAGTCAGGCTAACAGGAAATGAATTTTCTTCCATATCTCTCATCAAGGACAATTCCATTAAATGCTTCAAAACCTGCAAGAAGTTGGATGGGATTTTTGTTCTTCTTGTTATTGGTACATGAATAAAAAGCTTGTATTACAAGATGCAATTTAATTCTTAATAAGCTTTTAAAATCTCCAAATATGAAAAATGAACATAAGTGCAAATGCTCAGACATTATCAAAACCTCAGATATTGTTACTTTTTTCCGTTATATACACATATACTATCCTTAGTGAATGAACACTAATACATGGATAGTATACCTAAAATCTGATAGGGTGTGGTCATACTTACAATTACATAAAAAGAAACATTTGATAACACTTAATTCTGTAAAAAGGGACAGCAAATTGCTCTCTCTATTTCCCAAATATATTAATTAATCTATAATCCTGATAAATCAGTTAAAAAGTAAGTTAAAGCATCAGATTAAAAACTAGGAGACCATGAATTCTAGTCCCACCTTAGACACAAAGATATTAGGTAACCTTGAGCCAGTCATTCTTTCTCACAATAGAAAGCAGGCAATAGCAAACTATTTCTGAAAATAGCAGAGATTAGAAAAGTAAGTTGCCAGGAATCAAGACTGACTTGAAACCCCATCCTCCTCTCCCCCACAAAAAAAGTCCTGGTACAAAGGAAGGCATAAAACTGTATTTCTGTTTCTTGTTGCTTCCTGGAACTGTAGAGACAAGAGTATTATCCAGGAGTTATATTTTAATTCAACTGCAACATTTTAATATTCCAAAAAACACTGAACAGTGATTTATGATATAAAATATTTCTGGGCTTTCATGGCAAAACATTCTGAAGGCAGCTTACAAAACCAAAATTACCTTGTTATAAAAGGCATCCCAATTCTAGCATTTATTTTATTGTAACCTCCTCTTTTATTCAAGAACTCAAGAAAATTATTTTCTTCACAACAATACATCCGTGAGGTGCGTTGGGCTAAGGAAGATTGCTCCAGAATCACCCAATGAGTTTCCAGGACTGATAAAAGCAGTTTTCCCAAAAGTTAAAACACATCTCCCAAATTCTAAAACCAATGACATATGGGTAAAAATCTGGGTAAATGGGTTTTCAAAAGATAGTAGTGAAAATATCTTAAAAAGCATATGGCAAGCCAGTTAAAATTCAGTGGAATCATCCTTTTCTTCATTTTAGGCAATTCAGAAGTTGCAAGAAAGCACAAGTAAAAGTGTATTCCTGAACTTAAAATGTAGTCAATACTTTAGAAATTGATCTTTTAAATTCTCAGAAATGTACTGGTAGGAATTCAGGTTTTGTGAGTCATATGTTCTACCATTACATCCTCATTAACACTTGGTTGAATGTTTTCTATATCACTTAAGATTGGGGCTGTTCTTAAAAGAGACCCCAAGATGGAGTTCATAAGTAGTTTTTAAGGTCTACTCCATGAAGGACTGTAGCTAATGTACTCAGCGAAATGGGTCTTTTTAACTTTCTGAGCTATGCAAATGAATAAGAGCTCTTCTAGACCAAATTAAAATGCAGTCAATATTTTAGAAATTGATATTTTAAATTCTCAGAAATGTAGATAGAAATTTAGTTTCCGTTTAACACTAGAAACATGTAAATAATATTACAAAAAAAAAATTCTGGAATTAAGCTATGTAAGGCAACTTAATTGGTCATACTTAGATAATTCTTTGTAAATAAAGTGATGTTTGTTTTTCCAATGAAACTTGCATTCGGAAAAAAAAGTAGCATTAAATGTATCCGTATTTTTCAGTCTATAAGATGCCCCCATATTTCATGTAGTTTCTTGTAATAAGCACATTATAAGCCACTGCTGTGAAGAAGCCATCTTGTTAGAGTGAGTAATACAAGAATAAGAAATGCATGCTATTCTTGGATGGAATAATAGAGATGAAAGCTAGATTGGCAATGTGATATAGGAAACAACTACAGTAGAGAGGAATGATAGAGCTTCATATAAGACAGAGGCTCATCCGGCATGTGTTGCCTTCTCCTCTGGCCTCCTGTGGGATAAGATGTCGCCCTCCCATTTTCAAGTAAATATTTGAAAGAAAAAGTAGCATCTTATTGACAGAAAAATTCAGTATTTTGGTTTACTGTTGAATAGTCAGAAGCGTAAGCATATTTCTCTTCCTCTAGTGAAATTCTATTAGGGAAGAATAGCAATCTGCTTTCTTTATGAAAATGGTTCGTAGTATAGATGCTGCCAATGAAAACAGTGTTTAGTACGTGTTCAGCCTAAATGTCTCTAAAAGAAATTACATCATGTAGGTTTTACTTTATGATTTCTGAAAAATTTGCACTGTTGATTTTATTTAACAGAAAACAAGTAACAATAAAAAGCTTTGACATATATGCACAGATGGCAAAGGTTTATTTTTAATTTTAAACAAATTAAGCAAGCAGTTGCTTGACTCTTAATTTATAGCGCAGTTCTAAATTATGTTTAATGACAAGCTAGTCTTGCTGAATTCAGTCCTTACTGTCTTTTACTAGGATCCAATTTTGAACACCGTAAATGGAAGTATCACCAATTTCATTTGGAGTAACAACACCCTGAATGTTTTTTTTTAAAAAATAGACATTCAACAAAGTTTTTTTCTTTGCTAGTTTACAACAACTTCAAACTGGAATAGTGATTTTCAAGCTTTTTGCCTTTTTGGGAAATGTTTTCTACATAGGCTTAGTTGCTAAGGAAGCCTCACATATACTGAAGAGGACCCTGTAATAAATTCTTAGGGCCTGGTATCAAACTCACAGCATCCCGTTGCTGTCATATGATGTTTTGTGACATTTTCTCCATTTGTGGAGCTGGAGTGGGCATGGCCTGTGTGTGACACATTCAGTCCATGAGCCACCAGTTTGACACCCTTGTTTTAGGGCATGTTAGCATCAGCAACATGACTTTGGTGAGATTATTTGTGATACTCCAGAATAAAGAAAACAACCAAAATGACTGAAATGTCCTGGCACGTTGTTCTCACATGGGATCATACAAAATTTGAGGATTAAAAATTGTAAAATCAGTGTTTATATATTTTGGCACCCCTATATATTTTACAAAATTGTATTATAATCCTGACACCTTGAATATATTCTATCCTCTGGAGTAATCTGTTCTCAAAGGGCACTTTCCTGGATCTGTGGTTAAGCTATACAGTATATATATATATCTGTGTGATGTTGCTGTGTATGGAGCTTTAATGAGTAAACTCTTCAACTGTTCAGCTTCACAAGCCGTATAATTCAAATTTAGATAATTCTGGACACCGTAGCATGCTCAGATTCCAAGTTTGAATCTTACTCAGTGAACCTTTAAAAAAAGCAGTGTTCATCCAACAGCTTTATGTGGGAACTTGCCCAGTAAAAATCCACATGTATAATATATATAAGTGGAAATTTGATCGGGGGAATGTCTACTAGGCACCAAACTGATATCCATGAAGCACTGGAGTCCATAAATATCCCTGTTTTTATCACAGGATTCCCCCCCCCCCCAAAAAAAAAAAAAAATAATGGAAAGCTGGAGAGAAAAGGAACAGCCTACTTGCTTTCTCATTCAGACAAGCTGCTTCCTCCCAGATGCAGTTCATCAGAGCCAGAATCAGTGACTGCCAAAAACTGGTGTGATTTGAAGGCATTCTTATATTCAAGGGAAATCATGCGGTGTTGTGTGGTCAGCAAGGACTGGCTGGAATGAAACACATGGATTCCAGTTAAAAAAAAAAAGGCTGCACTACAGAAGCTTTCTGTCTTTGACATTGTTTGCAAGAAAGGCTGAAGGACTCTTTTCTGTAAAGAGGTATCGCAGTGTGGGGAAGAATAGCCAAGCTCTTCAGTAAGTAGCTGTATTTTATTTTAAGTAACCGAATGATGCATTTTATGACTAGCAACTTTGTCTCTTTTTCTTGAGTATTTCTTTGAACAAATGTACCACACAGTCTTGTAGAAAAATCAGATGTTTTGATTTCTATTATTTTCTTGAAGAAAAAAGCATTTTGATTTGGGAGATAGGTATTTATGCCTGTCTTTTGCTTCTGATGGTACACTACAGCCAGATATGAGGATAACTTCAGTAATCGAAAGCTAATTAAAAAATACATAGGAGAGAGAACAGAAAATGGTGACTAACAAAGAAGTGTCACTTGTTTATTGATAAATAGCTTCATTGAATTCAGAGGTTAATCCAAAGTATATTCAGTAATTCATTTCTCAGGGTGGTTGCCATACCTGTATTAGCTTTCATTAAGATGAATTTGAAAAAATATAGAAAAGCAACAGGTTGTTCTATGACATCTTTATAAACAGGTTATAAACATAGCTTACAATTTCCATCCTATTTTTGGTTTCTGTTTTAAGACAGAAGTACAGAATATGATATGAGTTTAGTTATTTGGTAATTAATTTTGCTTAACTATAGTTAAAATAGGAGGGAGGTGGTTAAATCCTAACAGTCTGCTATGTGAGAGAAAAAAGCAATTGGAATGAGCAAGATAATGAAATTTGTCATTTTCAGCTGATGGATAAGAAATTGATGGGAGAAACTTGACAAGAGAATATGTTTATGAAAGTCTCTTTGTAATTTGGGAAAACCTGAAAAACAAAATCTTATGCAATATAAGGGGTTCCCTTCACATTATCTATTATTTATTGGCCCCGTGAAGATTTACATTTTATTGTCAGTGTTTTATACTGGAATATATATGCCATTGTTGGATTAAATAACTGATAATAAGTATATCGCTTTCTTTCAAGCAGCTTTTAAATGAATAGAAATAAATCTTTAGCAGTAAATTTGAAGATATTTTATCATTCAAGACATTTTAGACTGCAAATCTTGTTTTTATGCTTGTAATTGTGGGAAAGGGATCCTCTGAATACAATTTACACAAAGCTGATGTTCATAGGAAACCTATAAAACATTGGCTATATGTATGAGTAATGCATCTTTCATCTCTCGAGGGTTATTCAACACAGAGAAATTAATCATATCAACTGGCTGCAATTGTGGAACATGTTCAGAAGACTGATAGTTGTTTCCAACCAATTTCCTTTCTCTCATCCCATTATTTCTGACTTGTCTTTGAGGATAGCTGATATAGCATGTCTACCTTTCTTTCTACTTTCTCAAATAACTTTTTGGAACAACAACATAAATATTGTTAGGGTGCAGGAAGCTGTATTTTCTATTTTTATAAGACAAGGATAATATTTTTTTCTATATTAAATCCTTAGGATTTAACCAATATTTCCATATTGCATACTGCCAAATGAGAATTTTGAGCCTGAAACATTATATTGGGGAGTGATCTACTGAGGTCAGTAGAACTATTCAGAGTAAATATGCATTGGGATAAGCAGTACTTATTCTTCATTAGACTAGGTTATCATAATAATTCCTTCCCAAATGGAATTACCTGCCTTATTATTGAGATTTCTGTCTTGTTTTTTTTTCAAGTAACTTATTTTTAAAATTAGTTTTCCCAGAAAAAAATATTGTGCAAGAGATTCAACTGTACAACACATACACACAAAAAAATCTGATCTTTTACCTTAAAGGTAAAATACATGAAAAAAACACAGACTGAATAAATAAAGGTAGCACAAATTCAAATTTACTTTCAAGTTATATTAAATTTTGTTATAATATAAAACATTTATATAACTTTCCATCTTCTAACCAACCAAATAGAGCTTTAAAATGATTTTTTTGCTAAGGGTATAACTAATTGATTTCATAATCTGGATTTGGAAATTTGAACAATCTAGTTAATGTTTGCTACAAAGGTATTTTTAAAGAAATCATGTGATTTTACATATTCTTTATAGATAACATAGTATGTTTTTGGATAATTTCACTATGAGATAAATTCAGTTTATCTCTCAAAGTTTGAACAGTATTGGAGACTATATGCAACTCTGACTTTTAAGTGCACATAAGTGACAATTGGGTAGTATGAAAACTACCACTTGCAGAAAATACTTGCTTGTAAAAATGCTATAATTATAGAGCTATTCTAGGCCTAAATGTAGCTGCATTTTGAAAAAAGGCTGATAAAGAAATGGATAATGCTTGTTACTCAAGACTCTCCTATAAAAGACATGAATGATTTTTATATTGTACTGATCTCTCTCTCGATCTCTCTCTATATAATCCAAAGTAGTTTACAAGAATCATGTAATGAAACAAATCGTTAAAAAGTTACGATATTTATGTAGTTACTTACCAAGCATATCTAAATTATAATAAAGTAACCAAAATATGTTTACAATTTCCAAGGTGTGTCACAACTTTTGAGCATCCCTAATTTTTTGAAATTAAAAGTTAAAAAATTCAACACACCCTAAAGATGGGTCACTTATAAACTGCCTTTATAACGCCCTAAAGATGGGTCACTTATAAACTGCCTTTATAACAATCAAAAAAGCCAGGATATAAATTTCAATCATGTATTGGCCAGTACACAAAGTTTAGCCAGCTTTATAATAACATTATAAAGGTGGTAAACACCATTATAAAGGGAAAAAGTAACATTACTTCACAGTAACGCTGGAAGAATCAAACATCAGGTTAATAAAATATAAGTCATACATATTCATAAAATGTGCATGCTTAAGAACCCATTTAGTGTTCCCCTGTCCATTGTCTTTCTACTGTTTTCATGGCAAAAAGTTACAAATTACAGGATAAAAGATGAGAAATTGCAATAGGTTTGACACAAAATTAAAACTGTAGCTGGAAGTACCAGTCTCAGGTGAACATTCCTTCCAAGATGTCCTAGTTCCTCCTAATTAAATAACAAAAGGTCATTTCCACCAAGAGATTGCCACCTCCATCTTCAATGTTAAATAACCAGAAATCATAAGCCCGGTAGGATACCTGAGCACAGCACCCTCCCTTTTGGAAACCCAGCTAATTGCACTTTCTTGAAATGTCTATAGCAGGAATGTCAAACTGGCGGCTCATGGGCCAGATGCATCACGTGCAGGCCACACTCACCCTTGCTCCGTGAAGGCAAATAGTGTTGCTATATGTCACGTGATGGCAATGTGATGCAGCAGGTTTGACACTCATGTCCTACCCAGAGGATAGTATTTGTGCTGACTTTTGAGGAACAAAGGAAATGTGCATCGAGGGGAAAGAATCTTCTAGAGTCCCAGCAGGAGCAAGAAATAGAATTATCTGCTAAGTGAAATCATTGGTAGAAAGGACTCCATTTTCAGAAAACCGTCCAGATGCTGGAATTCCAGGCCCATAAAAGATCTGATTTATTTCATTCTTTCACTCATGCAGCTTCTTTAGGAGGTTTTTATTTCTGGGCTTGCGTCTATCCTAGAGAAGGGAGAAAAATATCAAACACTTTAAGAAGCCAGTATTTAAAAATTATGATTCTTGTGCCTCCCTTTATAATTTTAGAATCAAGTTTCAAAATGACATTGCAAATACAGATAAGAACTCAAATTATGCCCCATATGTAAATTTATAGAAAATTTTAAAATAACATTTCATCAGAAAAGGTTGCTTACATCACATGAATGACATATTAAAAGTTCTGTGGCTGCAGCTATCATTTTAGCCTGGTTAATTTTGTTTTAGCCTGGATGAGATAGTTAAGGCAAAGTGGAAGTGGAAGGAAAGCGGAAGACCATGAATTCAAGTCCCACATTAGCCGTAAAAGCCAGCTTGGGTGTCTTTGGGTCAATCACTCTCAGTCCAATCCACCTCACAGGGTGGTGTGAAGCAAATAGGGGGAGGCAGGAAAGTTGGATATCTTTGCTGCCTTGAGTTATATCTAAAAATAATAAATGTGAGATACATAATAAGTTATTACCAATGTTTATAGAGATTCTCAGTCATCCAGGTCATGTTGTATAGTGGTGGGATTCAAATTTTTTTCACTACCGGTTCTGTGGGTGTGACTTGATGGGTGTGGCAGGGGAAAGATACTGAAAAATCTCCAGTCAGAGATGATATTTGCCGGGTCTCTGAACTACTCAAAATTTCCGCTACCAGTTCTCCAGAACTGGTCAGAACCTGCTAAATACCACCTCTGAGGTAATCCCAAGAAGCTTCTTGGATGCGAAGTAAAACGTCTTCAAAGAAAAACAAAAAGTCCAGTTGCCTCGTGAAAAAGCACCTTTTGGGTATTACAAATGTTATTTGCTTTGATTATATGTGAAAGAAAAGTAGACACAGAGGTTTCTCAAGCAGTACAACTGTGTTAAATTTGAAAAGTTTAATATTTTCCCAGTTCTGTTCTTTTACATCAGTAACAAAAAAAAAAAATTCATTTACTTTTTAAATAAAAACAATTTATCATGTTTGCTTTGCAAACACAAGGAACATCTCTGGTGCACATGCAATTTTGATTTCAAATATGAAATTTCAAACAGTAGTCTTCTGAGAAATATATAATAGTCTGAATCACTTGAACCTGTTGAAAATGTAAGGAAGGGGATTGTTTAGTAATTTAATGACCTTTATGAATTAGGAGAAAGAAATAAGTGACATTGTATTGTTTGACATTGAATTTGAAACTGCATGGCCAAAATTGAATCTCATTTTGAAAATGTTATGTACGAGGGGTGGGGTGATATTGAAGGAACAGAAAGCACAAGCAGTTACCTCACATACACAGTCTTAAATTCATGCTAATGTATCCATCTTTGAGTCAAAACCTTTTCAGGATTATTATAGTTTCTGGGCAGGCTGCCTGTCCATTTAAATGTCTCATTTACATTTAAGTTATGGATTGCCCTTTTGTAGTTATCCACAGAAGGGGACCTAATGCAAATGCTTTCACGAACATCACAAGAGTGCCCTACAGCTATAAAGAACTACAATTCCCAGAACATTCAGCCAGCGGCTCAATAATAACAAATGGAGGAACTACTGGGTTGGAGAAAGACTGGCCATTGTATTTGGGACTTTGGGAAAGATTGGATAGTTTGATTAAATAGTAAGGAGAAGTCTAGCTTATTATATATATTTATTGAAAACTGCCTCGTGTATACAGTATATACTTTTGGATAACTTAGGTCTAAATAATGAGGATATTTTCTTCTGGTTCCACTTTTATTTAAATATTAATTGAGAAAATAATGATTTTTTTCTTTGCTTTCTTCTGTATTTTCTTTTCAGCTAAAAATTAAACTTGGTAATCTTGGTATTATTAGGGGCAAGTAAAATGTAGAAGCTGGCTCTTCTAAAAAATATAATTTTCTTTGAAAATAGAAGTTACAGAAGTGTTTCATTTATTTATCTAGATCAGGAGTGTCAAACTCGCAGCCCATGGGTGGATGTGTCATGTGCTGGCCCCGCCCCTACCCAGTTTAGCGAAGGGGGAAAAAGTCCCTATACGTCACATGATGCCACAAATTTGACACCCCTGATCTAGATTCTAGGTCTAGAATATATTTGCTTGTTTATGAAATAAATGAAATGCAGGTTACTCATTAAAATAAATAGGACAAGTTATATGTAACAATATGGCATTAAGTCACTTTCAACTCTTAACAATTACATCATTAAACTTTTTCCAAGGATTTAGCCACAGTGAAATCAGTTTTCATGGAGTAAATTATACACAGAATATTTGATTTGTTGCAGATCCAAAACCAATGGCACTGAGCCAATACTACCTTATGGCCTACAGACTACAAGGTGGCAGTTAGATATATTGTAGATAGAAATACAGTTAAATATACTATAGATAGAAGGATTTGCTCTGAATCATACTCTTTCTTTAATAAATTGCTAACCTGAGCTCATTTCCTTCTGAAGCATACATACAAAGAACAAATATGCTTTGATTCTTCTCTGTTAGGATGCACTTCACGAAATATATTTGTCTATCCCTCTAGTGCATTTTCTTTAAATAAATATGTTTCCTGCTATAATTATAAAATCTACTAATCATTATTCCATACAAAGTCTGTAAAAAATAAAATATTTTTTTAAATGAAGGACTCCATTTGACAAATGTGAAAGAAGAAAACCAGTCACTTTCATTCCATCTACAAAAATAATATGATTGCTCGTTTTCATTTGCAGGGTATTCCACAAGTTGAAGCTTATCTAGTGCTTTATACAGCTTCTGGTTCCAGTTATAAAACATATATTTTATTCAAAAGTTAAACAGATGCTGAACATTCATCTTGGTACAGCGCTATAGCAATAACTTTAAAAAAAGAAAAGTAACCATAAAGAAAAACAAATAACAATGAAATATTTTTTTATGTAACTTGAGACTTTCAGGAATTTTCCATTGAATAAAATACTAAACAAATAAAAATATAAAATAAAAAATTGGGATGGAGGAGTCAGGAAAAGTGACAATAGTTATTATTAAAGTCAAACTAATAGCTGAAAAGAAAAACAAGGTTCTTATAACTAAAACCAAAATTAAATTTTATACCAACTCCCCACTATAGTTTCAGAAAATCAACAACCTGAAAAATAGAAAATGAAATTGTAGTTTTGTTTGATGTCACAACATTCTTTACATCCACAGACCTAGAACTACTGAATGAATCCATGTCAGGAGTACTACACAACACATCTGATCTACTGAAATATACGAAGATTGAAATATCCAGAATCATGGATTTCATCAGCTTCTGCCTCTCTACTTAAATTTGTTCGATTGACAAATATTTCAATAAATCAGAGTAACACCCATAGGATCATCACTTTCAGCATTCATAGCAGAGACTGTAACATAATGTCTAGTAACTATCCACTCCAATGCATACAACGAGAAGTAGGAATATTGTGTATAGCAACATCTTCTCTATAATAACAAAAGAGCAACTGGAGAAGTCATATAAAAAAACAAACATCTTCCAAAGAACAAAATTTATGATTCATCTCCAAGATGGTTGCCGTACAGTAAGAAACTTTATTCTCTTGCCAATGATCTGCTATTGTTGCTGCCAAAACTGGTTCTATGGCAGTGCTGCTCTGTGGATTTGAATGGGAGAATTTAGGAATGACAAGATTGGGCCCACTTAGGAAGGGGAGTCTTGAAGATTCCAGTTCCCAGTGGGAGGGTTGGAAAGTCACTGGGCAAATCCATCTTCTTTTCAGCAGTTTGTTTTCTAAGCAAGCCTGGATTTTTTTAAGATTTATTGTTTCATGTTGCTTTTTTTCTTTAAAAATTGACCTGCTATACTTACCAAATCTGTTTTCAAAAACAGACATGAGAGGGAGAGAGAGATATCTGTCTAAGCAGCTAGTTGATTCCTGTTAACTAGCTGCTATATTATTTATTAATAATATAGCTATTATATTTATTGGCTATTTTATTTATCTGAATAATTTTGTAAACCACGACAGTGCAAATCTAAACTCTCAATTGTAATTGAAACACATTTGAAATACAGCACTAATATGTAACACAGTAGTCCTATGCACACTTTCCTGAAATATGATGTTCGCACATTAATCATCATGCATTGGATTAGGCTGTCCTCTCATAAAACATTTCTATCGCCATTTTATAGTTATCAACAGAAAGGGAGTGGGGAAAGGGGTTTGAAAGAACAGTTCAGTAGCTTGGAAATCGAAAGTGCATTCCATACATAGCTCTTCAGAGATTGTAACTAGGTGACAAGTTTCTGCTGCACAAAAATCTAACGAGAACATGATTGAAGACTTTTGGCTATGGATGTGTCTCATTGGAGAATATGAATTATGATACATCCAAAGGGCAGGGGGAAAACCAGGTCAAGGGTGACAGTGAATTATGTATCTCAGAGTCAGCTACACCCATGTAGTGCTGATATGTTAACTTCCAATAAATCCTGTTTAGTTTTGAAAGTTTGGCTTGAGATTCATGATTTAATTGGAGTAACTGCCGGAATCCTGACATTGGCAGCATTTTAAAATACCGCTTTAGTTTAAAATGTACTATTGATGAAGTTAAATTCTTGTGTTAGTTACACAGAGCTACAATTATGAATTAGTGATATGTAAATAAATTTAAATGTATATTAAATTATTTATATTTTTCAAAGGCTACACTACAGCACACTGTAGATCCAACATAGGTAGCACTTAGCACTTAGACTTGTAAACTGCTTTATAGTGCTTTACAAGTACGAGTACATACAGTTTTTGTACTTGCATCAGGAGATTAAACATTATATTTTTCAACCATTCTAATAGTTTTAAAATGATTTGAAATATTTTATCACATATTGTTATTCTTCATTTTAGTGTTACTTCAAAAAAAAAAAAAGAATCCATCTTCTTCATTTACCTGCCCATGATATTCCAAGAAGGGTTGGAGATTAAATGATGATCAGGGAAGAGTAGAATTAGGCTCCTCAATCTATGACCTGATTAAACAGCTAAAGGGAAACAGAACTAACTGAATGAAGAGAGATAATATGAAAGACTGGAAATGTCAATATTCCCTGGGATTGAGAGGTAGGCTATGGAACATCTTATAGATGCTTCTATAATTGATGTATGGAATTGTCACTAAACATGACTACCAACTTAGGTAGCTATGATTAACTAATGATTTTCAGGGCTGTTTGTTGCATCTGGGATGCTAGGTAGGATATTTTGCCTACTGTTTGAGTGAAACTGTGGAGGAAGATGATTGGTTTCTGGTCTGTGTGAGCTTTCTAAATATATTTGGTTGGACCTCTGGAATACACTGTCATTGGTCTCAACTGACCGAGAACTTCTTGTGTTTAAACATTATACTCTTCCTTTAGTGAATTCCTTCCTATTGAGGTATTCTTACATTCAGAAGGATTTTCATATTTAGAACATTTAACTCTCCACAATTATTTCACCACTGATTCTTAACAATTAATTCTCATTCTCAACTTATTATATACCATATTCATCTTTCATCAAACCAGACTGATTTCAATTAAACCTAAATAAGCTGAAATAATTTCAGCTGTCTATAGTAGAATTTTCTGGCTATTAATGTTAGGGTTGCACATTTTTGCATGCATGTTTGTTTGAGGTTGTAGAGAGCTGAGTATTTACAGAAATCCTGCTTTGCATCACGATGATTAAAGAAGACAGCAGAGATTTGAAACAAGAAAATTCTGCTTGATGGGCAAGGCCAGTAATGGCTTATAATATGTTTAATCAGACTGAATTGGCCTGCTTCGTATCCGTGGGTAAAATCTATGAACATTGTGGACATCTTATTTCAAAATGTATGTTAAAAAGAAGATAAACAGTTTAATTGTGTAATGGAACCACTTTAGGAGAGCTTACACCTACACAATTCCTTGAGAACAGATCACATGTTAAAGCTAAAAAAAATTCTAAAAATAAAAAAAAAGATAGAGATAGCAAAAGTAAACCAAAACCTTACGAGCAGAAACCAAATATCCACAAGGACTCCTGAATGGAACTGAATGAAATGACAATTCAGGGGGCTCTGCAGGATCCAGAAATAATATTGATAAAAGCAGCATTGCACCATTGCAATACAGCCTAACAGTTCCCCTTTTGTATGTACATGCAATGTAAATGTGCATGTACAAACAAGTGAAAACTTGCATTGCAATGTTGCAATGCTACTTTTGTCATTGCTTTATTTTCCTTTATCTTCCCTGTGGATGAATGCCTCTGTCAGTAACACCAGCTCTAAGATGAGGTAGTTTATTCTTCTCTAAAAAGTTCAAAAATCATTACAAAAACCTTTCATAAAGTTTACTATTCCTTTAAAATTCTCCTAGAAAAATATATTTCTTAGCAGCAGCTGAGTCATACAATTTTTTTTATTTTTTGATAAACAGAAAATGCTGAAAACACAACAATTAGTTGTAGGGTGAGTTTCATTGAATAGCTTTTACTTTTGAACTTTTCTGAAATCAGAGCTGAAAAGATTTTTTTGTTGTTGTTTCCATTTGAGTGTTTTCAACTTTCATGACAAATATATAAATAGTCCTTTATGGTAAAGCATGGGTATCTCCAAAAACCCATAGTATTTAAATATGAGGGAGGTAATTCCATCAGCCATGAGACATTTATTTATTATTTATTTGTTTGTTTGTTTATTTAATATTGCTGCCTATTCGTGTAAGCTACTCAAGGCAGCTTACACAATGTAAAACCATATTTAAAACAAAAAATAAGAATAAATAAAATAATAAAAACTAACAAAGAGAATCAAATAAATTAATAAAGTATAATAGAACAAAATCTGGAAAAAAGAAAATAAAAATAAAAAAATCACTCCCAGCTCCCACCCCCTGCCCTGATGACAGCAGATCATTTGATGGTTCTGGGTTCTCCAGGCCCGTTGGCAAAACCAGGTCTTCAGTGCCTTCCGGGAGAATGCTTGAGTGGGGGTCATTCTAATCTCTGGAGGAATGATATTCCAGAGAGAGGGGGCCGTTATGGAGAAGGCCCTATTTTTGGGTATCACTAGATATATCACCCTCAGGGATGGGACCTACAACATTCCCTGCCTCCCCGCTCTAATGGGTCACGTAGGTATGACTAGCAAAAGATGTTCCCTCAGACAACCTGGTCCCAAGCCATGAAGGGCTTTATAAGTGACTACCAGCACCTTGAATTGCACCCTGAAGTGAATTGGCAACCAATGTAGTTCCTGCAGGAGAGGTGACACATGTGCACACTGGGGTCTGCAAAAAAACATGCAGGCCGCTGCATTTTGCACCAACTGGAGCTTCCAGAAGCTGTTTAAGGGCAGCCCCACATAGAGCGTGTTGCAATAATCATGACAGGAAGTGACCAGGGCATGAGTGAGTGTGAGTAGGGACTGCTGATCCAAGAAAGGGCATAAATGGTGCACAACCCGCCATGACCACCACCTACTCTTATTTATGGGCCATTGATACAGATTTTATCTTCCAATATCCAATATGAGTTTTGAATTAATACTTTAGAATTAGTGTTAGAAGACATTCCAATGAAATATCATACACTTGTTTTGTGTCAAATTATATGACATACCTTTTATGATGACCCAGGGCATGGCACAAAGGAAACACAGTCAAATAAGCAAGAAGCGCTCCTTTAATACTTCCAACTTTGCCCCCAATGTACAGGTTACCTGCGGCTGGAGGAAAAAACTCTCCTAAGAACAGTCTTTAAATGGAGGAAATTCAGTCTGAAAATAAAGTCCATACAAACAGTCTTTAAGTGGAGGAAATTCAGTCTGAAAACAAAGTACATACAAACTGTAAATAAAAATCCACATAAACCATGCTGCAGCAATTAACTTGACAGGTCAGGATAAGGAATTGTAGGCTTGAAAAACCAACAAAACACACACAGTTGGAAAGATGCCAGGAACCCAGATAAGCCTTGACAATAACAGATAATTCACGATTTGCTTCCAACAACTTTGCTGTGCATATCTTTCCTTTTTAAACACTGTGTTCACAGCTGCAGCTTATGAAGGGAATCAGGGCCCTTTCCTTCCCCATAAGCCACACAACTCACATTGCTCCCTTCTCAGTTCCTCCCTGCATGCCCTAGGATGAAGAGGGGGTGGTCCTGAGTCTTCCTCTGAATTCCCTCTGCTTTGCTCTACCCTCTTGCTCTGCTCAGCCAGCCTTTGCCCTTCCCCAGTTTCTTCCACAGCCAATGGAGCCACACTCCCACTCCCTGTCAGCTGTTTAGCCTCCCCCTCGGAATCAGATTATGACAGGAGCATTACACCTTTTGTCTTCATACTGGATATTCAAAATGGTATTGATATATAAAAACTAGGTATCTGCTAGTATCCATCTGCTGAAGGGGGAAAAAAAGACTTGTTTTAAAATAAGTGCTATCCACATTCCATCTTTGCAGCTTTTCATAATGGATTACTATATATAAATACAAAGTTAGTCCTTATCTGGAAGCCATGGTTCTGCTTGCCTAAAACATGTTAAATGTCAGAAACCTTTGACCATCTATGAGAGTTTAGGAATCTGGTATGATTGCTTAATTTTTTTCATAATATTTCAGTATTTTTACATGAGATCTCGGCTGAGACCAAAATCTTGGGTTGGCCATACCCAGACTCTGAAGTGTTGCTGATCCTAAATAGGAAAGCATAAAACAAGCACTGAATTAAACACATTTTTAAAGATATAGGGCATTTTAAAACCAAGCCACTAGAGAGAAATTGAGCTTTACTTGGCAGCAATAGCTATTTTTAAAGACTTGACTAAATACATTTTTTTTTCAAAAGGAATAATGGGAGTTAGGTCATTCAAAGCCTGAATAAGAAAGTCTTACAGGCAATATTGCTTTTGTGCAGTAGGTGTGAAGTTTTGGTTATTTGCATAAGAGTTCTTTCAATTTAGGAACTATGCCAGTCACACTGAGAACACTTTTTATGTTCTTTTATTTTGCCTGTATTTGTTTTCCTGTATTGCTTTGAGGGCAATTACAGATTCTTTCCTTCTTCCTTCCATTCTGGTCAAGATATCTGAATGCAAGATATACCTTGTCATCCCCAGAGCTGTCGTAGGGATAAACATTTTCTGGGGAGGTGTGTGTTTGTGTTTTCGAGACAGTTTTGACTCCTGGCAACTGTCTGGACAAATCCATGAAGTTTTTTGGCTACATTTTCAGAAGTAGTTTGCTATTATCATCTTCTTAGGACTGAGAGAGAATAACTGCCCCAAAGTCACCCAGCTGGCTTTGTGTCTAAGACAGAACCACAACTCACTGTCCTCTGGTTTCTAGGCTGCTGCATTAACTACTACACTGGACTGGCTCTGGGGATAACAGGAAAGTATATATGAATGTCACCCTAGCTATTGAAATCTCATCTATGTAACTACTGCCATTGATGATACATGCATTTGACATCATGCCTCGATTTGAAGTGGCTGTACACACAGGCATGAGAAGTCAAGAATAGCTTTCAGACAGAGTTGCTTTAAACTTTTTTGAAGAAAAATATTTATTTATTTTATTTTTATTTATTTATTTTTGTGAATTGCTTACAAGATACTAGGTATAAGTAAAAACATGGTTATGAATACATGAATACATATAAGAAAAATAAAAAAATAAAAGAAACAATAGAACAGGGACGGTAGGCAGGTTGGTGCGCTTATACACGCCCCCTACAGACCTCTTAGGAAGATACTTCATTGGTGTCTTGGCATGCTGTGAATCACTTTATTCAAACACTTTGCTCAACTGTATGGGAACATTGCAGACGTGATGGTCTCCAATGTGTGGAGTGTCACAAGGTTCAGGTCCTTTTTCTCCCCTGCTCTTTATCTCCCAGTGGCTTCATATAAGGCCACTGGGAGAGACCATCCTGATGATTTTGGGTATGTTATCATCAGTGAGTGCTCAAGGGTAGATGATGCTCCTAGGTCACATTTTACTGATGGCAACACTCCTGCCAGTGCAAAGATTTATATTTTTAGAATGAATCAGAAGAAGGTTGCATTGACACTGAAGAAACCTCAGCACCACAGGCCAATGGCCTTAATGTATGGCCATCTCTGAGTATCATAATACTCAGCTATACAGGTAGTTATGACCACATTTGAACCACAAATTTCTATTGCTCAGCAAGACAGTTGTTAAGTGAGTTGTACCCCATTTTATGATTCCTTTGCCACAATTGTTAAACAATGAAGTTGTTTAGTGAATCCATTGTGGCTGTTAAGCAAATTCTGGCTTTTCCCCATTCACTTTGCTTGTCAGAAACCATCTGGGAAGGTTACAAATGATGATCACGTGACTATGGGACAGTGCAACTGTCATAAATATATGCAGTTACCAAGCACCTGAATTTTGATCATGTAACCATGGGGATGCTGCAAGTGTGAAAATCAATTATAAGTAATGTTAAATGAATGGTTGTAAATCTAGGACTACCTTTACATCATTAACCTAGGCCTTGAGGGAGATCATGTTGATATCTTTCCCTAGTGACTGGACACTGTCATGGTCTGAATGGAAGAGAATAGGCTGAAGGCAACCAGCGGCGGGTTTCAAAAATTTTTCCTACCAGGTCGGAGAGCTCGCTTCTCATTTAACCATTGCTAAATGAAGAATAGTTGTAAGTTTTCATAGTTGTTATATAGTGGATGTTTTATTTATTTATTTTTTACTTGATAATTTATACTTTATGTGAACTGGTGAGATGTAGTAGTTAGTAAGATCCTGTAGATGGCAATTGCAGCAAAATGCACTCTTATTCCTAAAAAGGCCTCTTCCCCTTATCTCACCCCTTGGCTGGTGAGTCCCAAGCTAGCAATTATCTAACCTTATTCTTATCAACCAGATGTTACAGAGCTGTCATGAGCCGGCATGTGATTTCACCTTCTAAGATCATCACTATTCTCAAGGATTGGTTAAGAGGTTTCACCAATGCTGCATCTATTCTCCAAATGTAACCAATCCAAATGCTGTATCTATGTTGCCTTTGTCTTCTTGTGTAAAACCCTATAAAAGGAATAAACGCTATGTAGGTAGTCAGACATCTTGGCACCCTGCACAATGACTGGTCTTTGATCTCTACAGTGAGAATCTCTGAATTGTGGAAAAGTAGAAACATGGAAAACTTAACTAAAGGCAGACAAACAATTGAAATGATGCTTAGAATTGTTTAGATGTGCACTATTACTGGCATCACCAGGAATGACAGTTGGACAAATATCTTTCTAGAATATCTGAAGTGGATCCTGGGCATCCCTGAAAATCCAATAGACCCAATAAAAATACAACAGACCCAATAAAAATACAACAGACCCATGGCTGGAATACATGTGTTGTCCATCCAGATTATAATTAGTAAAGAAAACAAAGTCTGTTTTCAGATCCTATAATTTTTTTAAGGATTTCTGCCTTCCTCTGTATTAGTCGGAATTGTTCTTTGCACCAAAATATGAGCATTTCAAAGTAGCTTCAGCAAGGAATCTTAAAATAGTCCCAGGGAAATTAATTAAAACTCGTATTGCCACTAAAATGAAAGCTTTATAAAAGTCATACCTTAAGAACTTAACTCATATAAGAAAAATATATGGGGCATTGATGGTTGTAGAATTGTGATATTAATTCTCAAATTTCAATGATTTTAATTACCATGAAAAAATAAAACTGAATGTGCAATCTTATATATGTACTTAAATCTTATATTAAAAATAAGCCTCACTATGTTTAATGGGTTTTGTATTCAAATAAATGTAAGTATATAGTTTTTGCTATGGGCATTGAAAAAGGCATTGAAAAAAACCCAAGCAATTCATTTTAAAGAGTACAATGTAGTACAATATCCTCAACTTACATCAGTTCATTTAGTGACCATTTGAAGTTACAATGGAACTGAAAAAAGTGACTTAAGAGTGTTTTTTCACACTACCATTGCAGCATCCCTCTGGTCATGTGATCAAAATTTGAGTGTTTAACAACTGACATGTATTTATGTTTTCTGTGATCTGGAATGGGACTCTAGGCTCCTAACTTTGGCTGCGCCTCCTTCTCTTCCAGGCTTCCACTTCCACCAATTTACCTCAGTTTTCCTCCATGGCTGGCCTTCCCCCAGTCATTCGCCCTGGCCAATAGGCCTTGGCCCACACCCTTCGGCATAGCCCATTCGCTGAAACACCATTTGTCTTGGGCCTTTGGCGACATGGGACAGTTAGCCGCCAGCTCATTGGGTAGCAGACAGAAACCATGCCTGCTTCTGCATACCAGCATGGGAGATCACAGGGACTGTGGGGCCATGAGGAAGGTGCAGTAGCCTAATGGCAGGAGCACACGGCCTCAGGAGCTTGTTAGGGGAAGGAAGGGAGAGAGGGAAGGAGGGCCCAATCCAAGGCTGCAAGAAGTTTCCATCTCAGCTTCTCTCATCTCTCTTTCTTCCCTCCCCTATGTCACAGCTTGCCTGGATGTCTTCTCCCTCACCGCCCCTCTTGCAGCCTTTTGTAGGGATTTATTTTTCTTTTTTCAGTCTCTTTTATTTTCTTTTTGAACAAATCCTACTTGTCAACTTCTGACAAGCAAAGTCAATGGGGAAGCCAGATTCACTCACCAGCCATGTTACTAACTTAGCAACTGCAGTGATTCACTTACAACTGTGGCAAGAAAGATCATAAAATGAGGCAAAATTCACTTGACAACTCTCACTTAGCTCAGGAATCTTAAAATTAGTTTTGGGAGAATTGGCTTGATGTCAGAATTCTGACCATTGCCCTAACACAATTAAGAGTTTCAAGCTATTTGGCAATAAAAATCCAGTCTTTTATTAGGAGTACCATGTTAGCATAACCTAGGTGAAGCCAACTCTGACTTCACCCCCTTCGTGCCTTGCCTCTGACACTGTTTCTCCCTCCCCCCAAAGTACGTCACTCATCACATTCCCAAATAAGGTAATTTCGTGGGTTGTGGAAGTTATTCCCTCCAGGTATTGCTGGAATCCGTTGGAGATGGCCTTGACTTGCTTGTCCATACTGCGTCATGTTATGACTGAAGAGTAATTACTTGGTGTAGCTGCAAGGCGCAATTTCCCATCCCACCGCCTATGGCAACTCAGAAGCAGGTCACGGAAGCTTCACAAGTTGGCATAGTGACTGAAATTTTCAGCTCAATTATGGTCCGAAATCAAGAACGATCTGTAAAACATTTCTTCAAGGTTTGTAATATATATTCATTGAGATTGAAACATACTCTAACAAAGTTCTAAAGGTCCAATATGTGTCTTTTCTGTTCTAGGTAAGTACTGAATGGAGATATGAAGAATTTCCAATGACCACCATGTTGCAAAAGGTACCTTGGTATTTTATTTCAACAGCCACTAAGTTTCATGAAGGAAAATTCAGCAAGCATGGTTGAAATTGCTGCAGATAACTGCTGATATTATTTTACATTCTGGATAAATAAATGCAATTTTCTAATTTGAATACCATATTTAAGCAATCATAACTGTTTCAGTTTCTTGAACTAGTTCTTGTATTAATTTCCTTAATGGAGTAAATTTAATTGCATTCTTCAAACATTATAGAAATTTTGAAGTTTATGAAAAGTCCTGTTTATGAAAGAAAAATACATTCTTGGCATCATACATTTCCAAATAAAAGGGGATGGTATTGATAGAAAGTTGAAAGCATAAATGAGAAACCTTGGAAAAATTGTTCTTAGACTCCAGAAATAACGTATGGTTTATAAGGATATAGCTATAATAAAATAGAGATTGGATTCATTTCGTTCTAATAGTGTCTTTTATTATTTTCTATAGTGTTTCAATGGCTTATAGCAGCTTTCTTCAATCTGAAAATGTCTGGGAGTCTCAATATTTTCCAAGAATGTCCAATAGGAGAAAGTTATAATATAATTTCTTTATTATGTATGTAAACCAATACTTCAGAGTGTTTTACAGAATTAGCAGATTTACCATCATGCATGATTCCTTCAATATATTGCATCACTATAATCTTCGAAGAACCAAAAGGTTTATTGGCTGTTTTCCAGATTGATAAATCTGTGTCAGCCAGAAAATGGCTTCAGAATGTAAGTGCTTGATGCAATATAACATGATTTGCAACTTTAAAAAATTGACTAAATTTTGTTTTCAGAATTTCTCTTTCTAACAATTAAAAATACAATATAAATAGAAGATACGTTTATTCAGCACCTTTTATTTTCTTATTCTGATAAGATAATAAAACAAGTGCTTTGTAAACTATATATGGAAACTGGCATTCTGGTTGACACTCCAATAGAATATTGCATTTTAAGATGCATTAAAAAAGAACTAGATTAGATTGTCAGTTCTGATATATTAAATTTCAGTCACAGGATGCTTTTAAGGAAAGAAGGAAAAGCAATTTAAGGGACGTTGTGAGCAGCTCTAATGACACAGGCTTCTACCTAGAAGGCATAAAGATACAAAAAAATGGTTTCTTTCTCTTCTGCTACTGTAAGCCAGGAAACAAAGAAGATTTAGGATGTAACCTGTAGGCTGCACCTGCACAAAAGTATAATCTAACCCAGATTATTAATGAGCCTTGGTGGCACAGTGGTTAGAGTGCAATACTGCAGGCTATTTCTGCTGACTGCCAGCTTTCTGCAATTTGGCAGTTCAACTCTCACCAGGCTCAAGCCTTCCACTCTTCCAAGATGGGTAAAATGAGAATCCAAATTGTTGGGGGCTATATGATGACTCTGTAAACTGCTTAGAGGGCTGTAAAACACTGTAAAGCGGTATATAAAAGTGCTGTTGCTATTGCTGTTAATAATACTGTAGTAAGAATGAACTTAATTTGGCCATCCAACTTGTGCTGTGCTTCTAAACTGTTTTCTTTTGGTAAAGTAACTAACAGACCAGAGTATATCCATAGTGCCCAGGCAGGTTGTGGGCAGGGCTATCTAATTTCTAGCACATTGAATCCAATCAATGTTTTTCTTCTAATCCCAATCATCAGAATTTTGATATTGGATGTTGCACAACTTTGCACAGCCATCTGGGGCAGCTAGAATTAAGCTACCCACTAATAGCCTTGATAGCCTGCCTCCTATTCAAAGTGGCCATAGCATTTCCTATGATCTCAAAGCTTATTACATAACAACTGCTATTCTTCTTTGATAAATATTTCTTTAGGTTCTTAGAAATCTTGATGTACATCGAACATTAGTTGAGTTGAAATATCTAAAAATGATAATGTGACATTACTAAGATATTTTAAAGGTATTCTAATTTATGTCTTAAAATCTTTAAAGATTTTAAAGATTTTTTTAGTTTTTATATGCAATATATTTTAGGATTTTATATATGGAATTTATGTAAAAATAGAATTCATGATTTGGGAATTGAACAAGGAATAGCTTAAATGATTAAAAATGAAATTATATTTATTTGTTTCAAACAATTTTATCTAATGCTCTGACATACTGCTACCTCTATGAAATCTAAAAAGCCTTCTTTTTGAAATGCATCATTCTGAAATATCATATCTCACCATTTTGCAATGGTAATTAGTTTCTCATTTTCATTGCTGTGCTTCAGTTGAGATTATTAGATTTAAAAGCCCGCTTACAGGATGCTATTGCAGAAATGAATGTTATTCAATATTGTTGAAACAAGATAGACAGATTTTGTGCAAGCATCTGGGACGAGAGTAAATTTCCAAATGAAGAATTGAGAGTGAACCACTTCAGATTTTGTATGGAATTATAGTACTGGAATAGACAATTAATTCTATAGAGAAAGCCAATTTTGAATATTTCTAAAAAAACAGACATGAATATAATGGTGAATATAAATTAGGTTTCACCTAATCTATATTTATTATTATGTCTTTATTACATTTTTTGTAAAATTTGTGTTAGTTAGATATAAATCCATCCTTGAGGAAATCAAACAGGAACAAAACAGGAAGATATATTCATGGATAACTTTGGTACCATGGGAGTCAGTAATCTGTGCACAAATAGAATTATAATATTCCTCCTATAAATAAAGCAAGATTTTTATAATATATAAAAATACAAAACCACATTGGGGAGAGATGGCTTAGATCAAATGAAAAGAAACACATAAACACTAGATTCCAACTAAGTTACTGATACTTCTCCAGTGTCTCTCTTCGTATTATTATATGATTACAATAATTTTGATTCAATTGTGAAATGGATCACAAAAGATTTTAATTCTATAAATTTATACATAACAACAGAGGACCATAAACATCTACTAAAATACACTGAGTATTCAGTGTGGCCTTTACTTACAGCAATAAATACTTCTGATACTTTAGTTTTCTGCCTCATCATTATTCTGCATTTAGTCAGATTTGATATTTAGACATTGCTCCATTTTCTTGCAGTTTGTCTGTTATGAAATAGATTAATCCGAAAAAAATGTTTCTACTTCCCATTTTACAGTATGTGATCTACATATAAATGATGACAACAAGATAGCTTTGGATATATCTTGTAGCATTCATACCTATCAATATCTTACGCCAGAAATTGTTATTGTCATCAGCTAAAAATAGAACTGCCCTAAGAGTAGCTATTTGTCATGAAGTCCTGACTCATTAGATTGCAGGCCTGGCTGTAAAGACAGGTCACAAATGGGTCTTGAGGACTTGTTACATGTCAACAAAAGCAAATTATCATGTTGAAATAAATTACAATATATATTACATGTTATTTTGTTTAGATGATTTAGTTTTCAAAACTGTAAGGTGATGATGACAACCTATGGGAGAGACTCCCGTGAATATTAGTTTGTGGTAGATGATGCATGATGATTGCTCCTTGTTGACATGAATTATTCAGAAGTTTTGTGCTATTATGTCAACAGCTACTTTATTCACCTGGCTGCAGGTTGATAAATTACCTTGTGTATAGCAACTGAGTTCTCAGGCAGATCACAATTTGGCTGCTTCTGGCAAATTTAGAGCTTTTAGAGGGTTATTACTGTTCTGCATAATGTAACGAGTCAAGAAGATCAGGTTTGTTTCCACTTTTTACCGAAAAAAGATATTCATGTCTGGAATAGTTCATTTAATTTAGATGACCTTCCCAATGTTGTCCAAATAGAACATTTTATAATTAGGGTTACTAGATTTGTGCTGTACAACTGTCCCTGATATGATAGCAAAAAGAATTCCTGAGTCAGGAATTTAAATAACACTTTGTGTTATTTAAATAAGAGTTTTGGATCTGTGTCACAAACAACCCTCTTTCTGAGGTGCATAAAATGAAGACCCAGATTGTTGTAATATGCTGACTCTGTAAACCACTTAGAGAGGTCTATAAACACTATAAACAGTCTATATAAGTGGTATATAAGTCGAAGTACTATTGCTATTGGGTGTAAGCAAAGAGTTGGACTCACTTGAATTCGCTATGTTGTCTTTGGGCCTGATAGTGATGGTTGTTAGCGATATTCAGAATGGTCCTTCTTGACAAATTATGCCCATGATAACTTACCACTTTTCACTAGTGGTTTCCATGGCCTGAAAAAAAATAAATCAAAATTCTCTAATCAAGTAGGATGTCTGGAGTTTTGCATCCCACACCAATTAGGCCAGGCATAGTATATAAATGAAGTATTCAGTGTTTTATTTGATATTTTTATTTTATCTATTTGGCCCTAATGAAGTAGCTAGGGCCATTGGAGCTCTTCACCATTTGTATTTGATATTGTCTCTTCTGATTGATCAAGCTTTCTTGGAAGATGATCTGAAGCTTTTGGGGGGTGGGATTCTACCTGGAGAGGTAAAAAGTTCTTTCTTGTCTAGGACATTGAGGTAATGAAAAATAATATACTTTAATAACATTAATTTGAACATTCTATTCCAAATGATGCTGGTTCAAATTTCAGACAAAAATTGTTATTTGTCTGGCAAACAACAATAGATAATAGAATTTGAAATGCTTTGACAAAGCCCACATCACTTATTAGGATTATTTACAAATTGTTACCGAAAACAATGCACGGGAAGCACAAAGGTGCATGATAAAAATGGATGCAAAAACTTCAAAAAAGCAATTACAATGGATCAATGAAAGGCTTATAGGACAAAAATCAATAAAATTTACCCCAAGTTACAATTTGAAGGAGGATGTGGTATTGCTACATAATGTTGTAAACAAATGATTGCCAAAAACAAAACAAAACATAGAACAATTGTAGAAAATGCCACAATAATCAAAAGGAACATTTTCTCACATGTGGTGGTTATGTAAAAACCACAAAAGTACAGGAAAGAAATATAACAAAATATTTAGAAAATGCTAAAAAGAAATTTTGAATTGAAACAACATATATATTTATTTGGTATAATTCCAAAAGCATCAATGAAAGCTATAACAAATTTACTAAGATACTGTAGATGTTGACAGCTGCAATATAAACTTGGAACAACACTGGAAAAGAGAAACCTTGTTGATGATATTTAGCTTAAACTAAAATGGAATATGCTGCTATGGCAAAATTGTATAATAGAAGTTTAACCAAATTCAAGCAAGAATGGGTCCTTTATATACAATATATCTCACAGCAAGACATGTTTATATAATTATAATATGGTTTCTAGGATTTAAACAGAAATATGGTTTCTTGGAATAAGATTTCCAAGTCTTACAAACAGAAACTGCCAAGAATCTTTAAGTTAATTAATACTTCAGTGAAAAGTATTGATGTCCAAATTGCAGTCAGCAGCTGGGGACATAAATGAAAGGGAAAGAGAAAAATGTATTATAGAAAGGTTATCCAGATTCACATAATCCAGATTCAGTAGCTATTCCAAAGGAGTTTCCAGTACCAGCTTTGTCCAGAATGCTCTTGTACAGAAACTCATGGTCATATGATTTATAAGACATAAGTTGCACGGAATGCTGAATGAACACGCATAGTTTTCCCACTGGATCTTATTTTCTTCAAGGCCAGTAATAATTGGGACAAAGAAGGAATACTTTCATTTCACTGCTGAGTAAAATTACAGTTTTAATTTAGCCAACAAGGGCCCTACAGCATGATTATCTTTGCTATGACTGTTGAAGCAAACCTACCCAAGAATTATAAATATTTATTTATTTTTACTAGTTAAGATCAACCATTTTAGTTTAGATTAAGCACAGGTAATTTAACATGTAAGCTGTATTGTAGGAATTTTAAAAGCCACTGAAAGGCAAAATTTATTGCCATACTGGTAAACATAATTTATTATTGATAATAAATTATCAATAATAATACAGAATAGATTTATATTTGGACATGAAGAAAGTGATTTTTTTTGCTTTACTGAAGAAATAATAGTTCTTATTCAAATCTGATGCTAGTAGCAGTGTTTTCTCTCTTTCTCTTTATAAAAAGAGCTATTTCTTAAGGACTGATTCTGATTTATAAGCATTTCATTTGTAAACTCTGATTTTTAAGCAGAGCTATATCCTTCAAAAGTCATCTATATTTTACATCAGTATGAATATATTACTAATGCAGATCATGAGCTGATTTTCCATTATTTCAACAGTATAACATTCAGTCCATTACTTGTAAACTATAGAGAATACTACAAGGTTAGAATGATTTCACTGGCTTTGTTTTGGAAAAAAATGGTGTAACTCAACAAACTGCCTATGAACATTTATCCAGAATGTCAATTAAACAAAATTTATTAACCTTTCTGTGACTAGCACACTCTTCATCAATTTATCTTCATGCAACAAAGTGTCTGGATTTTCTTCAGAAAATTACCTATTGGTGGCATCATTAATTAGTCAACACATTTTACCCTTGACCGTGTAAAGAATGATGTTTAAAAGCACCAAAACCAAATATTTTATCCTTCATATTTCAAAGGATGTAATGTATTTTTCTCGCATCTCCCACTTTCCCTCACCTCTTTATTTCTGTATTTCAGTGAAGTATGCTGTTTTCCACCTCATTTTGAGATAGTTATGAAACATACAGCTGAGTTCCAAAGCCTGCACAGTCATTCATCCATTTGCACTTCCAGTCGAATCAATTAGCAGATTGGTGACAGTAAAGACTTTGACGTGAATATGACTGTGTGGTCATTTTGGCAACACCATGCAAGTGATTTACTATTGCCTGCTTCTGTGATTTAGTTTTTTTTTTATTTCCCAGACTACCCTTCAATCCTGTTTATACCAAACAAATAGGGATGGAAAATAGGTAGAATGAAAAGCAAACTGCTAGGTTAGTTTCCTTTATATAACAAGGCAAAGTTTTTTTTATAGTGCCAAAACATAGGCACAAGTAAACTGGACTAAATTATGGGAGAGACTGTAGACAAATGACAAAAGCAATAATTGTTATAATTGCCAGGTCTGCAGGAAAATAAATTATTAGTTGATATAATCCAACCTCCTTCAACATGGGCTCCCCCAGGTTTGTAACAGTCAACTTGTAAGAATTCCTTCATCACCCAAAATCATTGCTGAGAATTCTGAGTGTTGAAGCCTACAGATTTTCAGAATTGCCAAGATTGGGAAACACTGTCATAAACAGTGAACATCCTAAGATTTTCTGCCCCCACAGAAGTGGTGATACATAGAATATGAATGCCAGAAGGTACATGTAATGAGAAACTATTTTGAATATTTGTTTGTCATGATCATTTACATAGCGACATGAGCAATCTGTCTGGAAAAACTCCAAGATGATTCTAATTATTATAATTGTTTTTGCATATCCTAAATATTACTTACTGAGAAGGTTTGATTGACTTTTTCAGCAATGTAGAACTGTATGTATGTGGGAACAGACTGCTGAAACATGTTTGATTCCATTTAAAAGCAACACTGAAGAAAGTATACATGATTTCACAATACAACAAAGAAAGATTTGAGCAATGATGGTTCAGTGGTTAGAATAGAATAGAATAGAATAGAATAGAATAGAATAGAATAGAATAGAATAGAATAGAATACTTTTATTGGCCAAGTCTGATTTATTGGCCAAGTCTGATTGGAAACACAAGGAATTTGTCTTGGTGTAAATACTCTCAGTATACATAAAAGAAAAGATACATTCATCAGAAGTCAAGAACCATAAGGTACGACATTTAACGATCATCATAGGGTACAATAAGCAATCAATCATACTAGGAAACAGTCAATATAAATTGAAAGTAGACAAGCGACAAAGTTACAGTCATACAGTCACAAGTGGAGGAGGGAATAGGTGATAAGGAGTGATGACAGGAATTAACAGTAATAGTAATGCAGACTTTGTAATAGTTGAACAGTGCTGAGGGAATTATTTGTTTAGCAGAGTGATGGCTTTCGGGAAAAAACTGTTCTTGTGTCTAGTTGTTCTGGTGTGCAGTGCTCTACAGTGTCGTTTTGAGGGAAGGAGTTGAAACAGTTTATGTCCAAGATGTGAGGAGTCTGTAAATATTTTCACAGCCCTTTTTTTAACTCGTGCAGTATACAGGTTCTCGATTGAAGGCAGGTTGGTAGTAATTGTTTTTTCTGCAGTCCTAATTCCTCTTTGAAGTCTGTGTCTGTCCTGTTGGGTTGCAGAACTGAACCAGACAATTATAGAGGTGTAGATGACAGAATCAATGATCCCTCTGTAGAACTGGATCAGCAGCTCCTTGGGCAGTTTGAGCTTTCTGAAAGAACAGAAAGAACATTCTTTGTTGTGCTTTTTTGATGACATTTTTGATGTTTTGATGTCCATTTTAAGTCATGTGATATAGTAGAACCTAGAAATTTGAAGGACTCTACTGTTGATACGATGTTGTCTAGTATTGTACGAGGTGGTAGTATGGGAGGGTTTCTTCTAAAGTCTACCACCATTTCTACGGTTTTGAGTGTGTTCGGTTCCAGATTGTTCTGGTGATTCATCTTGTCTCGAATGAGACCAATCACTGTTGTGTCATCAGCAAATTTCACTGTTTTAACAGATGGATCGTTTGAGATGCAGTCATTGGTATATAGGGAGAAGAGAAGTGGAGAAAGCACACAGCCTTGGGGGAGGGCTGTGCTAATTGTACAGGTATCAGATGTGATTCTGCCTAACTTCACCTGCTGCTTCCTGTCAGTTAGGAAGCTTATGATCCACTTACAAGTGTGTTGAGGGTTTAATCTACTTAGAAGAGTGTATTGAATGCAGTACTGCATGCTACTTCTGTTGACTGTCAGCTGCTAGCAGTTCAGAAGTTCGATTCTGATTGGGTCAAGATTGATTCAGCCTTTTATCCTTCCAACATTGGTAAAATGAGGATCCAGATTGTTGGGGGCAATATGCTGAAAAGCATTTAGAGAGCAAAGCTGTAAAGCACTGTGAAATTGCATTGTATAACTCTAAGCTATTGCTATATTGTGTCAGGATTACTAACCAAATTAACTACTCCAAAACAAATAATTGTAAATTCACATTTCCCTTTCAGAATTGTTCTATTACAGTAATTTGAGATGATGCAATCAGGAATCATTTAAACAGAAAGTTTATCACACACAAGGTATGTTTATACAGGTGTCAACTTATGACTCCAAAATTACTTTTGCTAAGTTAGACAGCTGTTAAGCGAATTTTGCACCATTTATCACCTTTTTTTGCCAAAGTTGTTAAGTGAATCACTGCAGTTGTTACGTTAGTGACATAGTTGTTAACTGAATCTGTCTTCTTCATTGATTTTGCTTGTCAGAAGATTTCAAAAGATGATCACATGAACCATCATAAATATGAGTCAGTTACCAAGTATCTAAATTTTGATCACATGACTATAGAGATGCTGAAATGGTTTTAAGTGTGAAAGATGGTCATAAGTCATTTTTCAGTGCCGTTGTAACTTTGAACAGTCACTAAGTGAACTGTTGTAAGTCAAGGACTATCTATGTAGGTGCTGTTTTCATAATCTTAAAATATTGCTCTTATTTGTCTATTACTACATTCAGCTATGAAATATTAAAAATAAAACAAAATCCACTACTGATAGGAAAACTTGAATCTTAATAAAATAAACAGACTCTTTTTATTCATTCTCCCTCTACCTACTCATCCACCCACAATGTCATGCATTTTTTTTGTCTAGGATCCTGAGAATTAATAACATCCTAATAATTAAAATGAACATTAAGCATTAAAAGCATTTGTTTTCAGGGAACAAGATCAGAGAACTGATGAATTTGTCTTTGTTTGAGGTTTTCCTGACCCAGTTAAATTTGTGAAAAACAATGAAATATTTCAAATGAGTGGATTCCTTTTTCCTCCCACCTTCAGGCTGTCCCACTTCTGCCTGACATTAACTCACTAGCTATTGTGAAGACAAAATATCCATTTGTTCAGGGAGAAATAGCCATTTTGTCAGAGTTAATGGCGAGGAAACTGAGTCAGCCTCAGGTACATCAACTGGCTGGAAAAAACTTTTCAAGAAAGAGACCATGTTCCTCACAACTGTTGCATTGAAGAAAAAAAATGGTTTTGTAGATAGTAGGATCTATGAGTAGTGTATTCTTTAGGAGTGCTGATTTATCAGCAGCTTATCTAGTAATCAGGAGATGAGTACTTTTCAGAAGCAAACAACAGCCAATGACTTAAGAGCTAGGTATCAATACTCCAGTCAACATCTAAATAGATAGATAGATAGATAGATAGATAGATAGATAGATAGATAGATAGATAGATAGATA
>BLBF01000026.1:16092839-16163364 GCA_015471245.1 Laticauda colubrina | reverse complement strand
ATAGATAGATAGATAGATAGATAGATAGATAGATAGATAGATAGATATCACATATATCATGTAAATGCCACACAAAAAACAGCCCAAAGCACACACTATGCTAGAAAGAACTTTCCTGAAGATGGGCTCCAGTATGAGTACAAAAGCTTGGAAGACAAAATTTATGGTCCCAGTGACTGACCCAGATTGGATCCTGCAACATTATCTTGGGACACATATATTCACCTTCATTTGTAAGTTTCTAAACTGCCTAGCAAAGGATATTACTACCTGTAGACGGAATCCTTGGCCTTTCACATATATGTGCAAGAAATATTTCCATGCATAATTATATGAATTCATTCCACATAGGCTTGAGAGCATGCTTGCATAAATGGTATAAATGGTAACATCAAATTTTTCTATTTGGAATTAAAAAAGATCTGTGAAATCATCTATGAGTATCCTTACTATGAAAAAGAAAATGTCATATATATGTGATGATGATATTATCCCTTCAGTTATATCTGACTCTTCACAATTCTATGGGCCAGGTTTCTCCATGTCTTTCAATGTAGCACTGCTTTGTTGAGTTGTTCTGTGCTCTGGCTGGTGCTAGTTTTGATGATGCCTAAACAAATATAAATATGTGTATACACTTAAACATGTATACTTTATATAGTTTCCCTCTAATATTAGCAGACAAGGTTCACTACAAGATTAACAGAATTCTAATAATGTCAGTAGAGGTATACGGCTTACAATTGTTCACTCAACAATGGTTTGAATTAATAATGACTTGGAGAAGATGCTATATCCTGAAAAGCAATCCTGTCCATCAGAAAATGTCATACCCCACATATCACATGATAGTCATTTGGGTACTTAGCAACTTATTGATTCTTATGACCAGTTGCCAAGCGCCCTGTGATCATGTGATTGCCATTTGCAATCTTCTCTGCTACATCCCTAGAAGCTACTGGGGAAAGTTGCAGGCTGCTTCTGCCTGCCAGGAGTCCTCCCTCTTGTCTCTAGGAGCTGATTGAAAGAGCTCCCTGCCAAAGGATTTCAACTCCATGCAAACAGGCACAGATCTGATCCTTCAGCAGAGAGTTCTTTCAGCCAGTCCCCAGAGTTCAAAAGCAGCCAAAATCCAAGCAAGATTTTCAGCCCTTGACTGGAGAGGCAGTGTTGTCAGATAAAAAGCAGAGGATGCTGCAGAGCGCAGGTAAGGCCCATGGCAGCCCAGCGCAGGTGCACGCCAATGTTCTTCCACTAAATGGCTGAAAATCCTACTTGGATTTATTTACAAGTAAACCTTGATTTATCACAATTGAGACTGGAATCTCTGTTGTCCAACAAGCAGTAGGCGAAACATTATATGGCTGCTTTGCTCAACAACAACAATCTTGACAGCCCCAGTTGTAGTTGTTAAGTGATCTCATGGTCATTAAATAGAGTGCAATTGAGAAGTGCCAAGATTGTAATAACTGAGTGAAGCAATTGACTCCAACTGTTACCTTCATCTTATTATGTCTTTGCTATTACCTGTTTGACAAATCATATGCAGTGATACAAATGATATAAATTAGAATATGCTTTACATAAAATAATCTGCTAAAAATGAATAATAGAACTAATCAATACATAGTTCTGACTTGAGGATCATATGATGAGACTCAAATTATATTTATTCACATTACATGAAAATGTAGGTTCTTTGAGAGGTCCATAAGGCTAATAAGAGTGGAAGGAAACCCAAGTAAAGGATAACCAGCAATAAGGTGGATTTATTTAATTTAGCAGCAATGACTGCACTCTTGGAAGACTTGGAGGACCAGGTTGGGAACAGATAATTTTAGAGAAAATCCATCTATGTGGTTGCTACCAACTCGATACACACAATCAACCAGTTTTCCGATAGATTCAAGGATCTATTAGCCATTATATGTTTGGCTTCATTATGAAATGCTAACTTTATGCAGATAACTATGGAGGTTGCCCTGAAGAAAATATGTGGCAACAGTGAAGAAAACATGGGCTTAGTTCAGGAAAACAGAACAGTGTAAGAAAAAGATTGCCCCAACTGAATTCTCATTGATATAAGGAAGGAATGAGCAATACTATCAGACTTTCAAGATTCTAATATTGTTATATCAGTAGCGTTCTAGTATTTCTTATTGCATCTATTTCCTCAATTTGCCTAACTCGAAGGGGTGGGAATCAAATACAGGGGTGGGAATCAAATTTTTTAACAACCGATTCTGTGAGTGTGGCCTAATTTGTGGGCATGGCTTGGTGGTCATGTGACTGGATGGGCATGGTTTGATGACTGGGCATGGCTCGAGGTCATGTGACTGGGTGGGCATGGCTTGTATGTAAATATTATCAATATTTATGTAAATATTGATTATTATTTTTTTCTAAAAAGAGCAACTTTTACCCAAAAGCTGGCAAAACAGATAGGCAGATTGAGTTGCTCACAGAATCACAGATTAATTTAGAGATCTATCTATTTGCAGTCAACTATCTGAGTCTGTCACATAAAATTTACTAGCAAGCAAACTCACAAAATTAACTCATAACACACCATGTATGTAAATATTAATTTTGTTATATAAAAAAGCAACACTACCCAAAAGCAGGCAGGCAGGCAGATTGAGTTGCTCACAGAATCACAGATTAATTTAGAGATCTCTCTATTTGCAATTGGCTAACTGAGTCTGCACTGAAAAGCTTCAGTCCTAAGGAAGGTTCGTCTCTACTTTTAGATTAGATAGAAAGCAAGAAATCCAATGATTTCCTGCTTTCTAGCTAATTTAAATCTCCTGGCAGAGCAGAACAGGTAATGGTCGGGGGGGGGGGGGGGAAGGAAAATAGCAATTTACCAAACCAGGCAAGTTGGATGGCTCACATGCCAGGTAAGGAGTGAGTGGGCGGGGAGAGGCGGGGCCAGCCAGTGGAGCGATTTGCCGGTTCTCTGAACTGGGGACAATCATGTGTGCAATGTTTGCAAGAAATCATCAGCTGTGCTGCCTGGACAGCTGACAAGCACTGCACTCCATGTGCAGCATTTGGAAATCCTCTTGTTTCCTGCTTTTCAACCTCAGCTGTGCTGCGTAAAGCAGCCGAGGAGGGAAAAACAGGAATAAAGGACAGCCTAGAGCCCAGGCAGGCGGGTGGGCCAAACACCAAACTGGTTTGGTGTCAGCTGCTATTCAGCTACAGGTTCTATAGAACCGGGCTGAACCGGTAACATCCCACCTGGGCTGATACCTTATTAATATATTAATCAAATGAAAACAAAGTTCTCTTCTGCCTACAGGATGAACATTAAACATAGCAAGCTCTTCACATAGATTCTAGTTTCTTCCGATATAAGGATGTATTCTTAATAAAAGAAAATATGAAGCAAAGAACTGTTGCAAACAGAGTTTTAAATTTTGTACTTTGACCATCTAATACAAAATGCAATGATGAGATTAATTACCCCCTATTTTCATTTTCTTCATTAAATAATTATTGGAACATGTATGGAGACGCGTAGCTATAGAATGCCCAAAATTCTTTTCGTATTTGTAAAATGACAACACTATTTTTTTTAACTGCAGAATTCTAAGTTCAGAAAATAATTTTGAATCTTACAAATAGATTGTCAGGGCATGCATAACAATCAGCCTTTTTGCTGTTCCATACAAGTTCCCAGAAGCTTAAAGCAATGTAAAAGCTTTTGAAACTGGAAGATATATACAGCAAAATCAATCTTATACAGTTAGTACAGAGGTCATAATTAATGGCCATGAAGGACAGAGGAAGAGCCTCTACCAAGGCAACAATCAGAAAAATGAGTCTTGAGCCCATTCCAAGAAACCATTGTAAATGTCTCAAACTAGCTCCTTACGTGTAGAGAAAGCAAAGGAGTGTCTACAGATTCAGCCTTGCAAGATTTTGTCAGTATTGCTGTTCCTATAAAACTAGTTTTAGACATAGGTATCATTGGTTTATTGGTCTGATCTATCTTATAGGACTGACAGCATAGTACTACATCTTCTATGTGATGATGCATTTAATGTTATTTAATATTTATCATGTTGTACTTCAGTCCCTAAAGTATGAATACTTTTCCAACCTTCATAAAATGAAGTTGTATTTTTGGCCAACCATGAATAAGGGAGTCACTAATTAGCCTTATAAATTATATATTTCTATCTTAAAAACTGATATCTTTTAAAAGATGTAGCAGTTTTCAAATAAGATAGAATGTTGATATTTTTAAAAATGTACTATAAATTAAAAGACAAAGCAATAGTGCCCTCTTATGGAGAATAAATAACTTACATTATTCTTCATACAAAATTCAAGTCTAAAAAGTCTCATTTTCAGCACATAGCTATTTATCCATCAGTGTTTTAATATTAAATATATATTTATCTATTGGAATCAATATTATAGTTTCTGGGAATCAAGTCAGGAATAATTTTTTAAAAATTGAAACACCATATGAAACTGAAAGTCTAATCAGACAAATTCTTTTCAATAAAGCTTTAGGATATTTAACACACAGTGGAGACAGGTTCAGAGTAAAAAACTTAAGTAGGAAGCAGAGGTGGTATTCAGCAGGTTCTGACCTGTTCTGGAGAACTGGTAGCGGAAATTTTGAGTAGTTCAGAGAAACAGCAAATACCACCTCTGACTGGCCCTGCCCCCATCTATAGTCTGCCTCCCAAGTCCCAGCTGATTGGCTGGGTCTTCTTTTGTTATCCTGCACAGAAGAATGGAGCTGGAAAGCAGGTTAGTGGGCAGAGGAGGGAGTAACCTTCCCCTGCCATGCCCACCAGGCCACACCACGCCTACCAAGTCACACCCACAGAACCGGCAGTGAAACATTTTGAATCCCATGACTGGTAGGAAGCATTAATTTATACGTTCATTATAGCAGCTTATGTAGTCCACATGAAAAGCAGATTTATGAATATTAGAAATTATGCAAATTATGCTTCCTTTAAACGATAATGGCACATGGCTATAAGGTTAATTGGAACAAATGACTTTGCTCAGAACTGACAAGAGCAAGGGCAAATTAAGCGGTGGAGAAGGAGGAGAAAATATTAGTGGCATCACAGTCTCTGGCCCCTGCACAAAAAAACCCTTGCCAATTAAAATTTACAATTCAACTAGCTCAACATAAAATCACACCTCATCTACTCAGATTTTGGTCATCACAAAACTGAAGGTGCATCTGTCCCATCATACCGCAAGCAGCACCCACATTTTTATATAACAAACTTTGGGATTGCCACTACAAAAACAACATGCTGTGAAATACAAAAGCCATGAATAGGGAGATCTGGCTGCACTGGAAAATTACATTCTCTGTGATATTTGTGAATCCTTTGTTTTTGGGTTTTAATGTTTCTTATCTTTGCCAGTTTATTTTTTGAGAGGTTTAATAAAAGCCCATTTAAAAAAATAAGTTGCCTTTTTTAAATAAACAAAAATGCATCTGCCCTATATTGTGAACACCTCCTTGTGTTTTCAGCATTACCTTTCAATGTGGAGGCAGGAGCTATTTTAATAGAATCACAGATATGGTTCAAGTAAGAGCTTTTCTCCTTGATTCTACTGGGTAAGTTTCACTCAAGTTGGAAACTTGAGATGCAGCAATACAATTGTGGTCTCATCACACTAGCCTTGTAATTCCTAGATTTCGTAGTTGTAATTTCCTCACAGCTAAAGAAGCTGCATGGCCACAGATAATGAACATTGGTTTATGGAAAGACAATGCTAGGACCCTTTTTTGCTTTGAGAAGGGAACAAAGTCAGATGGGTGAACATGGGGCAGTCCCTCTTCTAGTTTTACGAAGCAGGCAGTGCCAACCATTCTGAAATCTTGCCAAGAAAATTGCAGGACTTTCTTTAGGCAGTCATCAGGAGTCAACCCTAATTTAAAGACATAAAACCAACGATCATTAGGAAAAAAGGAAAACAAATAAAAAATAGGAACAATCAATTACACTTATACAGTTACAGTGTGGGGTACAAAAGAGGACTAAGAACAATAATAGTTATTGTTATAGTTATGTTATAGTTTGGTTTGGTGGTAGCAGTGCCTCAAATAGAGAGTCCATACAGAGAGTGGTAAAGACAGCTGAGAAGATTATATAGGAAGATCACTTCCCATTACTTAGGATACTGCTTATAAGCACTATGCCCTTAGAGCTCAAAGCATTTGAATACACACACTTTATGGTCTGTTTCTGTTGCTTCCCTCTGTGAGGAGGTTTCAAAGTATTTCTAGCAACACTACCAGATACTGTAACGGTTTTGTTCCCTCTGCCATCCGTCTGGTAAACTCGCAAGATTTGTTTTTCTCGCCATGTATATGCATACATCTGAACTAGACTCTTGTTTCTCTGTATCATATAATATATGTGACCATGTGCATAATTTTGTATTTCTTGATTGATTGATGTCTGAATCAGAATCTAATTTGGATTTTCCCAGTCATAATAAAACAGTCTAACAATCCCACTAATACAAGTTTGTATTGACTATGATTTATTGAATTAAGTAGAACTGACTTAAGTTAATATGTAATTTATGTTATAAATTACTGTTTATAAACAATGGCTGAATTCATAAAATATACTGGGCCAAAAGCAAACAAAACAGATTATAATTTAACATTGATATGTGAACTTTTTGTCTGCTTATAAACATGTATTTCACACTTTTAAACATATTAGTCACTTTCTGGGGGTTTTTCGGGAGGGGAATAATCTCTTTTTACTAAGATAGTCCTCCACGTATGACCTTGATTGAGACAGGAATTTAAGTCATTAAGTCATGTGGTCCTTAAGCAAACCATGACATGACTGGATCTGATTTTATGTTCATTTTTACCACAGTAATTAAGCAAATCTGATTTCTCCTTTGCCTTTGTTGGAAGTTGGCAGGGAAGGTCACAAATCACAACCATATGTCCACAGAATGCTGCAAGCATTGTGAATGTGAATCCATTGCCAAGTGCCTAAATTGCAATCATGTGACCATGAAGGTGGAGCAAAGTTGTAACTTCAAGGCATGTCATGAATCACATTTTGCAGCATTTTGTAACTCCAAATCATAATTAAACTAATGGACATAAGGTAAGGACTACCTTTATTAAGACTTGTATCAATAATATTTCACAAGCTGCTTAAGAGATCATTCCTCTGTACAGTGTTTGGTGGCTAATTCATTATCACTTTAAAAATAATAATAATAATCTTTCTCTTCTATTTCATGTTATTTTGCATTTTATCTTTTATTTTTATTTATTATTATTACTGTCATTTTTAATGCTTTTATTTGTAGTGCTGTGTATGATCTGTGACCGTAATAAAAACTGATTGATGTTTATTTTGTCTTGCATTGTGATCTTGTTTGTTGTTTCTTATGGTTTGATTACTGTGTTTTCCATGGTGCTTTAATTGGTTGCATCTTTTTATTGGATTTATGTAAGCCTTTATTGATTGATGATGAAATATACAAATAGGATAAACCAACGAACCAAACTGAATTCTGCCATGCAGGATGTGCAAGTGATATTCTGATACATCAAGAGTGAATTGGCTCAATGGGGTTATGTCTTAATGCAGCAATTCAACTAAATTGGTAATAGGCTGGATGACAGCCAATTAAAGGAACCAAATTCAGAAAGGTGGAGACACTGTGTCTAGATGCAGCATTTTTTTCTGGAGATCTGCATATGTGTAGCAAAGGTTGTTTCTTGATTTAAATGTTCACAAGAAGCCCAGATGGTTTTGGTGACTCACAATATTTTTTACTGTCTTCATTTCAATTTTTCTCTGAATGTTGGCTACTGCTCAGCCTTTACCTGTTACGAATTTATATTTTTCATTAACACAAGTCCTTTGCATAGTGCCAGAAATTGAATCCTTATGTTGCAAATCACTTATTAAGATCTGTTTGCATTTATAAAGGAAATTAACATTTTCTTGTACATCGTTCATTTTGTGTGATTCATTTGTGTCCATTTCAAAGAATTTTGAACTTGCAAAAATCTATAAATCTTAATCAAGATATTTAAAGACACAGAATATGTATTATTGGGAATGAACAATCTCTTTGGGGCTTTTTAATTTGAGAAGTTAAAAAATGGAAAAGTAAGAATAGCAGACTCTTTTTTTCCAAATAAGCAATAATGAGGGAAGAATTCCAAAAATTGTTTCCTCATTATATTACATCTCAATAAAATAGGTCTGATAATCTATTCAAGATGGATAAAAGGAAGTATTCTGACATACAGTTTATAATGAAATTACAAAATCTACTGCTATAAGATGCAATAAATATTTCCATGTGTGAAGCATTATGGCTAAATGGGTTAGAATTCTAAGTGCTAGTTTGGGGAAAGCTTATATTGGGAAACACGCACTAGCTATCATATAGGAGATATGATGTAAATAGAAAGGAAGGCAGATATATGTTTGTGATTGTTCAACTGGTTGTCATAAATCTTTCAAAAGAGTCAAGCCAGATAGATATAAAGGCAGGTTTTAGACAGACCACAACAGACATGAAAATATAAAAGTCAAGAGTTCTTGTGTAAATTATATCAGCTGGGCAACACTGTTTGCTCAAAGTAATTGGAGGCCAGAAAGCTGGGTCATTTAAGCACAGGCCATCAGTCAAAAACAGAGAAATTGCCAAAAGCCAATTCACAGTTAAAACAAAGTAGTATTCACAAAGCAAATTATAATGTCACAGGAACACTGATCAGAAAGCAGAAGAGTTTCAAAGAAAGGAGGATGGGAGCAGGTTTTAGAATTTCTGATTTTGTTTTCCTAGATTATTTCATACTTCTGTCATGTGGATGTTCTGATCTCCACTGCACAGTCCTTTTTAGCTGATGGTATGATTTAGAGCTATATATAGGTATAAATTGTATTTATGAAAACTTCAATCTTCTCATTTCTTAGCATTGTGTTAAGCCTTGATAAAGTTATGGAAAAATTGACATTGTTCCTGTAGCTGCCCCCACATTATTCCTGGCAGAAGCCACCTCCAGGCCCAAAACCGCTTTCGCCTGCTGATACAGCCAACGACACATCCTCCACCCAGTGGCAGTTATTTATTTGCCTGCTAGTGTCCTTGCCACTTGCATGGGACTTGCAATTTCCTACTGTCTTCCCCACTGACACTCCTTCCTTAACCTTCCACCTGCTTTCCAACAACTAAGTTATTGCTAAGTTATGCAGTTCCAAGATGATGGACTTTACAATTAATCTTTAGTTATGGGAATTCTAGTCCCAAATACTGTCATTAAGTGATGACTACCTATAATATGATATTTTATCTTGCTGATTTCAAAACTTCTGGCATATTTACTTTTCTAATTTTGAAATTGGAATCCCAATAAAATATATTCCGTAGATTTTAAATGTTAAGCATCTACTAGGATGCTTAACATTTAGGACCCAGATGTTTTGCCCATTTGCTTTCAAAATAAGAAAAAGATTCTGTGGCTTCATAAAACCTTTCTAATTTGGGCCATATTTAGTGAAAAAAATTATTTAATATACCACAACAAGTAAAACCCATGTCACACTGGCCAATGGATGCAAAACGGACACAATGGATGAGCAAAATGCTCCATCCGTTGTTATCCGCTCTCAAAAGGGGCAAAAATTTGCATAACCGGAGCGGATAACACGGACACGGGGAGGATGCAGAGCGGATGGAAAGCGGATGCGGAATGGAAGCCCAGCGGATGGAAGCGGATGGGAGCGGATGGCGCAACCTCAGGGCTTCCGGGGGGCCTCAGCGAAGTGGACGCGGAACGGATACAGCGGATGCAGAACGGACGCCGAATGGATGAAGCAGATGCACAGCGGAAGCCTAGCGGATAAAGCGGATGCACAATGGAAGCCTAGCGGATGCACAGCGGAAGCGGAACGGATGCCGACTGTTAATTGCGCATGCGGGGGGGAAGTATTACGTAAGCCCCCCGGATATAAAGGGAAGCAGCTCGCACGTGGCCAGCATTCCGAGGAAAGACCTGCTGCTGGACACTTCGAGTTCCTTGCCTGCCCTGCCAGCCTGCCTTCCAGCCAGCCTTGGTGCCTGCCTGCCTGCCTGCCTTCCTGCCAGGCTTTCTGCTAGCTTTCCTGCCAGGCTTCCTGCCAGCCAGCAACCCCACAACCATGGGGAGGAAGCGAAAGCCTCAGCAACCTGCCGCCATCCCTGGCAAGAGGGACAGGGCCAACCTCCGCCCCCTGCCCCTGACTCTGCTTCTGCTAGGGCTTCTGCTGAAGCTGTTCCTGGCGGTGGTGCTTCTGTTGGTGCTGGGGCTTCTACTGGTGCTTACTCTGTTGAAGCTGCTCCTGGTCCTGCTCGACCTGCTCGTGCTCCGGGACTTGCTCGTCCTGCTCGTGCTCCTGGTCTTGCTCATCCTGCTCATGCTCCTGGTCCTGCTCGTGCTCTTGGACTTCTGGCCCTGCTGGTGCTTACTCTACTGCTGCTGATCCTGGTCCTGCTGTTCCTGCTGCTGCTGCTGCTGCTGCTGCTGCTGATGATGATGATTATGATCCTGCTGGTGAGGATGATGGTGCTGATTATGATCCTGCTGGTGAGGATGATGATGATGATGATGATGATGATGATTCTGCTGGTGCTGCTGCTGCTGCTGGTGGTGTGGAGGAGCAGCCCCTACTACCTGGGAGCCCCTCTGATGAGGGCCCATCTGGTCCAGTCAAAGGGAGGAAGAGGCGTATGCGACAATGGGAGAGGAGGCAATACTCCATTGCGGAGACGCACAAGAATGAGGTGCTGGAGTGGCTGAGAGAGAATGACTATCTTTGGTGGAAGGGACACTGGCTGAACAGGAACACCAAGCGGAAGCAGGCTGCTTGGAGAGAGAGGGCGGAGAGTATGGGTTACACTTCAGAGGTGCTCCTCGGCTGGTGGAAGCACATGCACACCTGGTACGGGAAGCTGCACCTGAAGAAATCTGGCCAGGCCACTGTGAAGCTGACAGACAGAGAGACCTACGTCATGGCCAGGTGCAGCTTCCTGGAGGATGAGGTCCGCTACTGAGGAGCACCAGCAGCCCCTCTCACGACCCTCTCTCTCCGGCAGCCTGCTGGGAGCCAGTCCTCTGGCGGCCGAGAGTCAATCCCTGTCTCCAGGCAGGTTTCTGTGGAGCGTGCCACGGCAGAGAACCGCGGACAGGTGTGGTAAGTGTGGTGGAGTACGTAGAGGACTCCCTGGTGCGGTGGGAGAAAGGAGACATCGAGTCAACCACACTCCTAGCCGCATCCACCCCCCCCAGCTCCGCCTCCGCAGAAAGGTAGAGAGCCGAACAGCTGGAGGGGCAGAGCCACAATGTCCTGCTGGAGATCAGGGACACCATCCGCACCAGCATAGATCTCCTCTCTCAGCTGGTCCAAACCGACTCCTCATCCTCCAACCACAAGCCCTTCCTCACCTATGTCAACCAGACCCTCAAGGAAATGGCAGATCCACAGTACCACCAGGTGAAGGACCGGATCACCAAGCTGCTTCACAACCCTCCAGACTCAGAGGAACCTGCTCCCACCCAGTCCAGGCCTGCTCCTCCACCCCAGGTGATGTCCCTCCCATTCCAAGGCTTCCCACAGCTCCTCACCTACCAGGGCTACGGCTACCAGGAGGTTCAGCAGCACAGGCAGCAACCCTTCCCAGTCCAGGCACAGAGTCATTGGGAGACACCGTTGACACCTGTTTCACTGATGCCACCGATGCCACCCACGCCAATGATGCCACCGACGACAGCGATGCCACCCACGCCAGTCCTCACCCAGCTGCAGAGCAGACAGCCCCACTACACTACTCCTTCCTCCACCCCACAGCCAAGCCCGGCCTCAGTACATCTGAGGAATGGAGGAAGGACCTCTCAGCTTCACGGGGCTGAGCCAGCTGTCCGAGAGCTTTCTCAACACACCGTCCCCTGTTGTCCTCTCGAGGCCAGGCACTCCAGCACCACCCACCACTACAGCACCTGGACCCTTCACCCCTGAGACTGGGCACACCTCCGAGTGACCAAGAAGAGTGCCAGAGACCGGGTAGCTGGCTACCTGTGGACTTTATTTGGACACTTGACTTGGGTAATTTTTTTTTTACAGCTTGTTGTTCAATAAAGTTTATCTTTGATTCACACACTTGCTTCATTTGTTTTTTTTTAAAAAGTCTTGGTGGAAACTTTTAGAATTGGCTTAAGCCTTTGCATGCTTGTAGGATGGGTTAAGATAGCAGTGGGGTGGTCAGGGATACCTGTGGAATGAGCAGGGATACCTTTGGGATGGCTAATATCTGTGGGATAGATAAACCTACAGTGCAAGCATAGTGGGACTGTATGGTCCACCCTCCCAGGTGCCACACCTATGGCCCTTTATTATCAATAATAATGTAATCAATTATCCACACATGTCAACATAAACACAACTCTTTATTAAATGCCCTGTTTATTGTAGGCCCACCCAACTACATGGCCCAATCTCATCCGTGTGATGAGACAGGCTGAAGGAAGCACCCATTAAGCATCTACCATCCTGTCTTGCCACTCCACCGCTCCAGCTGGGGAGTTGCACCAGTGTTTCAGGAGGTTGCGCTGCTTCTTCGCCTCACATGAGGCTCTGTTGGGGCCTTGCACATCCTCAGTGTCGATCAGGTTTTGCCCTTGCCTCCATTCACCAGGCTCCATGTCCCCATTGCCTTGTTGACGGTCCACGAGCCTGTTCTGCAAGACTGGGTAGCGGGTGCGCATGAGATTGTGCAGGATGCAGCAAGCTTCCATGATCCTCCTCATGGTCTCTGGGTGATGCTGCATGGTGGTGAGAAGTACCTGGAACCTGTTGGCCAGGATGCCAAAGGCGTTCTCCACCACCCGCCTTGCCCTGGACAGCCTGTAGTTGAAGATCCTCTCTTCACGGGTGAGGTATTTGGAGGTGTAGGGCTTCATGAGGAAGGCTCTGAGGGAGAAGGCGTCATCCCCCACGATGAAGTAGGGCACATCTTGCGTGTCGTTGGGCAGGGGGTCTCGATCTGGGAAGCCCACGATGAGGTTGCCTTCCAGCCCCCTTCCAGCCCCCTTGAGGTGACTGGCGTTGTATACCTGGGCATCTGAAGATGAGCCGTAGCCTGAAGCATTGATGTACATGAACTTGTAGTCAGCATCGACCATAGCAAAGAGGATGATGCTGAAGAAGCCCTTGTAGTTGAAATAAGTGGACCCCGACTTGGCTGGAGCTTTGCAGGCCACGTGCTTGCCATCTATGGCTCCAACGGTGTGTGGGAAGTTCCACCTCTGATACCACTGCTCTGCAACTTTCTTCCATCCTTCTTCAGTGGAGGGGCACTGGAGGAGCTCCTCCTTGTATTCTTCGATGATGGCCTGCACCACTTCTCTGACCACAATGCTGATGGTGTTGTGTGGCACCCTCCAACCGTACTGCAATGCTTTTGTAGGTGGTCCCTGAGGCCAGGTGGTGCAGAGTGAGTGCCACCTTGAGCCCAGGTTCCAGGCTGGGCCGGAAGTTGGTGTTTGTCTTGGTCAACCTGAGTGTCAGGCGCTGCACAAGTTCATCAAACATGTCTGGAGGAATCTTCATGAAGTTCTGGAACACCCGAGTGTCTTCGTTCCTGAGCTCCACCATCAGCTTGTTGTACAATCCGTACTCTGCTCTTCTCCCAATCCATCTTTGGACCCAGACTTTTTTTGGGTGTCTCCTTTTCTTCCCATAGTAGAGTTCACAGAGCCTGTAGATGGCTTTGTACTGTTGCAGAAGAATGGTGGCTGCCAAAAGGACTGTGGTACGATCCACGGTGGACATGACTGGATGCTGTGGAAGAGGAAGAGTCAGATGAAGGCTGCAGAGGTCTGCAAAGGTGGGCTGCTGGTCTGAAAGTGAGATGCAGACGAGTTGCTCCCCCTTTTTATAGACAGTATAGATGTCCCTTTGCATCCTCTAGGCATCCTCTAGACATCCTTAATATCCGAGATAGGTCCCCTCTGCGAACGTTTTTTCCGCTTTAAACGCTTTGTTTCCGTGCTGCATCCGTTCTGCATCCGTTCTGCATCTGTTCCGTCTGTTCCGCTTCCTCCCTGTGCCCGGGCGGATGCGAGTTGCGCGGATGCGCAGCGGACGCCAAGCGGATATAGCGGATGCGTAACAGATGCAGAACGGATGCGTAGCGGATGTGTAGCAGATGCAGAACGGACGAACTGAATACTTTTTCCGCGCAAAAGTTTTCGGCAGCCCAAAACTTTTGGAGTGGATGAAACATCCATAAACGGATGCTGGACGGTTAGAGAGGAAGCCAAATGGAGGCAGTGAGTACATCGCGTTTTCGAACGGATGGCAAGCTTTTTTGTCCGTTTTACATCCTCTTTGCATCTGTTGGTTCAGTGTGACATGGGCTTAAATTCAAAGACTTGACTAAGGCTACATTGCACTGTATTGATATTTTCCATACAAGATTCTTAATCACTATATTATATCAATTACAGATTGAGGTAGACTTTCCATGATAATATTTAAATATTTTAAAATATTATATCATAATTTTCAAACTTGATTTTATTTTTCATTTCTGCAAATACCCAGTAAAAACAATTGTTAGATAGGAGTGACACAAATTCTTTCTTTCAATACATTGCAGACAAAAGTCCCTGCAGTTCATTTTTGCTCCTTCCTTCAAAACTAAGTAGTGTCCTTGTTTATTCAAATATGAAACTGGAACTGTTTAATTCATTATTCTCATGGGTTTATTTTTTTTAACAAATCTTCAGTTGTTCTTTTTGTAAGAATATATACTTTTCCATAAGCCATGGACATTCTTTTTTGGAAGGGTATTGACTTCTTATTTTAATGTTAGCCCTTGATTGCTGCTAAAAGTCAGGCTGTCTCAGAAAATCCACAGCAACTGTTCTTTCAGTAAAAAAACAACCCTTCAGAAATAACATGAAAGGTTATTCTATTCTTATGAATATATTTTAGAAGTAATAGTAGGAGTGAATTATTTCATGCATTGTGTTTCATGTTTTAAAGTTAGATGCAACTACAGAGGAATTATTAGGAAATTTATATAAAATACAACAGCATACATTAATTCCTAATACTGCTTCCTGGATTACCAGTATCAAGACTTTTGCCCAATAAATAATTATATTCTCACTCTGTAGCAATAATAAAGGTAGTCCTCCTTTAGTGGCCTTGGGAGCAACAACCCAGGCTGCGGTATCTGCTATCCCGCATCAGATGGGCATCTCATGATAGGGAGCGAAGGAGAGAGAAACGACAGGAGACGAAGTTCCTCGCGATGAGTGCGCCCCGAATGTCCGGGTACACGCTCTTTTATTATGCTCATTCAAAAGGGGGTGATTGTTTATTCAGAACCTAGGTTAAGCCTAGGTCAGACGGAATATACAGAATTAACAATGGCTCAAACAAAAGCAAGATACCAGGACAGACAGGATGGCAAGATTTATATTTGATCAGGATATTTCTTCTTCACAAAGCTGCATGCCAGACAATGTAATCCCAAGTGAATAAACCATTTCTGCAAATGTTTGACTCCTTGTCTCTGTACGTGCCCTGTAAAAGGTCACTGAGAAGACAGAAGCTTAATGATTACACGTGAATGATACAATGTTGCAATGATACATAGTTGCAAACACATAAATGATACATAGTTACAACACCAGGCATTAAACAAAGCAACCACTAAGTGAAACCACAGCTGTGCTCACAATCTTAAATCAGCTTCTCTTTGATTTACAGATTTGTGAACCTTGTAAATGTGAGGATTGGTTGCAAAGTAACATTTTCATCACAGCTATAACTGTATGACCAATACACAAGGTAATTGCGAAATGAGGTCTACTTATGTATTGATCTATAGTTCCTGTGACTTTAATGCTCCTTAAGTAGGACATTTCTATTACAGGTAGAATGAAGCTTTATATAATTACTGATTTGTCATGGCCGACATCCTAATAGTTTCTTCCCATCTGCTACTGTTTGTCATCTAGTTGCTCTCCATTTCTTTTGTTCTGACCTTCAGTTGGCCAAATTAGTGATGTAGAGAAGGTACAATAGCAGCAGCAATGAAAAATATTCATTGCCTTATATTCTGAAAAAAGATTGGTGATAGCACTGATCAGAAACGCTAGCAAAAATAGGAGTTGGGCAAATTATTAAAGCCCCTGTCACACAGCACCAATGGATGGAAAGAGGATGTAAAATGGAGAGAAACACTTGCCATCCGTTGGTTAATGCGATGCATCCGTTCTGTACTCACTGCGTCCATTTTTCATACTCTCTATCCATCCAGCATCCGTCTATTGACATTTCATCCACTCAAAAAGTTTTGAGCTACACAAAACTTTTTGAGCGGAAAAAGTATCCAACTCGTCCATTCTACATCCGCTACGCATACAGGGAACATCCATTATATGTCTGTCAACATCCGTTACGCGTCCGCTATATCTGCTAGGCATCCACTGCACATCTGCGCAACTCGCATCTGCTCCAGCGGAAAACGGACAAAGGGAGGAAGTGAAACGGACATGGAACGGACACGCAGCATTAGTAGCACGGATGTAGAAAGGATGAAAGCAGATGGAGCTCGCATACAAAGCATTAAAACGGAAAAAATGTTCGTATAGGGACGTATCTCGGATATTTAGGATGTCTGCAGGATGTCTAGAGGATGCAAAAGGACACCAAGCGGACTACCGTTATTTCCTATAAAAAGGGGGAGAAATCACCTGGATCTCACTTTCGTTCCAGCAGCCCTGCGATGCAGACCTCTTCAACCTTCATCTGGCTCTTCCTCTTCCACAGCATCCAGTAATCTCCACCATGGATCGTCACACACTCCTTTTGGTAGCCGCCATCGTTCTACAACAGTGCAAAGGCCTTTACAGGCTCTTTCACCAGTTCTACGCGAAGAAAAGGAGGCGTCCAAGAACTGTCTGGGTCCGTAGATGGATCGCGAAAAGAGCCGAGTACAGACTGTATAACAAGCTGATGGTGGAGCTGAGGAGCGAAGACTCTCGTGCATTCCAGAAATTCATGAGGATGCCACCAGCCATGTTTAACGAACTTGTGCAGCGGCTGACACCCAAGTTGACCAAGACAAACACCAACTTCCGGCCCAGCCTGGAACCTGGGCTCAAGGTGGCACTCACTCTGCGCCACCTGGCCTCCAGGACCACGTACAGGAGCATGCAGTACAGCTGGAGGGTGCCACACAACACCATCAGCATTGTGGTCAGAGAAGTGGTGCAGGCCATCATCGAAGAATACCTGGAGGAACTCCTTCAGTGCCCCTCCACTGAAGAAGGATGGAAGAAAGTTGCAGAGCAGTGGTATCAGAAGTGGAACTTCCCACACACCGTTGGAGCCATAAATGGAAAGCATGTGGCCTGCAAAGCTTCAGCCAAGTCAGGGTCCACTTATTACAACTAAAAGGGCTTTTTCAGCATCATCCTCTTCGCCATGGTTGATGCTGACTACAAGTTCATGTAAATCGATGCTTCAGGCAACGGCTCATCTTTACATGCCCAGGTATACAACGCCAGTCACCTCAAGGAGGGGCTGGAACGCAACCTCATCATGGGCTTCCCAGATCCAGACCCCCTGCCCAACGACACACAAGATGTGCCCTACTTCATCGTGGGGGATGACGCCTTCTCCCTCAGAACCTACCTCATAAAGCCCTACACTTCCAGATGCCTCACCCGTGAAGAGAGGATCTTCAACTACAGGCTGTCCAGGGCAAGGAGGGTGGTGGAGAACGCCTTTGGCATCCTGGCCAACAGGTTCCAGGTACTTCTCATCACCATGCAGCATCACCCACAGACTGTGAGCAACATCATGGAAGCTTGCTGCATCCTGCACAATCTCATGCGCACCCGCTACCCAGTGTTGCAGAACAGGCTCGTGGACCACCAACAAGGCAATGGGGACATGGAGCCTGGGGAATGGAGGCAAGGGCGAAACCTGATAGATACTGTGGACGTGCAAGGCCCCAACATAGCTTCACGTGAAGGGAAGAAGCAGCGCAATCTCCTGAAACACTAGTGCAACTCCCCAGCTGGAGCGGTGGAGTGGCAAGACAGGATGGTAGATGCTTAATGGATGCTTCCTTCAGCCTGTCTCATCACACTGATGAGATTGTGCCATGTATGTTGAGTGGCCCTACAGTGAACAAGGCATTTAATAAAGAGTTGTGTTTATGTTGAAATGTGTTGATGAATGATTACATTGTTATTGATAATAAAGGGCAATAGGTGTGGCACCTGGAAGGGTGGACCATATAGTCCCACTATGCTTGCACTCTATCCCACAGCTATTACCCATACCACAGGTATCCTAACCCATCCCACTGCTATCCTTTCCCATCCCATAGCTATTACCCATCCCAAAGGTTTCCCTCCCATCCCACTGCTATCCTTACCCATCCCACAGCTATTACCCATCCCACAGGTATCCCTGCCCATCCCACAGGTATCCCTGCCCACCCCACTGCTATCCTTACCCATTCCACAAGCATGCAAAGGCTTAAACCATTTCTAAAAGTTTCCACCAAGACTTTATTGACTAAAAGAACTGAACCAAGTGTGTGAAGCAAAGATAAACTTTATTAATAACAAACTGTAAAAGCAAAATGACCCAAGTAAAGTATCACAAGCAAAGATAAAGTCAACAGGGAGCAACCCAGTCTCTGGCACTCTTCTCAGTCACTCTGAGGCGTGCCCATAGTCTCAGGGGTGAAGGGTCCAGGTGCTGTGGAGGTGGCTGCTGCTGGAGTGCTGGTCTGAGGTGCCATTGGGTTGCCTGGCCCCAAGAGGACAATGGGATGGTGTGTGGAGGAAGCTCTCAGAAAGCTGGCTCAGTCCCGTGATGTTGAGAGCCCCTTCCTCCATGACATGGGGTGTCAGTCCCAAGACTGATGACAGATGTTCTGAGGCCGGGCTTGGCTGTGGGGTGGAGGAAGGAGGAGTGTAGTGGGGCTGTATGGTCTGCATCTGAGGAAGGTGAGGCGTGGGTGGCATCTGTGGCATGGGTGGCATCTGTGGCGTGGGTGGCATCTGTGGCGTGGGTGGCATCGGTGGCATCGGTGGCATCGGTGGCATCGGTGGCATCGGTGGCATTCGATGAACCTGTGCCTGGACTGGGAAGGGCTGCCTGTGCTGCTGGACCTCCTGGTAGCCGTAGCCTTGGTAGGTGAGGGCCTGAGAAAGCCTTGGAAGGTCTGTGACATCACCTGGGGTGGAGGAGCAGACCTGGACTGGGTCGGAGCAGGTTCAGCTGGGCCTGGAGGGTTGTGCAGAAGACCGGTGATCCTCTCCTTTATCACCTGGTACTGTGATTCGGACATGTCCATGAGGGTCTGGTTGATGTAGGTGAGGAAGGGCTTTCAGTTTGAGGATGGTATGTCGGTGTGTACCAGCTAAGAGAGAAGATCTACGCTGCTTTTGATGGTGTCCCTGATCTCCAGCAGGATAGTGTGGCTCTGTCCCTCCGGTCTGCCTCTCTGCCTGCTTTCTATGGAGGTGGAGCTGGGTGTGGGTGTGGGTGTGGGTTGGTCTCTGGTGGAAGTGCCCTCTCCTTGCTCCCACTGCTTCGGGGGGTCCTCCACTTGCTCCGCCACGGGGAGTGCAGCTGTAAGGGGGGTCTCCGTCGTGAGATGCTCCACAGATACCTACCTGGACACAGGAGCTGACTCTTGGCCAGAAGAGGACTGGCTCTCTGTGGGATGCCTGAGAGAAAGGGTAGACAGAGGGGCTGCTCCTTGGTGGCGGATCTCACCCTCCAAGAAGCTGCACTTGGCCATCACATAGGTCTCCCGGTCGGTGAGCTTGACCGCGGCCTGGCCAGACTTCTTGAGGTGCAGCTTCCCGTACCAGGTGTGCATGTGCTTTCACCACCCGAGGAGGACCTCTGAAGTGTAGCCCAGGCTCTCCGCCTTCTCTCTCCAAGCTGCCTGCTTCCTCTTGGTGTCTCGATAGAGCTTGTGTCCCTTCCGCCAGAGGTACTCGTTCTCCCTCAGCCATTCGAGCATGTTATCCTCATGTTCCTCCTCGATTGAGTATTGCCTCCTCTCCCTTTCTTGCGTATGTCTCTTCCTCCCTCTGGCAGGGCCTTCTAGGCCCTCATCAGAGGGGCTTCGAGGTTCTAGGGGCTGCTCCACCACACCACCACCACCAGCAGCAGCAACAGCAGCAGCAAAAGCAGCACCAGCAGGACCAGGAGCACCAGCAGCACCAGCAGGATCAGCAGCACCAGCAGGACCAGGATCAGCAGCAGCAGAGTAAGCACCAGCAGGACCAGGAGCACCAGCAGCACCAGCAGCACCAGGATCAGCAGCAGCAGAGTAAGGACCAGCAAGACCTGCAGCACCAGCAGGACCAGGAGCAGCACCAGCAGAGTAAGCACCAGCAGAAGCACCAGCACCAGGAGCAGCACCAGCAGAGTAAGCACCAGCAGAAGCACCAGCACCAGGAGCAGCGCCAGCAGAGTAAGCACCAGCAGAAGCACCAGCACCTGGAGCAGCGCCAGCAGAGTAAGCACCAGCAGCACCAGCAGCACCAGCAGCACCAGCAGCAGCGCCAGCAGAGTAAGCCCCAGCAGAAGCCCCAGCACCAGCAGAGTCAGCCCAAGCAGCAGAAGCCCCAGCAGAAGCAGAGTCAGGGCCAGGGGGTGGGATGGTGGCCCTGTCCTTCTTGCCAGGGCTGGCAGAAGATGGCACAGGCTTCCTCTTTTTCCCCATGGTTGTTAGCTGGAGATGTGTCTGGCAGCAGGTCTTTCCTCTGAATGGTGACCTGCTTGTGAGCTGCATCCTTTTATATCCACGGGGCTGACGCAATGCATCCTCCCCGCATGTGCAGTGAATGCTTTGCATCCGCTAGGCATCCACTAGGCGTCCGTGATGCATCTGCGTTATCCGCTAGGCATCCGCTCTGCATCTGTTCCTTCCACTGCGCATCCGCTTTGCTGTGCTCCCCCAGAAGCCCTGCGGATGTGCCATCTGCTTCCATCCGCTTCCATCCGCTAGGCCTCTGTGGATCATCCGCTGTACATCCTCGCTACGTCCTCTCCCCATCCGTTCCTTTCCGTTGTTTTCTGCTCTGTTTATGCAAATTTGGGGCACTTTTGAGAGCGGATAACAATGGATGAAAAATTTTCTCATCCGCTGTGTCCTTTTTACATATTTTTTGCATCTGTCAGCCTATGTGACAGACCCTTAAGGGTGATGCAGCACATTCGATATATGGCTTTGCAAGCCTAGAGATTAAATATCTTAAAGAAGTAGAAGTTTTCATTCATAACAGAATATAAAGCAGAACATACCTGTTTCTTAATATTCTGAAAGCATTTCATAGACTTTTAATATTTCAACTCTGGATATACAGGTGGAACTTGAAAAATTAGAATATGGTGCAAAAGTTCATTTATTTCAGTAATGCAACTTAAAAGGTGAAACTAATATTTGAGATAGACTCATTACATGCAAAGCAAGATAGTTCAAGCTGTGATTTGTCATAATTGTGATGATTATGGCTTACAACTCATGAAAACCCCAAATCCGCAATCTAAGAAAATTAGAATATTACATGCAATCCATAAAACAAGGATTGTACAAAGAACAAGATCGGATCTCTGAAAAGTATAAGCATGCATATGTACTCAGTACTTGGTTGGGGCCCCTTTTTCAGCAATTACTACCTCAATCCAGCGTGGCATGGAAGTTATCAGCCTGTGGCACTGCTGAGGTGTTATGGAAACCAGGATGCTTCAATAGCGGCCTTCAGCTGTTCTGCATTGTTCAGTCTCATCTTTCTCATCTTTCTCTTGGCAATGCCCCATAGATTCTCTATGGGGTTCAGGTCAGGTGAGTTTGCTGGCCAATCAAGCACAGTTATCCCATGGTCACTGAACCAGGTTCTGGTGCTTTTGGCAGTGTGGGCATGTGCCAAGTCCTGCTGGAAAATGAAGTCAGCATCCCCATAAAGCTTGTCTGTGGAAGGAAGCATGAAGTGCTCCAAAATCTCCTGGTAGACGGCTGTATTGACCCTGGACTGAATGAAGCACAGTGGACCAACACCAGCAGTTGACACGGCTCCCCAAATCAACACAGACTGTGGAAACTTCACACTGGACTTCAAGCATCTTGTAGTGTGTGCCTCTCCATTCTTTCTCCAGAATCTGGGTCCTTGGTTTCCAAATGAGATGCAAAAGTTGCTCTCATCAAAAAAGAGGACTTTAGACCACTGAGCAACAGACCAGTTCTGTTTTTCTTTAGCCCAGGTAAGACGCCTCTGACATTGTTGTTCAGGAGCGGCTTGACAAGAGGAATATGACATTTCAAGCCCATCTCCAGGGTTCGTCTGTGTGTGGTGGCTTTTGATGCACTGACTCTCAGTCCACTCCTTGTGAAAGTCCCCAATACTTTTGAATGGCCTTTTCCTGACAATCCTCTCCAGGCTGCAGTCATTCCTGCTGCTTGTGCACCTTTTTCTTCCACATTTTCCCCTTCCACATAACTTTCTATTCATGTGCTTTGAAACAGCAATTTGGGAACATCCAACTTTTTTATTTTTATTTTTTATTTTATTTTTACTAGAAGTCAAAAGAGCCAACAAACTATATGTACCAACATCAACTCACAAAACAAAACAAAACAACAACAAAAAAACAGATTACCCATTACAATAAGGAAACTTCAATCCAAAAAAAGATCACTCTGGCGGAAAAACAAATCTGGTCATGTTGCCAATTTCAAAAGCCGATACAAAAATATATGCCACCAGATAAAGACTGAATGCACCAATTATCAAATTATACAAGAGGAAAACCTTCTATGCACCAATTCCACCCACACTTTTTACAATTTTGTAAACAACAAACTAAAAGACTCAAGGTCCATCCCACCCCTGATAGGACCTAATGGTAAAGTCTGCAAGGACGACACCATTAAAGCCAACATCTTGAACACATTCTTCTGCTCAGTATTTGTAAATAGTAATGGATCATGCCAAGTATTTCCTAGCCGAACTACAGAAAACTACAATGATCTAATACATATCAATTTTACAGAAGACAATGTTGAAAAAGTACCACACAATCTAAAACCATCTCTATCTATTAGACTGGATGGAATATGTGCCTACTTCTTAAAAAAGCTATCCACTGCCATAGCTGAACCTCTAAGCATAATCTTTGAAAAATTTTTCAGGACCAACTTCTTGCCTAACCTATGGTCACAAGCCACGGTCATTCCCATCTTCAAAAGGGGAGACCCCAGCCTAGTTGAAAATTACAGATCAATCTCTTTATGCTGCATCACCTGTAAAGTCATGGAATCAATTATTAACCAATCCATTGTCCTCCACTTAGAGACAACCTACCTCCTCTCCAATAAACAATTTGGTTTCAGAAAAAACTATCCTATAATCTGCAACTCTTACACTTAAAAAACATATGGACTACACAACTTGATCAGGGCAAAGCAATAGACACAATCTACATAGACTTCTGTAAAGCCTTTGATTCAGTGGTACATGACAAACTACTCCTAAAACTAAAATCTTATGGTATCTCTGGACAATGGCATAACTGGATAGAAGCATTCCTGTCAAACAGACAACAAATGGTCAAAATTGGGAGTGTTCTATCAAATTCTGTACCTGTCCATAGTGGTTCCCCCAAGGCAGTGTTCTAGGACCAACTCTTTTCATACTCTACAGAAATGACTTCTGTGATCATATTAAGAGCAACTGTGTTCTTTTCGCTGATGATGTAAAGCTATTCAATACCACAGACAATATTGCTACCCTTCAAAAAGATCTTGACTTTGTATCAGAATGGTCAAACAAATGGCAACTTCAAATCTCACCAAATAAATGCTCTGTCTTACATATTGGCAAAAAAAATCAGAAAATAAAATACAAGCTGAATAGTCAAGATCTTGTTGATGATCCAAGCTCTGTAAAGGATCTTGGAGTACTCATCTCTACTGATCTAAGTGCTAGAGCCCACTGTAACTACATAGCCAAAAACCCTTGTGATGTGCCCCCATTTTTCACAAGCTCTGCAGATGGCATCAAGGAACCTGCATTCTGAGTGCAGATAATTTCCTCCGCATCCAGCACACTGGAATTCTCGCCTGCTTCTTCTTTTTTCCCACCATTTTCTTTCCAACTGAAGCCTATGTATATCTTCATTGTCATCATCCGTGTCACTCGGGAAGTCGAGTTCTTCATGGTGGGCAATCGCTGTGGGCTGTTTTTTCTTGCTTTCTTCTGCCCTCTTTTCTCTGGGTTGATTCAGCAGATCTGGAATTGAGTTCACTTGGCGCACAGTGGCTGCGGATTTCTTGGCTGCTTCAGCGGTGGTGGCTTCTGCGATGGCCTTGGCCACTGTGATATTCAGTCTGTTCAGCAGTTTGCTTTGGAGTGTAGCGTCATTCAATCTGAGGACCACGCGGTCCCTCATGGCCTCATCTATGTTCTGGAACTCGCAGGCTCCTCCGATGTGTCTAAGGACTGCTACGAAGTCTCCAATGCTCTTGTCTTCCCATTGGTCTCATTTGTAAAACTCGTGCCTTTTGATCAGGTTGGAGACCACAGGCGCGTAATGGGCTTGAAGCATTCAGTTCAGTGCAGGCCATGCCATCTGCTTAACATCTCGCAGTTTAGCTAGCGCCTTGGCCATTTTAAAAACAGCTGACCCACAGTGTGTGAGGAATACAGCCCTCTTCCTCTGGTCAGTTATCTCCTGTAGCTCGTTGCTTTCTAAGAACATTAGAAAGTGATCAATGTATGACTCCCAATCTTCCTCGGCTGGGTTGAACGGTGCGGGCAGCACATTGTTACCGGCCATCTCTGTTGCTCAGTTCTGGTTGCCGTGTGCTTCGGTCTCACTCTTCTATGCCGATCCAACCTTCGTCACCAGTGTTTCATCTGGAAATAAGGTGCACGAGACCAGGTTCCAATAGACAACTCTTTATTCAAACAGTAAAGTGACTTGTAACGGAACATTTGCCCAAGACACGGCAGCCCTTCTTATAGCGGCTTGCTCATGGCTTGTGGTCAATGACAATTGTTTTAGTGTTCCCGCCATCAGGCGGGCCAATCGGAATGGCGCTTAAGTAACCAATCCGAGAACGGCCTTTTCGGCCAATCAGTTTAAGGTATTTGGAGTCTACCAAGTTCTATACACAACAGATACCGTATATTCTTCGAGATTCTTGGGTCTAAACCTGTTCTCCCCTTCCCATCCAGCTTAGGCTTTTCTCTTGATTATACTGCCTGCTCCCTGGGAAAGCTCTTTGCTCCCAAACCTCTTCTCCTGTTTCTCCAGGTATACATTCCATCAGATTGCAGCTCTCATAATAACTCTAAAATTGTGTTATGGACAATTGAGATATCTGCAGAGGGGAGAATATCTGAAAAGCTAAGAAGGTGGTTCTTGGTTGAACTCACATGGATCATATAAAAAAAAAAAAGCCTTGCGGTGTTCATAACAGCTATTTTGTTTCATGGTTAATGGACAAGAGTGCTTAAAATGATGACATGAACATCTGTTGTTTGAAAATGAAACAGAGGAACATGGCCTGACATTGCCTTGATGGTATGTGAGGAATTATAATAGAGTAACATCTGTTTCTGCCCTCCAGTGGCCAACAGTTGTCTGGCCACTGGAGATAAACTATTAGAATCTCTGAAACATCTAATATTTTCTTGTGGGTTATGAAGGAATATGATTTGGTGAAATTGGAAAAACTGTACCAAATTAACATATTGATTTACAAGTTATGAATTATTAATATAAGTGCATTCTTTTTAAAACATTTTTCTCTTAAATGTAGTTTTAGAATTATCTTTATAACAGAAAAGTTGTTTAAATAACAGCATTGCAATTTGCCTCTCCCCTTCTCCCTCCCTCTTCATACAAGGTCCATAAAAATTACTATAAATAGTTAACTTCTGATCCCATGGACATTTTCCTTTTAGTAAAATCAAAATTGCAGATTTTTTGGAGTGATAATAAGAAATAGGTACTTAAAACTACATACCTTTAATCAAATACTTATGTAGTAAGTATTTTATTTTATTTTTTAAAATAAATATTTTTAATTGGAAAAAATCCAGTGTTTTTCAAATAAATGATCACAATTGTTTTGGTAAAATATAAAATCTATGGACTGGAAAGAATCCAAAAGCCCCATCTGTGAAAAGAGGACCAGTTTTATAATTACAGTCCACTGAACAGACCCGGGGAATAACAACATACGTTCCCTCTCAGATATTTTCATGTCTCTTGAAAGAACCTCAGGAGACATCTCTAGTTTTTTTTATATATTTATTCACTATATGTATGTATTTTCATGTGTATTTCAAAATCTAAAACAAATCCCACACAACTGTTTACAATATAATAGTTTCACGATATAATATCACTGTTATAAAACCAAAAACATAAGTATCAAACCAAGAAAAATACATAAAATAAAATAAAGGTAAAGGAATCCCTGTGGATTTTACTCTGCTAGTCTAAGCAAAGGAATACTAATACTACTGTAATCTTTAACCTCAAAGGTGCTTAGCTGTAGTTGATAGGAAATAATAAGTGCTGTTCATGACATTCAGTGTTATCTTAAAACTATTCTAATTATTTTTTTAAGAGGAAAGAGTGGCTTTCGTAAAATATTTTTGTCCAAAGACAAAATATATTTATTATCATATTACCCAGAAATAAAGAGTGTGATACTTTAACGTAGAGGTCTGATTCTTAGCTTTTATAAATAGATTTATTAATATTTCTTTTCCTTTCTTTCTCTTTTTAGTATGTTTTCATTGTCAGAAATCAATTGATAAATTTATTTAATTGATTAGATTATAATTAATTAGTTAATAAACTTATTTTTAAAGTGTATTGTTTAGCTTATGTAAGATTATGTCAAATATGGTAACAATAGAACTTTACCATTTAGCTTAATAATTTATTTCATTGCATAATTTGCATATTTCCTTTAATGTGCTTCTGAATAGAATTTCTATATTATATTTTCACTTAATACATTTTTCCTTCAGTAGGCAGAATTATTACTGATAAAGATGATTTTTTTAAAATCATTTTTGTTTTCAACAAAAATATGTTTTATATGTTAGGTTTATGTATGTACGTGTGTGTATGTGGATGGGTGTAAAATAATCAAAAATCTGGTTTATTATTTTAGTAGAATAAAGGAAGAAATGCCATCGGCTTTATTCCTCCCTCATCCTGGCATTTCAAATAAGTGCTACCTCCCCAATTCCCAATTCTCATAAATATTACACTAAAGAAATAGGAGGACTCTCATTCCCCAGCACTTTGCACAAAGGTTATAATTTATTTATTTTGCACAGATAGGGTATTTCCCCCCCCACCCCCCAAAAAAGGTTTAGAATATAGTTCAGAAGTGCTGCATGCTGGCAAATTGTAAATGGGTTACAGTAAAATAGCCTTATTTACTGGAATGAAAGCTTGAAGGAAGTCTTCAAAGCTATGTATAATCAACTCTTTTTCTTTGTGCTTCATGCTGACCAGACCAAATTGTTTTGTTCTTTACTAAAAAGCAGGCACAGCTGTAGTAGAGCAGTTGGCAATCTTCTTTTGTTAATGGACCCAGTTCTTAGATCATATGGACAGATAGCCTATTTCTGTCTCAGCAGGGATAATCTTGACAATTCCTATGCTTAGCTCCTTCCAAAAGGTTATTTCGAACATAGTACATCTGCATGGTTTCATTTATTTGCCACTAACTAACTAGATTACTTAGGTAGATGCAGTACAAGAAATATGTTAGTGACACATTGGACAGAATAGAATCTATTGTTATATTAACCGTTATTGCTTGCAAAATGTCGGTGAGTTTAGGTGGTATCAGCTGAATAATAGCCGGATATTTCTTATGTTTCATGATATAAATAGTAAAAATTATATAAATTAATAATGAGCTGTCATAAGATGGTTGTGAGATAAACAAACCATTTTTGATATTAAAAAGATTAGGCTTATTAAGATTATGTTACAGTATATTTTGATAAACTGAGGTATTCCCATTTTAAAAATAAGCATAGATTAGTTGCCAATTAGTTGCACATTTCTATTTTTACCACTTTCTTTGATGTTATTAGTGGCTGTGGTTAAAATAATTACATTTATGTTTTTTAAAATAGTAAATATTTGTAGTAGAATGTACATCAGTTTACGTCATTGTTCATAACACAGACTATTCAAACAAATCTTAGAATTATGTACACATGTGATTCAGTGGTGGCATTTAAAATTTTTTACTACCGGTTTTGTGGGCGTGACTTGGTGGGCATGGTCTGGCTTGGTGGGCATGGTCTGGCTCCTGAGTGTGGCAGGAGAAGGGTACTGTAAAATTCCCATTCCCTCTGTACCCCACTAACCTGTTTTCCAGCTCCGTTCTCCTGTGCAGGACAAAAAAAGAAGACCCAGCCAATCGGCTGCGACTACAGTCAGCTGCGACTTGGGAGGCAGCATATAGATGGGGGTGGAGCCAACCAGAGGTGATATTTACCGGTTCTCCGAATTATTCAAAATTTCCACTACCGGTTATCAGAACCTGTCAGAACTTGCTGAATACCACATTTGACTTTTAACTAATTCTGAATTCAATACAGTGTCAAATTTTATTTTTAGATCTTTCCTTAATTGTCCCTAAAATGGGTTTCATCTTTTTCACAACTGCCACACATTGAGTTGGCATTACTTTAACCTGAGATTAGTGGTAGATAGCTCATTTGTACTTATCTGAATTTTGGATTTTGTTTTTGTTTTAAATTGAGTTGAATTTATCATTTGAAAATTCATCCAGTTTGAAAAGATCCTAGAAGCTCTTTTCCTCAGCATGAAGAATTAACTACATCTACCTTGTGATTTACCCCAGGTTAAGATCATTTATGAAAAAATTAAAAAGCATTGGTCTCAACACAGATTCTTTATGGAGTCTGCTTCTTGAGAGAATTGCCATAAACCAATTAGTAATCCCAAAAAAGATTTTATCTTTTTATCCTGTACTATTTAATTTACTCATAAGTCTGGGATTGGGAATTATGCCAAGGGCTTTTTTTTAAAAATATAAATTTACAGTGCTGACAGGGTCACCTCCAATCATATTTCTGTTCATAAACTCAGATAAAAGGCTGGTGAAAGCAGGACGTACATTTGCAGAATTCATGCTGACTTTCTTCCCTTGAAGGCGTTTTTTTCTTTTATGATAGTTTTATTAGATTACTAGAAAGATAAAAACTAACAGAAACTAATAATTAAAATAAGAATGAGAAAAAGAAATGAACAAAGTGAATAAAGTCCAAAACACAGAAAGGAAAGAAAAGAAAAGAAATGCAAAGAAACGACTTCCAGTTTTCTTTTACAACTGTTAAAAGTATGAATTTAAACTGGCCTCCTAGGTTACAATATAATTTTAATTGTTTTTATTATATATTTTCTTATTTTTTCTAATAATCAAGGCAATACATAATTTCATTTTTTCCTGTTCCATGCAGAAAGTCCAGATGGGATTTCCAGTCAACATTAAAATTAATTAATGTCTTTTCTCTAATCAAAGCTAGTGAAGCCTTTTCCCCAATATTCATAGTTTTTTCTTTTGTATTGTTTCTACTAACAGATGTAGATAAAATGGAATGGAATAGAATAGAATAACAGAGTTGGAGGGGACCTTGGAGGTCTTCTAGTCAAACCTCTTGCTCCAGCAGGAAACCCTGTTAAACTGATTGTCCTGTAATTTCTGGGCCCCTTTTTGAAAATTGATGTTGCATTGCTTATCTTCTAGTCCTTTAGTATTTGAGAGCTAAATTACTTTTTTTTTTTTCTGGGGGGGGGGGGAGTTTAGGCAGTTGATCTTGTTACATTTGAGTCCTTTTAAGTGTTCTTGGTTGAATGCCACCGGGACCTAGTACTTTCTTATACTGTAGTCTTTGAAGATGTCCTAGAATAGTTATCTTCCTGCCCTAACTAAATAAATACAGGCCTACATACAGTGTTACAACTTCAGTAGTAAAGACAGATGCAATTGTCTTGGGTATTCTTTTCATTTTAAAACAGTGGATCTTGACTTCTTTTCTAGAATTAAAACTCCTGCCACCATTTTATCAAACTCATTTTTTAATGTGAGTCATATTGCTCCTTTCATCTGATATCATGAAAGTACCAATCAGACTCAGAATCCTACATTTTGTTCCATAAAATATTTTGGGTGGGGAAGAGAGAATTATTAAAACACATTTCTGATTAATTTCAAAAGTATGTATTAACCTTGGCCTATAGTCATGCTGGCCACATGACCACAGAACATATCTTTGGAACTAGCAGTTCAAACCACCCCTTTATTGCTCCAAATTTCCCCAAATGCTCCCAGGTTTCTGGCAAATCCTAGAGCAAAGTGATCACACACACACACACACACACACACACACACACACACACACACACAGAGCCAACAGCCTCTGACTGCAAGTAGTCCAGCTCAACACTGTGAGCACAACGGCTACAAAGCAAGAAATCCAGCAGGGCAAGTCAATGAGTCCAGAAAGCAAAAGAGCAAGGTAATTAATCCAGGAAGCCATGAAGAAAGCAGAAAATCTAGAAAACTTCAACTGTCAGCAACAGCATTCAAACTCCAAGAATCCAGCATTTGTTCACAACAAATGCCCCTCCCCACAGCATCTCCTTAAGTCTCAGTCCCCAGATGTACCTTGTGAAGAGGGTGGGATGCTCTCCTCCTGAGTTGTTGGGTCAGTCTGCGCTGTTCTCACTTTCTTTCCACTCTCCGTGCTAGAAGATCAAGAGGGGGTGGTCCTTGCTCATTGCCTGAGCTATGTCTCTCATGTTCACTGCTTAGTCTCTCTTGGTCATCCTGCCCCCCCTTCTTCCCTGCCTACAATCCACATCCCAATCCTAAAAGGCCCTGGCCTGATTCAACCTGTTCCTCCCCACATTCCTCCAAAGCCAACAAAGCTGCCCCCTCAATCTCTATCAGCTCCAGTTCCGGCTTGTCTTCCTCTGCAGATTCAGGCTTCGATGGGGTCATGACAGTTGGACACAACTGGAAAGGGGAAACCCATACCTTTAACCAAGGTAGAAAATTTGGATCCAACAAATGAAGCACATATTTCTCTTATGTCTTAATTTTACAGCATATATTTGCAGTTTCATATGCAGTATTTTTAAGCATTTTAATATTTTAAATGGCATTTATATTTATAATAATGAAAGAAGTATGATACGGGTGTAGTTTTATTTCTTAATGTATCAGTTATAATTGTCGGGCTTCACTGATCGTGCCTGACACATTGACAGCCACCTAATAGGGAGTGGGAGATGAGTTTCTGAATCTGTGCCTCTTACCCAACTAGCTGTTCTCCTCGCTGAAACAACACGGGACTGTTGGCTGTTCCAGTTACAGCGCGTAACAATGTGGATCCATTGCAAGTTCCTGCCAAACTGTCTTTAATTGCAGGACATAAGGATTGAATTGCATTCCAGCAATGAGAGGGGAAACTCATTGTGGTTTCCTTTTCTTTGGCTTATGAGTCAGCACTTCAGGGTTAGGTGTGTTCTGGGCATCGGATATAGTTGCGATTAGGATTGCAGGGTGGCGGTGCATGGGGTTAATTAGGCAGATGCTAATTTGGGAATAGGAAGGGGATAGGGCATAAAAGACTCTGAGAAGTGTTCACTCTCAGCGCTGGCTTTGCTCAGGATTGCCGTTGTTTGCCCACTGGAAGAAAACAATCTACAATAAACTACTTTTCAGCAAGCATGTGAGTAAATGTGTTTGTTGACTGAGTTTCCGGATTTCCGAAATAGGACTTACAGAAAGCCAACGCTCACTGTTACAGTATATAGACTAACTGCATGAAATGTATTGAAAATGATTAGTTGAGGAGAATGGCTGAGGGGACAGAACAGAAATGGATTGAGGAGGAGGACATAGAAGACATTGAGGAGGAGGGGGAAAACGGGCAGGTGCTTCCATCTGGTGGAGAAAAAACAAGATGTTGAGCCACTAGTATTGCAACCAGTAGTCTGACCAAAGATATTTAAAGAACAGAAAAAGGAAATGTTGGTAAAGGCCCTGTCACACTGCCCAACGGATGCAAAACAGACACAACAGACGAGCAAAATGTTCCATCCGTTGTTATCCTCTCTCAAAAGGGGAAAAAATTTGCATAACCGGAGCGGATAACACAGACGGGGGGAGGACGCAGGACGGATGGAAAGCGGATGCTCCACGGAAGCCCAGCGGATGGAAGCGGATGGGAGCAGATGGCACATCTGCGAGGCTTCCGGGGGCCCTCAGCAAAGCGGATGCGGAACGGATGAAGTGGATGCAGAGCGGATGCACAGCGGATGCAGCGGATGCAGAACGAAAGCCTAGCGGATGCAGAGCGGAAGCCTAGCGGATGCAGAGCGTTAATTGCGCATGCGGGGAGGATGCATTGCGTCAGCCCCGCGGATATAACGGAAGCAGCTCGGAAGCAGGTCACCATTCAGAGGAAAGACCTGCTTCCAGACACATCGACTGCCTTGCCTGTCCTGCATGCATGTCTGCCTGCATGTCTGCCTGCAAGCCTTGCTGCCAGCCTCCCTGCCAGCCTTGCTGTCTGCCTGCCTGCCAGCCTTGCTGCCAGCCAGTCTGCCTGCCAGCCTTGGTTCATGCCTGCCTGCCAGCCTTGGTGCCTGCCTCCCTGCCAGCCTTCCTGCCAGCCTTCCTGCCAGCCTTCTTGCCAGCCTTGGTGCCTGCCTGCCTGCCAGCCTGCCTGCCAGGTTCCTGCCAGCCTTGGTTCCTGCCAGCCTCCCTGCCAGCCAGCAACCCCACAACCATGCGGAAGCACAGCAAGCCTCAGCCATCTGCTGCCAGCCCTTGCAAGAGGGACAGGGCTACCATCCCGCCCCCTGGCCCTCACTCTGGTTCTGCTGAGGCTTCTGCAGCATGGGCTCGCTCTTCTGGGGCTGGGGCTTCTGCTGCTTCTGCTTCTGGAGGAGCTGATGACAAGCACTCCAGCACCAGCCACCTCCACAGCACCTGCACCCTTCACCCCTGAGACTGAGCGACCAAGAGGAGTGCCAGAGACTCATTTTTGTCTTATAGCTTGTTGTTAATAAAGTCTATTTTTGATTCACACACTTGCTTCATTTCTTTTTTTTAATAAAGTCTTGCTGGAAACTGTTAGAAATGGTTTAAGCCTTTGCATGCTTGTGGGATGGGTTGAGATAGCTGTGGGATGGGCAGGGATACCTGTGGGATGGGCAGGTCTACCTTTGGGATGGGTAATAGCTGTGGGATAGATAAACCTCCAGTGCAAGCATAGTGGGACTATATGGTCCACCCTCCCAGGTGCCACACCTATGGCCCTTTATTATCAATAACAATATAATCAATCATCCACACATGTCAACATAAACACAACTTTTTCTTAAATACCCTGTTCATTGTAGGGCCGCTCAACATACATGGCCCAATCTCATCAGTGTGATGAGACAGGCTGAAGGAAGCATCTATTAAGCATCTATCATCCTGTCTTGCCACTCCACCGCTCCAGCTGGGGAGTTGCACCACTGTTTCAGGAGGTTGCGCTGCTTCTTCCCTTCATGTGAGGCTCTGTTGGGCCTTGCACATCCTGAGTGTCTATCAGGTTTCGCCCTTGCCTCCATTCCCCAGGCTCCATGTCCCCATTGCCTTGCTGGAGGTCCACGAGCCTGTTCTGCAAGACTGGGTAGCGGGTGCGCATGAGATTGTGCAGGATGCAGCAAGCTTCCATGATCCTCGTCACGGTCTATGGGTGATACTGCATGGTGGTGAGAAGTACCTGGAACCTGTTGGCCAGGATGCCAAAGGCATTCTTCACCACCCGCCTTGCCCTGGACAGTCTGTAGTTGAAGATCCTCTCTTCACGGATGAGGTATTTGGAGGTGTAGGGCTTCATGAGGTAGGTTGTGAGGGAGAAGGCGTCATCCCCCATGATGAAGTAGGGCACATCTTGTGTGTCGTTGGGCAAGGGGTCTGGATCTGGGAAGCCCACTATGAGGAGCTCCTCTTTGAGGTGACTGGCGTTGTATACCTGGGTATCTGAAGATGAGCCACTGCCTGAAGCATTGATGTACATGAACTTGTAGTCAGCATCGACCATGGCACAGAGGATGATGCTGAAGAAGCCCTTGTAGTTGAAATAAGTGGACCCCGACTTGGCTGGCGCTTTGCAGGCCACGTGCTTGCCATCGATGGCTCCAACGGTGTGTGGGAAGTTCCACCTCTGATACCACTGCTCTGCAACTTTCTTCCATCCTTCTTCAGTGGAGGGGCACTGGAGGAGCTCATCCTTGTATTCTTCGATGATGGCCTGCACCACTTCTCTGACCACAATGCTGATGGTGTTGTGTGGCACCCTCCAGCTGTACTGCATGCTGCTGTAGGTGGTCCCTGAGGCCAGGTGGTGCAGAGTGAGTGCCACCTTGAGGCCAGGTTCCAGGCTGGGCCGGAAGTTGGTATTTGCCTTGGTCAACCTGGGTGTCAGGTGCTGCACAAGTTCGTCAAACATGGCTGGAGGCATCCTCATGAAGTTCTGGAATGCACGAGAGTCTTCGCTCCTGAGCTCCACCATCAGCTTGTTGTACAGTCCGTCCTCTGCTCTTCTGGCGAATCATCTTCGTACCCAGACGCTTCTTGGCCACCCCTTTTTCTTCCCGTAGTAGAGTTCACAGAGTCTGTAGATGGCTTCGCACTGTTGCAGAAGGATGGTGGCTGCCAAAAGGACCGTGTTACGATCCACGGTGGACATGACTAGATGCTGTGGAAGAGGAAGAGGCAGATGAAGGCTGCAGAGGTTCGCACCGCAGGGCTGCTGTTCTGAAAGTGAGATCCAGATGTGTTGCTCCCCCTTTTTATAGGCAGTATAGGTGTCCCTTTGCATTCTCTAGGCATCCTCTAGGCATCCTCTAGGCATCTTGTAGACATCCTTAATATCCGAGATAGGTCCCCTCTGCGAACGTTTTTTCCATTTTAAACGCTTTGTTTCTGTGCTGCATCCGTTCTGCATCCATTCTGCATCTGTTCTGCGTCCGTTCCGCTTCCTCCCTGCGTCCGAGCGGATGCGAGTTACGCAGATGCACAGCGGATGCTTAGCGGATATAGCGGATGGGTAACGGATGCAGAACGGATGCGTAGCGGATGCGTAGCGGATGGATAACAGACGAATTGGATACATTTTCCGCGCAAAAGTTTTGGGCAGCTCAAAACTTTCTGAGCGGATGAAACGTCAATAAACGGATGCTGGACGGATAGAGAGGAAGCAAAACGGAGGCAGTGAGTACATCGCGTTAACCAACGGATGGCAAGCTTTTTTGTACGTTTTACATTCTCTTTGCATCCGTTGGTGCAGTGTGACAGGGTCTTAAGCCTAGCTTCACTCAGAAGCAGGATTCAGGAAAAGATTTTCATTCACTGGACCATCTTGTGGATTGGAAGGTCAGGCGTTGGCCAGGCTCAGGAGAAAACCGGCTAATGGCCCCTGGCAGTGAGACATTAGACATACTAAAAATGCAGTTTGGGGAAGTTACTTTGCATGGAAGTTACTTTGCAAAGAGTATACTGGACAAGAGATTGGGGAAATATAAGAAAAAAGAACCGTTATTTATATCCAGTCCATTAGGGCTCTGGAAATCAGAGGTTGGAAGGAGATTGGAACAATCAGATTTACATCCTGGGAGTACGACTGCTACACAACTTGGTGTAGAACAAAGGCAGTCAATGAGGACTAATGGATTAGAACAACAAGAAATAGACTATGGAGCCCGTTCGGATGCCCAGCCACAGGGGTGATGGGTTCCTCCCTTAACAGCAAGCTTTGATGGAACTCCAAGTAAGGTGGCTATCTTTTGAGGACAAGTATAAAATCATTTTGAGTTATATGGCCACTACTACACATCACATTGGTCTATGATAGGAGCAATTTCAGGTGTCTTGGTTGGAGAGGCCTATGATTGGGTGGCTGATTTATACCATCATAGGGCAGAAGAATTAGGAGATGTAGGTCAATTCTTGGCTGCTTTGAGGTTTTGTTTTGAAGACAATACAGCTGACAAACAAGCAGAGGAGGATTTGTTAGCAACCAAGCAAAAGGGTCGGTCAGCTCAGGAGTATGTCGGGGAGTTTAGGAGGGAGGTTAGTAAAGTACCATTCATACCAGAGAGTTTGATAATCCATCTGTTTAGAGAAGGCCTGGATAGTAATTTAAACCAGGCTTGTCTTTATCGTGGTTCGTTTACCACATTAACACAGTGGTATCAAGTGGCAATCAAATTGGATGATGATTTATTTCGATTGCACCCAAGACTGGAAGGGATTACACCACCAATAAGTCCTTTAGGCACTATTACAAGGCAATTATACAGGCAAACTCAAATTCAAAGGGGCAGAGACAGAGGGACATTTCGGTGTTTTTGTTGTGATAGGCCCGGTCACAGGGCCATGGAATATCCTGTACCGCCATTAACCATGACAAAGTGCTCTCAACTGCCTTCATCTTTGTGTCGGGATAAACCAGGGAGACAAGAATGGAAAGAGCGTGACAGGGCGAGAGGAATATTGAGTAACCCACTCAGAAGCCAGAGTGCAGAAGAACCATTTACTATTCCATCCAATACTTCGTGTGAAAGTGAAATGGAGAGTATTATGCCTGATGATCCTATGGTAAGTAGCCCTATTAATTCTTTTATTTTACCTGTGTCTCTGTGGAATAAACATACTGATTACACTGTTCAAGTGGGGACATTAATTGATTCAGGATGTACAAGGTGTCTAATTACTAATGCGGTAGTGGAGAAATTACAGTTATGGTTTATTAAATTGGATGTTCCAATTAAGTTTGAACAGGTGGATGGGTCTATACTAGGTGGAACTCCAGCAACTCGTAGGACAGAATATATCAAATATATATTGGTTATGGGAGAGCACTGGGAATGGATTTCTTTTGTGGTGGTTTCTCATATAAGTGAAGCATTAATTGTGGGATTGGCATGACTGGATAAGTGGGAACCGACCATACATTGGAAGAACGGCTATCAAAAGATACGATTAGTGGCTGGTCCTTATCCATCAGAGAATAATGAGAAATATCTGATAGTTAGTAAATTATTAAATGAAAAAACTCAAGGAATACCCCAATATCAATATCCCAGTGAATATGCAGATTTGTCTGATGTATTCAATGAAGAGGGCACTGATTGCTTACCACCTCATTGCACTACGGACTGTCCCATAGAATTAATTTCACGGGCTCCTTTGCCTAAACCACGGATGTATTCAATGACTCCACGTGAGTTAGATGAAATGAGACAGTACATCAATAAAAATCTAAAGAGGGGGTTTATCACCCCTGGAGGTCTCATATGGAAGCGCCAGTGTTGTTTCGTGAGAAGAAGGATGGAGGACTTCTTTTATGTGTCGACTATAGAGGCCTAAATGTGATTTGTCTGGAACCATTGGACGCATTACCACTGATTGAGGACTTACTATCTACCTTGGCAAAAGGATGAATATTTACAAAACTCGATCTAAGACAAGCATACTATAGAGTGAGAATATGGGTGGGAGATGAATGGAAAACAATGTTTAATTGCCCTCTCAGTAGTTATTATTTCAATGTGATACCGTTTAGCTTACAGGGGCCTCCAGAAGTCTTTATGCAACTGATAAACGAAGTGTTGCATGAACATTTATATAGGGGCATTTTGGTTTATCTGATTGATATTTTAATTTATTTGGATAATGAATATGAGCATATTCAATTAGTGCAACAGGTGCTTCAAAAATTGCTGGATGCCCAGTTATATGTCAAATTGTCAAAATGTGAGTTTCACACCTGGCAGTTGGACTATTTAGGATATCGCATATCTGCACAGGATATTGAAATGGATACCACAAAAGTTAAAGCTGTGTTGGAGTGGAAAGCCCAAACACAAAGAAACAATTACAAAGTTTTTTGGGGTTTGCAAATTTCTATCATCAATTAATACCCCACTTTGCCCTTAACTGAACTATTGCATACTAAATCTATTGATATTAAAAAATCAAAAACAAGAATTGGATTACCAAGAATTGGATTACAACAACTTGTCAGGAGGCTTTTGAAAATTTAAAGTGTTTCTTTGCTCAAGAGCCAGTGTTGAAACACCCTGATCCGAATCTGCCATTTGTTATCCAGGCAGATGCAAGTGATGTGGCAGTGGGAGCTGTCCTATTGCAGACAAACATAAAAGGACTGTTGCAGCCGTGTGCTTATAGATCCAGAAAATTTAGTTCAACTGAACGCAACTGGGCAATTTGGGAGAAGGAGGCATTTGCAGTTCGCTGGGCCTTGCTCACCTGGAGTCATTTACCGGAGGGAGGTCCACATCCATTTGAGGTGTGGACCAATCTTAAGAATTTGGAAGCATTGCAAGGCCCACACCAATTATTCCCAAAGCAGGTTAGGTGGGCATTGTATTTTAAATAGTATATTTTTGCATTAAAATATGTTCCACATGAAAAAATTTCATGGTGAACGCCTTATTGTGGCTTCCTCAATACAATAACCAAAGGGATAATATAATACAACCACTTATACCATGCAGTAACCATGCTGAGTCATTAAAAACTACTATACTCACCAGTGACTGGCCTATTATATTATCAGAGGATCAATAGTTGATCGATAATAAAAGTCAAGTTTAAATGAGAAACGGCATTGTGTGGCGAAAGGATAAAATGTATGTTCCAAATAGTATATGATTGACGGTACTGAAACGTCGTCATGACGACAAAACAGCAGGACATTATGGATTTTTTAAAACATTGCACTTAGTGAAATGACAATTTTGGTGGCCGGGTATGAGGCCAGGTATAGAACGCTATGTGAAATCATGTCCTACCTGTATAGTTAATAAAATAAAAATAGGGAAACCATCAGGATTATTGTAAACCATGTCTGAGCCCATAAAACCATAGCAAGACTTTGGTATGGACTTCATAGTGGAACTAGCAGAAACTCATGGCTACAACGTTATATGGACTGTCATTGATTTATTTTCCAAGCAGGCACATTTAATCCCTTGTAAAGAATTGCCTTCTGCTAGGAAATTAGCAGATTTATTCATAAAGCATGTTTATTGAGTACATGGTATGCCATGCAAAATCATATCTGACCTTGGAGTACAGTTCATAGCAAAATTCTGGAGAGAATTTATACACATGATTGGGTCGACTCAAGGATTAAGTATGGCTTACCACCTGTGTACCAATGGGGCTGAGGAACGAGCTAATGCTGCTATAGAGCAATATCTATGGTGTTATGTAAATTACCAACAGAGTAACTGGGTGGACCTATTTCCATATGCTGAAATAGCATACAATAATACAATCCATAGTAGTATGGGATTTTTTCAATTTCAGATAGTTAGTGGTAAAGAGTTTGTACCAATACCGGAATGGCCTCATCAAGTCAGGAACCAAGTACTGTTTCAACCTGAGCGGATAAGATACGGAAACAATGGGAAACAGTAAAAGTTGCCTTAATACAAGCACAATCAGAGTAAAAATGTCAGGCAGACAAAAAACGATCCGCACAAGTTCAATATAACATAGGCGATTGGGCATATCTCTCAATGAAATACATAAAGTTGGATCTTGCTAATAAAAAATTAAGTCCAAAATATATAGGACCATTCTTAGTGATACGAGTTATAAATCCGGTCACAGTTGGGCTTTGACTACCTTCACGTTTTAAAAGGATTCACCCTGTATTTCATATCAGTCTTCTTAAACAAGCTGATATGACTAGACAAGAGCCCAGAGTAAGGATCCCTGGCCCAATCCATGAAGATCATTATGAGTTTAAGGAAATACTTGATTCCTGACACCAGCGAGGAATCCTACAATATTTAATGAGGTGGGAGGGCTATCCATTAGCAGGTGCTTCAGGGGTATCATATAAAGATGTGCCTGCTACTCGTTTATGTCAACAATTCCATAAAAAATATCCTAAGAAGGCAGGCGGGACGTATGAACAAGGGGCATTACAGCATCCTAACCATATTTCCTTTATTACAGATGGAGCCATGGTGGAGGGGGCCGCCTGTAGGGCTTCACTGATCCTGCCTGACACATTGCCAGCCACCAAATAGGGAGTGGGAGATGAGTCTCTAAATCTGCGCCTGCTACCCAACTAGCTGTTCCCCTTGCTGAAACAACGCGGGACTGTTGGCTGTTCCAGTTACAGCATTTAACGTTGTGGATCCATTGCAAGTTCTTGCCGAACTATCTTTAATTGCAGGGCATAAGGATTGTATTGTGTTCCAGCGATGAGTGGGGGCTTTGGCTTATGAGTCAGCACTTTGGGGTTAGGTATGTTCTGGGCGTCAGATATAGTTGTGATTAGGATTGTGGGGTGGTGGCGCATGGGGTTAATTAGTTAGGTGGATGCTAGTTTGGAAATGGGAAGGGGATGGTGCATAAAAGGTGCTGAGAGGCGTTCACTCTCAGTGCTGACTTTGCTCGGGATTGCCGTTGTTTGCCCACTGGAGGAAAACAATCTACAATAAGCTACTTTTCACCAAACCTGTTTGTTTCCGGATTTCCGAAATAGGGCTTACAATAATATTGACTTGAATAATCTCACAAGTAAATTAACATCTATTTATTGGTTGCATTTTTTGTTTTGAATAAGATTATCCTATCCGTATATTTACCAATACATTATTTGAATCTGAACTTTTATTTTTAAAATGATTAACCCATGGTGCCTGTTGATTTAAGGAACTACTTATCTCTGTTCATGTTTGCTTCACCAGTAAGAGATGCAGAGGTGGTATTCAGCAGGTTCTGACCAGTTCTGGAGAACCGGTAGCAGAAATTTTGAGTAGTTCAGAGAACTGGCAAATACCACCTCTGACTGGAGATTTTACAGTATCCTTATCCTGCCACATCCACCAAGCCACGCCCACAGAATCAGTAGTAAAAATTTTTGAATCCCACCACTGAAGAGATAGTAGAGGGTGTACTTCAGATCCTCTCAACTAAACAAGTCACCTATTGCAGCCTTTTATTCTCAAAGATTTTGCTTCATTTTCATTGAGAAAATGCAATTCTTAACAGTAAATTACCTTCCATTTACTTTTGTTTGAAGTCTTTAGTATTCTAGTTACCAGGAGCTATTTCCATTGCGTACTTAATATTGTCCCAAGAGAAATAAAAGAAATTTTGATAAAATTTGCTAATAAGGGAACAAAATGCATCCACAAAAGCTAGAACTAACTGGCAAGAAATGGGATTGTTGTTGTTGTTTTTTTAAATACTTATTAGATATGAAAACTAAACAAAATATGTTGCTGTAGCATAACAGAATATCTTATCCATCTGTGTGGAGTCCTGCATTTTAGTATATTCTTTTCTAGAGTACTAGTTATAATAATATGTAATGGTATATATTATAAATTTTGAAAAAAAATTAGACTTTAAATTTGATAACATAAGAATCATTATGTTGTGGTTGTTTTTGTGTTGGAAGCACCAAAGTGCTTCTGATTTGAAAGGATTACGTGAATCACTGTTGCCTAGAAAATGCCCGGGGGGGGGGCTCCCTTCATGCCCCATTTAATGAGCCCACTGAAGTGATACCTTTTTATCTACTCTTGTTTGCATGCCTTCAAACTAGTAGATCGGCAGGAGCTGGACCAAATGATGGGAGCTCACCCCACCACACAGCAGGGATTCAAATGTGGGCTTGCAGATTGTCAGTCCTTACAATGTGAGCCATTGCACTCCCCAAAATCAGTCTTATAGTGAGACATTTTTCTACATTGTTGTAAAGGATGTTAAATAGAAGATGAAATGTTGTATTACTGATCAATAATTAGTCAATGAATGATCAAGAATACTTAACTGGAATAAAAGTAAGCATTCAAATATTGTTCTTTTTTTTTTTTACTGTAGAGATATTCAGAGACTGTTGAATACAGATCTATTGATAAAAGGAAACAATTGATTCACTAAATGAATGTCTTAAAACTATAGTTATATATACTAGCTGTAGTATACATATGATGAAAGTTCCCAGGAATATTATCAACTGTATCTAAATCATGACCAAACCCTATACTGCCACAACAGTTAAAAATGAGAAAATTAAATGAGAAATTTTGAAATGATGCAATGCCATAATTGAAAAATGTATTTGACTACAACGCATGGTATTTATAGCTTCAATCTTAGGTCAAGATATTTATTTTGGTTTTTTGAAAGTAAAAAATTTTATCACAAGAACATTTATTTGCAAACTAGCTAGCCTCCCAATGAGCTAAATATATTTCCTACTTGTAGTAGAAACATCAGAAAGTCTTATAACATTTTAAACAGAAACCCATTCATTATTTTTAAGGTTTTGCAGTAATTTTTGTAATCTATGCTTATGCATTTTCTGCTGAAATCACACGCTATGTGGATTCCCCTGTCTTGTAAGATGTTGAATCTCTGCTGATTGCTTCTTTGTTGTACCGCATCTACAGTATCCATCAGTCTTAATAACCTTCCAGTAACATTTGAAGGTAGATCTCTGTGCCCTAATGGACTCTCTAGGGAGGCTACTGTGCATATTTTAAATTGGAGAAGCTTTGTGGCTTGTCATAAGTAGCAAGACAAACTATTCAGGCGAAAATAATTGTTGGGTCACATAGAATAGAAAAGCCTTACATCGGTCTTGTTCACATAATTTTGATGTGCTAATTGGTTAATTTTTGTCATGCTTGAAAAATTCACAGCTAGTAACATTTGTTTTTGCATTTGTCTATGAAGAGTGCATTCTTCTTGAAGAAAAGGGTGCTATGATTCTTAACTGATAAAAAAAAAAGACAGCATAACTCTACTCAGAGTAATCACAGTCCTATTCACACTTCCTCCTAGCAAAACTAATTTTTCATGAACTATTTATGAGGGAGATTTTATGGGTAGGCAATAAATGCTAAAACTCTTGACTGAAAAATATGATCCAAATGGCAAAGAGTTTACAATAATTATGAGAAGAAAAGAACAAGTGACTTTGCAAAAGGAAATAACAGAGATACTTTGTATTGCATCAGATAATGTTCTATTATGTTGCCTTACAAATCTGTTTAATTTATTTCTTTTCCATATGTATAATTGATTTAATCTGAACAATTTAAGGCAGTGGACAAGTTAATCTATCTAAAAAGAATAGTAGAAAGAGCCAGACCACAAACAACAAAATACTGCTATGATTAATACCACTAACATCTGCCTATTCCAGGTACTTGGGAAGGACTTGATGGGTGGATAAAAATGCCAGAACCAGTCTAAAAATCTGACTGACTGTGCTGCCAACCATAATACATATTCTATAATCATTGATGGGACCAAAGGGCCATTTTAACATCTCAATATTCCAAATGCATTGAGAGCCATACCATGGAAGAATTTACAGTGCTCTTTAATGGAAGCTTAATGGTAGCCAAATGCAGAGGTAGGTGCACTACTTCAAATGTGAGTTACCAAGGACTACTGTATATATAAGCCCAAAAATTTAATAGAAAGAAAAACATACCAAAGCCTTTAAGGGAAAAAGTATATAATTAGCTGGTATTTTTAGTCTTAGAAAAAACTCAGACTCAGCATATTCCACCAGCATTCTCAAAGTTGGCAACTTTCCTAGAATTTTTTTTAATAAAGCAGTGTGACAATAAAAAACATGCAGCCTTCCCCATAAACTATGTATAGGGAGCACAGTCTATGAGGAAGGAACCCAAGGTGGTACCAACTACATAGTCAGTTGTTAATTTCCACAATCACTTTTTACACCATATTTTTTAACTGAAAGGATGGGACATGGGTTGATTTGAATAGCAAAAGTCTGGTACCAGATACTGAATCTCTTCTAGATCACATGCTTCTACGTAAAATGTCTTCTTTTTCAGGTTTTCTTGTCATATTTGCTAATGGATTCCAGTTTAGTGAATGTGCTTTGGAGAACTCTTTTTAAGCTCCTTTGTAAGTGTCTTTGGTCTGTTATAGAATGTCTATGAGCTTGAAAACATCCTTCACTGATTTTTGAATAATATCATGTTAGTGTCTGATTGTTCTCAACTAATATACTTATAATATATTGATCTGCCTATGTAAATAACAGAAGAATATATTTCACATATGATGGTATAATTTATATTAGAAAATGACCAGGTATTTACCTGTACTATTGATCTAGCAATGCCTGCTCATCATTCATGGGGCCTAGGATGAACCATAGCCATGGATATTGGATTTTATGTTTGATTTTGATCATACTTCCACTTCCTCAACTTACAAATTTCAATTGGAGTTGAAATGTCCATCATAAATCCTTGTAATCATAAATCAAGTGAAGATGAATTTGATTTTATCACAATTTTTATCTTTAAACAAATCACAAAGTTGTTAAACAAATCCAGCTTCCCTAATGGGCATTTTTTGTGTAATCACATGACTTCAGGACACTGCAACCAGTCGTAAATGCAAGCCAGTTGCCAAGAACATGAATTGTGATCATGTGACTGTAGGAGGTGATGCAATGATCATAAGGGCAAGCCAGATCCTAAGTCACTTTTTCTAAGGCCATTGTTTGACCCATTGTTAAGTGAATGGTGGTAAGTCGAGAACTGTAACTTTACATCTACATATTTAGAGTTGCACATCTGATGAAAGAAAGTGTGATCCCTGGAATTCTCCCTCCCTCCCCCTTTTTTTTTCATTAGAGTTGCTTTCTGTGTGATTGTCTTTTTGCTGCAACAAATACTCTGCACCTTAGTGTTGTATTTAAAAAAGTATTTGGAAATGCTGGATTTGGGTCTTACCATTGAGTATCTCAAAGCATTGAAGTTAATGACTATGCTATGCCATCTCAATTTGTTTTTGTGTCTGAATCTAAACTGATGAGGATGGAACTTGTCAAGTTAGATGTCTCTAGTATTGTCTTCAGAAATTTCTACATGAGAGAGGCTGGAATATAGTGAAAGAGGAAGACATCTGTTCCTGGGGTTACCCATTGTTGACTGGTAAAGGCATTGTTTTCCCCAGTCTATGAGAGCCACAGTATGCATGTAGGCATTTTGGAATGAGATCAAAGAGTGAAACTGAGTTCAACAATAGGGCCCTATAGGTGGCACAACACTTAACTTAATAGCCACCACATATCTAGCGAAGATACATTTGTGAATGTTACATGCATATGTGTGTGCACAAATAAAATGTGCATTTTACTCTGCTCCTCATAACATTTTCCCCTTATATACCTTGGTGCCAGATATCCTGCCCATTGGGGTAGGAGCAACTAGCAACCCATGTGATCAGAATCCTAAATAACTTTTAACAGAAAGATCTTTGCTTTTCTTCATCTCAAATGAACCTTTATTAGAAGTCTCCATAACACCATGTAATCATGGATGAATGCAGATAAAGCGCTTCAAGGAACTCTTAAGTTCACAGCCATTTGACCAGTGTAGCAAATGCTTGTTTTCTCAGTGCCCTTGCCCTGCTGTGATTCCATCAAAGTCAAAAGAATAAAAGGCTTTTTTCCCCACTTCCCCACAAAAGAGGCTTTTGTTGGTGAAGAGAGCATTCAGAATGTTCTAACAGTGTCTGAGAACATGCCATTCTTTCCAATCCCATTATTGTCTTTTCTAAACCAGTGTTGGATTTTATTTTTTTCTCACTGTTGAAGCTTGAGATCTTCCCAGATTTTAAAAACACTTTTTAATTTTTAAATATATTGCTAAGAAAAGAAGAGGCTCTGTCTAGCCAATAATGTTAAGCTGTTCTATAGTAAGGTGATATTTCTTGATGGATCTGGAAAGAAGAATCATATACGTGTTGTTATTCTTTATTTACCCTGGCAGTAGCTGATGACAGAATCTTCATATTTTAGGAAGGTTCACTGAAAAAGCTTTGTGTAAGCCTTGCAGAAAAGTGGATCCTGGGCTTCTTTTTGAAGCAGGACAGAACTGAACCATTGTACCAAGCTTTTCTTTTCTCATGGTTTCAGGATGAAGTTTTGTCATCTTACTTGAAAACTGACTCAATGTTTCTAAGACACTCCTAAGTAAACATTGTTTACAACTTGTTATCGCTAATTTGTAACATGAACATTAATCAGCTCAGGAAGAGATGCTTAGAAGCAGGGATGGGATTCTCCCGGTTCGGACCAGTTTGGGCAAATCCCTAGTTGCAGTGATCAGCTGGCTCTGGTTTGATCCAAAGATCATGTGGGTCCATCCCCCCCTGCCCCTGTGCTATACTCACCTATATCTGCTCAGCTGATTTGCATAGCAGAGCGGATTGCCATGCTTTAGCTGTGTTACTTCCCTGAAGTAACATTGAAGGTAAGTAATTGCAATAGCTGTGCAGGCAATTAGTGAACTGGTTGTTACATCAGGAGAATTGCACCCCTGCTTAGAAGTGACCCCTTGGGAGATAAAAGATGGAAATAACAAGTCTTTTCACTGGAAGTCCTATTTTTATGGATCTTACTGCATTCTGGAATCCATAGGTTCCCACACACTTCTACTTTTCATAAGGAAATGAAGACCTGACCTTTCAACAGACATTTAGAGCTAAAGATCTTGTGCCATCATTATTTTTGACCCTTACATATATTTTAATCATGTTTTACCATTTAGGTTGATATTTTATGTTAGCTGCCCAAAATCATAGAAATTGGGCAGGGTATAAATTTTAGAAAAGAAGCAAATAGAAAGGTCAGCAAGTGTGAAAACAAATAGTTTTTCAGATATTAGAATGTTCTGCTTTCCATTTCTCCTTGGTACAATAGTTGCTTCCAAGCAATACTTTTTAGGGAAAACAGTTATTTCTACAAGGCTGTTCTTTCATCTCTTTCTTCACTTCAGGTCATTGGAATAGATATTGGTTGTATTCACAGAACACAGTTCACTAAGCCAGCTATTCCCTTGGAGAACAGATTTATGATCATGTAATGGCAGCACATAATATAATATAAATGTTCAAATGTGAAGTGGCATCTTTGAAAGCCTCCTAACCACGACAAAGGAGATTGGCAGGCTGTTACTTTTTCTTCTTCCCAGAGACTCATCTCCAACATTCAAATATCTGCTATGCCCCAATCAGAATCTTTATTACCACACATGGATTTGGGGGTTTCTTAAATACCTGTTACCTTTTATTGTTTCATGTATTTGTGATGGAAATTAAAGAGGGGTAAAATTAGAATGCTTGTAGGTCATGTTGTCTGGGGTTGTTCTAGGGATTTTTTGAACATGTGGATGAAAACGTTACCCCATCATTAACTCTTGATATGGATCAGTTGTTTTAGAGTCAAACACCCACTAATGCCATTTTTAGCTATAACTAATTACTTCCAATGCGCTCTGTGTACTTATTGGTTTTTTGCTGTCCCCTACATGTTATTCTCTTCTCTTGTTGTACCAACTAGGTGTGTTTTCAAAGGCAGCTTCTGATGATGAAGAGAGAGGCCCAAGGTTGGGGGTCTCACAGCAGAATGATGGACAGTTATTAGAGCTGGAGATCTTTGTAATTCCCAAGAGTTGAGGAGAACTTTTAAGGTGCTTTTAAGAAAAGAATAAAATGTAAATGTGAGCAGTATAATTTAGTGTTTTGTCCTAATTTTGGAAATTCTTCCAATAAACCTTAATGAGACTTGGTGAAGGGTGGACTTTAAAAACCTGACTTGTGTTTGTAGTCCCTTGTGCTGATATGAATAAAAAATAATATCTTCTGCTCTTATCTATCTATATTTCTTAAAGGTGGAACTTTAGCAGACAATTCTGTACTTGGCATGACATATGACTTCTTTAGAATTGAAACTGAAGATATCCGCTGTTTTTGGCCAGCACTCTGCTGGAGGCCAGGGAGATCAAAAACAGGTGACAAAGGGGTTCACGGGGCCTCCGCGTAGCCCGTTTTTGGCTGGCAAAGTGCTGTTGGAGTGCTGCATGAGTCCCCCCGCCTCCCCATTTTGGCTGGCAGAGGCACAGTTCTTTGATATTTCATTTTTTTAAATATACGTATAGGAGTTTCTTTATTTATGATCAGTCGCTTAGCAACTGTTTGAAGGTCCAATAGATCTACTGGAAATTCTTATGATCTGGATTTAAAGTTCTGAAGATCACTGCCTCCCCCCCCCCCCCGGTCACATAATTGCAACTAAGCCAGATTTTCAGCTGTTACCAGCATCTCACATGACCCTTTTTTGTGACAGCTTTACATTTACTTCTGGTAAATACCTATCCATAGAAAACTATTAGTTCGCTTAACAGTTGTGGACTTGCTTAACAACTGCCACCAAAAAGTTTTTAAAATTGGGCTTGTTATGTGACTAACTTGCTTTATGACCTTCATAAGTTATGACCATGATGGGCAGGTTCCATTGTGGTTGTAACTCAAGGACTACTTGTATCTTGTATTTATGTAAAGTATCTAATGAAATTATACACACACATACAGAGATTTTGTGTGTGTGTGTGTGTGCGTGTATGTGTGTATGTATAAATGCCCATATTTGTCGAAAGAAATCTAGCTTGTGTTTTACCATTTTAAACTTTATACTTCATGATAATGAAAGATTGTGTAGCATTTCCTGGTCTTTTTTTATTACCTATTTCACTAAATGTTATGAAACAAAACATGATGTAATGATGAATTTTATATAATACTGATAAAAAAGCTGGAAAATGTTCAGAAATGTTTTCCAGTATAGTACAAGGACAGTGGTTCAATTATTGAAGGTTGATTGGAACACTATCTCTTTTGCTGCTGACATATAGATAAAATGGTCTCCCTTCTGTATTAGCTATTTTCCATTAAGCCATCTTTGTTTTCAATAGTCAATATTAAAAAGTCTTATGGGACTACTTACTTCTACAGAATGAGAGATAAATTCTGCAAAGTATTTTATTTCATTAAATGCTAGCTTGCCTTAGTTAAAAAATCTTCTCTTTCAGGCAGTGAAAGAAAGAATAAAAGATTCAGCTGATTTTTTCTTTCGATCAGTAAAGAAAACTTAAGTTGCCTTTTCAGTTTATCTTGCCATAACTGTGGGACACCAACAGTTTTCTTGCAAATAAGAAGGGATGTCTTCATTACCTCCCCTGCCCCTCTTGCAAATGCATATTCCAGTGGCGTTTTCCTGTTTCATATTTAAATGTACATTTTTGGGCTTGTAGGGTTCAAGGATTGCAGTCTAGTTTTCCTGATATACCTGATATATCTTCTAGGTAAACTGTTTCCTGCATTGGCGATTATATGAAATAGCAGGATATATTATAAATAATAATATTTATTATTTATAATTTAGTGTATGACATGCAATGTCATGGAAATCTACACATGCTAGACACACAATGATGATAGCCTAGACTGCTGCTTCATTCTGTTCACTACTTATGTGGCTATCTTTGCTGTACTATGTGGGTGCATTAGCTTTACACTAGCTATCTAGTGGTGCTTAGGTTGCGAGTCTCATCTCACCTCATCCACAATGCCTTTCATCTAGCCAGATTCAATGCCAGTTTCTTGATTTTTCCTACTGGAGTGATACCCATTTATCTACTCACAACATTGCATGCTTTCAAATTGCTGGGTGGACAGGGGCTAGGAATCAAGCAACAGGAGCTCACTCCGTTCTACAGAACCAATATTCTATCTTGTAATTCCAGCGTCATTAACCCTCTGTGCCACCATGTCCCCTAGGATATTACTATAACAACAACAACTACAACAACCTGGACTGGAAAATGCATAAACGTTTGAATATGTACCACGCTTTACATCCACAACGTGACATTGACGGGTTATTGACAGGTTATGCCTGCCAAGAAGAATAGGAGGCAGAGGGCTATTGCAAATACATCAAGCTGTGAAGAAAAATGAAGCTGGAATGATTATGTAAACCAAAGTACAGAAAAATTGCTGCAGGCTGTGAAAATGGAGAACATTATAAAAACAACAGAAACAAAGGGAGAATATAAGGAAAAATGGGCATGGCTTAAGAGAGGAACCATCAAGAAAGAAATGGAAGGTTTAATATTTGCTGCTCAAGAACAAGAACTACAATCTAATGCCATGAAAGCAAAGATACATAAATCCACTGACAATCCAAACTGCCGACTTTGCGATGATAAGGTCAAAACTGTTTCACACTTAATATATGAGTGCCACAAAATCACACAAACTGACTACAAAGTTAGACATGATCGAGTTGCCAAATTAACTTAAATTTATTTAAATTTACTTAAATTAAATTTAACCTTAGACTTTCTACTATTGACCTCACCCCTTTCCTAAGAAGTCTATAGCAAGTGTGCCTAAGCGCACAACCGTGCCTACCCCTGTCCCTATTGTTTCTTTTATTTTTCTTCTATGTATCCATGTATTCATAACTATGTTTTTACTTATACCTATTATCTTGTAAGCAATTGACAAACCAAATCAAATAAAAATAAAAAATAAATAATCCACTTGTCATTATGTAAAAAATATGCCCTACCTGCATCTGAAAAGTCATGGGAACATAAAGTGGAAAAAGTTGTTGAAAATGAGACAATGACAATCCTGTGGGACTTTCAAATATGGACTAATCGCCATTTGGAACACAACACACCAGATATGACAGTTGTCGAGGGCCAAAGTGTACAATTTATTGATATCGCTGTACCAGGAGATGCCAAAGTTGAAGAAAAAGAACTGGAAAAAAAATATCACAAAATATCACAACCTGGCCATTGAAACTAAATGGTTATGTAGTTTCTTGTAACAGTGATACCCATTGTCATTGGGGCACTTGGTACCATACCATGTCCAAGAATTTTACAAAACACATAAAGAAATTGCAGCTTCTTGCAAAAACCTCAGCAGAACTGAGCAACTTGGAACATCATATATTTTAAGAAGATACTTGGACACTGGTAGCACCAGTCAGTGGTATTTGTGATACATTTTTAAATGTTCAGTTGACTGAGTTTCATATATTATTATTATTAATAATGATAATGATGATAATGATAATGATAATAATAATAACAATAATCATAATAATGATAATAATATACAAAGACCTACAAATAGAAATAGAATGACTCTGGCAAAGGCAAGCAAGGATAGTACCAATAGTAATAGGCGCCTTGGGTGTAGTCCCAAAACAACTGGAGCACCACTTGAACACCATCGGCATTGACAAATTTGCCATCAGTCAATTGCAGAAGACTTCTTTACTTGGAACAGCTTCTATCCTGCGGTGATATCTATAGCTTCATCAAACATCCAGGTTTACCTATCTCAGGTCCTTGGTAAGGACTTGATAAGTAGACAAAAATGCCAAACCCAGTCTGGAAATCTAGCTGACTGTGTGATTAACAACAACAACAGCAACAGCAGCAGCAGCAACAACAATAATAATAATAGAGCCTGTACAGTCCAATCCAGATAAAGGGAAGGATGGGGAAAATGTACTCAGATTTGCAAGATTATTTTCCTTTAACATTATAATAAATGTATTAGAATTCATACTTTTGGGTTTCCAATCTGATCTAATTTGAAGGACTGACACGTTGGGACAGATTGTACTGATTCAGAACTGGGTCAGTGTATTTGCTTCTCTGAATACTTATCTTTTTTTCTTGAAGTAACCAAGATCTGGAGAAATATTACCAAGTTTAAGAAGAGACCAGCTATTGAGTGGAACAGCAGAAGTTACTAGAGAAGCTATCTTCAAAACCAGCTTCCACTTTTATTTTGGCATCATCTTTCAGAATTTCTCACCAGCTTTCTGGAAGGTCATAGAAACTACAATTCCAGTACAACAAATTGGATCATAGGCAGCTTTTCTAGTTATTATTCCTTTGCTAAAATAAAATGAAAAAAGTACCTAGTAGTAGGAATGTTTCCCATATTATTTTAATCTTGGAGGAAGCGCAGATGTAATTGCTCAATGTGGGATTTAGAGGACTTAAAAACCAAAATAAAATAATTACTTCGGTCAAGTACTAATAACATAAAACCATTACACTATACCAGTTCTACTAATGCAATACAAATTTAATGTACTTAAAGTTATTTCAGTCAAAAAGAAATAATACTGTAGGAAATTTATTTTTAACAGGTATAATAGGGTAAAATATAGCAAACATGTCATTTGTTTTATAAAATGAAAGAAGTTGCTATAGTGCCCTCAGTAGTGTGATAGATTTGTATGAAGGTTTTTATCATATTCATCTATATATTTCTCTATCTCTCTTTCCCTTATTGTCAAAATACTTATTTCTCAGTTCCATTCTGGATTCTGTGCATTCAGTTCAAACATTTTGTACTGTAAGAGAACCAAGATCTTATGCTAATTGGATAAATCAGATTTAACAATGCAGTCAGATAAACAGTTGTGGTAGCTGCTACCATAGCAACGTCATCATGTTCATGTCTTCTTCCCTCCCTCCCTCCCTCCTCCCTCCCTCCCCCTCTACCCCTCCTCCTATCCAGTAAGTGACATATTTGCTGATAGTCTGTATGTTTGCAAGGGTTTAATGGCACAGCTCTTTGCTCTGCAGAAGGATTCAAAATGATGAATGAGGATGCAGCTCAGAAGAGTGATGGTGGGGAGAAGTATAATGGAAGTAATCAGAGGAAGAAAAGACCCAAGAAGGTAATATAGAGGGGAAAAGCAAGATGTGTGACAGAAGAGTCAAGCAGAAGGAGTGGTCTGAAGTCTTAAGAATGAAGGTGTAAGGTCTAGCAGCCCTTCAACCTTTGTATTTTCATACCATTAGTGATTTTCATGTTGTGTAAAACATGATTATGTTTTTGGTGGATGGTCCTGTGTGATATTTCCGCAAAAAGAAAGCAGTAACAGCAGTGTAATGATTAAAGGCATTATGGCGGGTAGAAGTCTCTGGTGTGTAAAGGCTGTAGTATTGGTTTGTTGTCATTGCTGATAAATAGCTAATTTGCTGATAAAGAACACAGATTTTGAGTGTTGTTAAACATTAAACAATACAAACATTAATCCCAATTTGCAGTGAACAAAAGAGCTTTTAAAAGCACATTGGTGCCCATTTCTTCAATTACTATTGTTATGCCTTGCAATCTCAGTTTTGTGGTATCATGCTCTGTGTTTTTAAGAAGATAATACCGTGGTGAAGGAGAATACTGTGAATGAATGGTTGGGCATGGCACCTTGCTTTTTCTGAATCTGACAGCAGGTATTTTCTGATCTTTTGAGATTTGTCTCAAATATATTTAATCAGACAGGTAAAAAACCACAGAAAGCTAAATAATTATTCCCCCCTTTAAAAAAAAACACGCATGTAACTAAATGCTTGTGATAGTAGGATACTACAATACATGGCCACACCCAGATTTCAGCCAGTATCTCTGGGAAAGAGTATATTTATTAAACCATTTTCAGACTATAAGTAGAGATGCATTTTTACTCAGAAGCAATTGTATTACATTTGGTGAGACTGACTTCTAAATATTTCTGAGTATGATTATATGCCCGGTATTATTAAATTAATATTTACACAGCTTCATCTGTCCTTACATTGAGTTATTTTTAAATCTGTTTCATCTACATGATTACATTTATTGGTGTGTAAATATAGATTGCAAAAATGAAAATTAACTTCAGAATAAATATCAGGTTGCATGCTGCCTATCACCACATATCTTCCTACAAGAGTAGCTATAGTGAAACTCCCTCATTATATCTTGATGAAGACGCTCGGTTTGGTAGAGACTATATAATCCACAGGGGGGAAATGCAGCAAATAACCACTGATACATCTTACAGTCATTTGTTCATGTTTGTATATAATTTATACAATGTAATAACATAGATTTCCAAAATATAAACCTCTGTATTAAATAGGAACTTGAGAGGAACTCAGTACATCAGGATATAAGAAAAAACAAACTTGTCAAAACCCTTGAAAATGGGAAGATATGTTTTTCCATGCTTATGTATCAACTTTCTAAATGTGTATTTAAATTTAAATGTGTATTATAGAAAGAATACCTATTAGTCCAACTGAAGAAAACAAAAGTAGCGAAAGATATGGTAGTCCCACCCTGCTGTATAGTGAAGATTATTGTAGTATACCATAGATTTATATCGAAGCAAAATATATTTATCCCACATTATTACAAATTATAGGTTTACCCCTTTACAAAAACTAGGATCCAGTTTATTTTAAAGTACATTAGTAATCCCAACATCAATGACAATATCTTTTAATGATCCAAGTGGGATTTACTATATTAAATAAGGGTATTTTTTGCCATTATAATTCCTGGTAATTTTAGGCATACAATGCTGCTCTTGATGTTTTAATATCAGTAAGTTCAAAGGTGCTAACAAAGTGTATTCCTCAGCTGTATATGTAAATGTCTGGCTATATTTCAAAAGATACACACTATATTATTTATATATCACAATTGGTCAGATACTCAACCAGATGTTTAGATTAGACTTGGCATTTTTATTCACAAAGCACCTGCAATAAGCAGATGTTGTTTGATGATGTTAAAGTTATTGTCATGGGATATAAGCTGTTCCAGGTAAAGGTGCCTTTTGCAATTGATTTGTGATGATTTTGTCAATCATGATGGTGTTAAAGTGCTCCAGATGTTTTGGGATTCTACCCAAGATGACTATGACACTAGTTGGCACTATCTTTGCTTTCTTTTCCACAATCATTCTACTTACAAGTCCTTGTATTTTATAATTGTCTCCAATTTTCTTTTGATTTCTGTTGCCTCCAAGTATTACAGTGTCCACTATCCAGACTATTTTGTCTTCTTTTATTAATAATTGTCTGTTTGCATTTTAAAATTCCAGATTGCTTTAAGCTTTTTCATTTTCTATTGCTTTGTGTATTGTGTAGTCCCATCAGTTCTTGCTTACAGGCAAGTGGCATTTCTAGCAGAGATTTCAGTGTTTCTGAAACTTCTGCCATGTTGTTGTTTGTAGTCAGTCTGTGTGATTTTAAGAAGCTGACTAGAAGGTTCACTGTTTCTTCAGTTCCTTTACAGAGGCATTATTTGCTATATATTCTCAATTTTTGCTTTGTATGCATTTGTTCTTAAGGCTTGGTCTTGTGCAGCCAGAACTGACTCCTCTGTTTTTTCAATTTTCCTGTTCTTATTTATTGCCAGTCCTTGTTATCTGCTTTGCCTGCTTTTTTTTTTTTTTTTGTACTGGCCATGCAATATTTTGCCTTGTCATGTCTCTTTTCTATTTTTCCTTTGGTCTTTCTTGTAGGCCAGTTTCATCTCTTGAATATTCAGTCAGCCTTCATGGTGTAACTAGCTCAGTGCATCTTCTTCACTGTCCTTCAGATTATTATTATTTAAATTTATTGGCCACCCAACTGCATTGGACTCCACATTGTTATTGTAATTATTGTAAAGGTTATTCCAGTTGTGTATACAACCGACATGAAAAGGGAGGGATTTCAATCATACAACTATGGATGCTATCTTGACTGCCTTGAAGAAACTCTAGTGTCATTCCAAGAAAGGAGAAAGAAATATAGGCCAGTCATTCTCTCTCTCAGCCCAACTGATCTCATAGAGTTGTTGTGACCTTCTCTTGCTTTATGCCCTTTCTAACCAAGCTGACATTTCAAAAGGCAGAATTTGTAATTTCAGGGTAACAATCGTGTTAATTATTCTTGCTTTCAGCTCTGTTTAACTGTGGCCGCGCTCCCTGAACTGTTTTGCAAGAATGTCTTGGCAAATGGTTATAGTTAGTAAGCTAGCAAGTGTACCTATTCACACACTCATACAATGTTTAAAAAATGAGTAAGATCTTGTATGACAGACAATACACAATTTGAAAGTGTACAATTTAATATGCTGCAGGAGTACAGGCATCACAGAGTTTAGGCAGGTTTGGGGTAAACAAACTAGGGTAAAGCAAACAGGATTCAGGAACTTGAGTGCACAAAACCAGAGTTTGCTGCAATTGTTTCTAATGAAAAAGTTGGTTTGGACATTGGCAATTTCATTTCTTGAAATGTTGTGTAGAACATCTCTGCAGCGCTCATTGTAGCTCCCTGTTTGTTTTCAAGACTGTTCATAAAAGATATGTTTGATTTCCAGACAGAGACTGTGGTATGTTATGGTTATGTTCATACAAACAATAATACTTCCCGGCTTTGTCTTCATTCTACATGTGAAGGTGTGGAAGCACCAAGAGTTTCTTGTGGGATGAATGTACTGAATGGAATGTTTCAATCTGGAAAAAGCAGTCTTTAACTTGATTTCAGGCAGCACCCACACAGCTTCTTTTCATCCTCCCTGATGTGTAACTTATAATCATGCTTACTATTGCCACCACCATTGTCAGATGCCTTCCTCCAGTCAGCCACCGTTAAGTTCTAGGCAATCATTTTTTTAACTTTTCTTTCCTGTTGCCTTTTAGACAGTCCACTGAGAAGCTTACTAAGAGAGTTTTTGGGGTAGGCAATACCCCTGTCTTTGCTCCAGATCTAATGCCATTTGCAGTCCTGTTAATAATGATAACGACTGTACATATACTTGTCATTTTGCACATCACACAGCCAAGTTATGGTAATATCTACCATAGAACACTACCTCCAAATCTGATTTTAAATTGACTGTTCCATAATTTTTGAAGAAGTCCATTTAGAAAATTCTTGTCTAAATTCATAGTTTATGGTTAAAGAATAAGTCATTTGGGTTTGGATGTAAGAAGCAATTTATAAGAGGTAACCTCAAACCCATCCAAGTGTCCTCATGCATAGTGTAATAGTTGTAAGATTTACTAGATGGGGTTGTGTAACACCAGTTTTTAAAAATCTGTTTGTTGCTCTGTGAAATAGATTTAGCTAGGAATGGTTGCTTGGACAGTTCTGTCCATAATACATAGCTACATGTGATCATATTGTTTTTACATTTGAATATTAAATCTTCATTATATCTTCATTATATCTTCAAATGTGCTGTAAGACACATTTGCTATTCATGCTATTTAAGTAGCTGTGTTTATGTGACTATAACAACCCATAAGAACTTAAGGGACAGTAAAATATGAATGTAATATTTTGTATTACATTGTATTTGTAATGTAACCTTATAAATACACTTATTGGAAATACAACAGTCTTTAGCATAGCCTGATTCAAACTAATTGACTTTAAAACAGTGAAGAAAGATGACTGATGAATTGGCAATTCCATTAAGTTTTAAACAGTTTACTCCAGTTGATAAGACTGTGGTGACTGTCAGTGAGTGAGAATGCAAGCAAAGATTAGAAACACATTCTGTTCCTACTCCAAATGTCACTGTTTCATCAGAGGCACAATACTTCAGTTAGAGAACAGATCTTCTATTCAGCATCATGAATAGAAAACCATCAGGATATTTTATGGGAAATATAATGTCCATTTCTTCAGTACAGGGATTGGTTGCACTTGGAACAGCTGTAGGAAATTTGAAAACCCAACGGTTTTGAAAAGGAAAGTTTCCCATGCAGAAAAGGTCAATAGATAATACTATTGTCTACTTTTTGGATACATAAGTTGGACAGGTTTTTTCTCAAAAAACAAAGATATTTGAGGTCATTTGCAATGGCTGTCCTCAGTCTTTTCCCATGGCTGAATTGAAGTACTCTCCACCCATTCTTGAGATGGCAGAAAACAATATTAGTCTGAGATGTGTTGTTATTAATTATTAATTAGAAAAATAGAATAAAATGTTTTCCAAAGCCCAAATCAACTCAGCACTTTATAAATATATCTGACTGCTTTTTCTACAATTACTGTTTTGCATTTTAGAAATCTAGACAGAGTTTTTATTTAGCCTAGTTCTTTAGATAAATAGTAACTATTAAAAAGCCTGCTTGGTTTTATAGAAGTAGAATTCAGGGACTTTTCTGCATTTTGCTTTTGGATTGTGTCCTTTGTACTTCAAAAGAACCCAAGCAAATCTGATGCTGGAGTGTTTTGCAATGTCACGGGATATGAGTGCAGCAATTAAAATAGGAGGTTATTAACATGCATTTTTATCTGCTTCTATTTTCTACATTCATGTTATTGTAGGTTAATTAGTGTGCCAAACTAGGTATATGAAGGTGAATCTGATTTTGTTAAGCTTAATCAAAAGCAAGCAGATTTCTTCTGAGAACTCCTGAGCCCATCAGGAAAACAAATTTGTTTTATCAGCTACACATAGAGAAAAAGAGTTATAATTAGGCATAGATATCTTTTGATAATCACAGTGATGCCAACATTTTGAAAAATGTATCATGATGTAATGAGGAAAGCTCCACTTTTTTATATTTTTGTGTTACAGTATGGAGGTAAAGTTGTGATGCATGTTTTGTTACTGTCCCCCTTATTCCTACTGTTCTTCTCAAGAGTAGCTATACAGTAGTTTTCTATTTTTTCTTTTTCCATAAATGTTGTAAAATATAGTTCATTTAATTTACAGTACTATTTAATTTAGATAAATATGTATCAAGACTTATTAAGAATCAATAATACTTTTCATAGGTTTTACTGAATATGTGAGTAGAAGGTTGGGACCATATCTGCTGGCATAATCAATTTTTCTCACAATTGATGTAAGCCAGGAAGGAGATGTGTTGAGTCTCATAGAGTCACAGATTTTGTGATTATCAGATGTTGTAGTTGTTTGTAGTAATGTTCAAGGAAGTGTGTACATCATGGCCCTCCAGATTTCCTTCCTGGATATGAGGTTGAGCAAAGGGAGAGATACAAAAGTACACAAGTCTTATTTAATGTACATATCTCTATCTTTTCATCCTGTACTAGCCTCTCTGCAGATAATTCTATTAACTTAGTAATTAAATTGTTGTAAAGCTTCCCATTGTGGATTTACTCATGCAGAGTTATTTAAAATTTAAATATTTAAAATTGAATTAAAATTTTGTGCTATTTATATCACATGATATGTTTCAGCCCCTTAATACTAAATTATCAACAATAAAATGCCCCTCAAACATTAGAAAAGAATATTAAAAATGTGAATATATGAAATTTAAATCTTAATAAAATTGCAGTTGGTTTTAAATCTTTAGTAGGCAAAGATTTATAAATCTACACATATTTTGATTGTGCTGTGAAATTCAGACCTGGATTATCTATGACATTAGGCAATGCATTAACTGGCGCAAGCTTCCAAAACATGGTCATTTATCATAAAAGGCTCTCTCTTATAGATCAGACAAAGAACTTTTCTGAGTGCTGAATCACTATTAAAAGAAACATCCAGTTTATCATCACCAGTGATACTGCATAAGACACCTAAATTTTATTGAACAGTTATTTAAAATGATAGCGTGGTTTGTGTGCCAGAAATAAAAATGATTTGGATCCAACTTATTTATAATGGAACCTCACCTTTACTTATTATGTAGCATGGATCACAAATTTCTAAAATGGAATCTCATCAACATGCCTTTTAAACACTGCCAAAATCAACATTGAAGATAAAAAGTTTTAGCTTTTGAAAATTATGTTTTCAGGGTGGCCCAAGTGTATTTTCTCACCTCTGCGACCTCTACAGTCCAATTTTCTGTCAGATATATTCCTCAAACAGCATTCAGATTTGACTTGGCCATGGAAAACAAACTGAGGCAGTTGGCTGGTAGGAAAGATCATTAGTTTCCTGGTGTTAGAAACAGGAAACCATTGCTTTTGAAAAGAGTGACTGTGAAGAAGAGAATTTGTCTTCTTTGCCAGTGATTCTGTAGAAAATCAATGGTTTCTTACAATGGGAAACCATCAATATACCAGAATGACTCTGGGAATGTGGCATTCATTCTCATTCTCCCCCCCCCCCCATTCCTGCTTGGATGAAGGATGGGGCAGGAGATAAGTTTTTTCTTGACTCCAAATACTGATCCAGGAACTGAAGTGACTTTTTAGGCTCATCTCTTGCAAACATGCAAACTCACACCTTTGTCTACAAAAGGACAAAGGACTCTTTGTCTACAAAAGCTTATGCCATAAAGTTTAGTTGCTTATCACAAATGGTGTATCATGTGTTCACCTCTCTTCAGGATAGCATCCTTGTTTTGATTTATCGTGTTATTTTGGTCTACAAACTAGGACATTTCTACAAAGGACTAATATTAACCATCTTTTATGGAAACCCAAGTCAGTCACCCAAGGAAACTATATCATTTTGTGTAATGGCAGGTCAGGTCTGATCTTCATGGTGCTACAACAGGTTTTTGTCACAAGAAGGTAATGCAGTGGCCGTCTTAATATAATTTACATGAGACTTTCACATATGCCCTTTTATTGGCAAGGACTCTTGGAACATTTTTATTAACTTTTCATTAAGGTTATCAATCAAGTATTCCTAATGCAAGAGTTGTGCTTCCTGTGCACACAAAGATCAATGGGAATTGGAAGCCTGTATTCTGACAGTCCACCCTCTCTAAATTAATGAGCAGTATCTCAACTGACAATGGCACTGCATTTACCTTTTCCTCCCTCTGTGACAGAGAGTCCCTTCCTCCATTGTAACCCAGGCCTCATAGGCTGCAAGATTTCTCCGACTATAGAGGTGTATTGTTTCTTGCATATTCAGCTGCACTCATTTTGTCCAAACATATTTAATTGTGGAATTATATATTATGTACACAGTGCACTTGGTGGAAAATTTTTGTTTGCCTTTATAATGTCTTTTTTTTTTTTTTTACAACAAGTGGAATTGCATTAGCAGTAATAAGCCTTGTCCTCTGTGTTATTACTGCATCTGTTGTGGTGCTTGCTTCTGCATGAAGCTGGAATTAAATAATGCAACTGATTATACCAATGACTGTTCCTGAAAGGTGTAATAGCCCAGGAATCCCCTACTGCACCTCTCAATCTATAAATAAAGGACTGAGGCAGAAAGTATCTGCTTAGCAAGTATCTGCCCTGGGGACAACCCAGTCAGTAGGACTCAATGTCTCTTGCTGCTGGAAATGTTTCATCTCATTTGGCTGCAAAATACATAAGGGCAGGGGTGGGATTCTACCAGTTCGCAATTATTTTCTAGAACCAGTTGTTAACATTCTAAGCAGTTTTGAGAACCGGTTGTTAGAAGAAATTACTGGCCTGATCCTGTAAGGAAGACAGGAAGGAAACATTCTGGTGTTGCTTACAGAAACTGCCTTACAGAAACTGCCCCGTCCAGAAACTGGACGGGGGGAGGACAAAGAGCGGATGGAAAGCGGATGCGGAATGGAAGCATCCTTTTGCATCCTCTAGGCATTCTCTAGACATCCTTAATATCCGAGATAGGTCCCCTCTGTGAACGTTTTTTCCGTTTTAAATGCTTTCTTTGCGTGCTGCATCCGCTTTCATCCTTTCTCCGTCCGTGCTACTAACGCTGCGCGTCCGTTCCGCATCCATTCCGCTTCCTCCCTGCGTCCGTTTACTGCTGGAGCAGATTCGAGTTGTGCGGATGCGCAGCGGATGCCTAGCGGATATAGCGGATGCGTAACGGATGACAACGGATGCAGAACGGATGTCTCCCGTATGCCTAGCGGATGCAGAATGGACACGTTTGATACATTTTCCGCTCAAAATTTTTGAGCAGCTCAAAACCTTTTGAGCGGATGAAATGTCAATAGACGGATGCTGGACGGATAGAGAGGAAGCAAAACGGAGGCAGTGAGTACAGAACGGAAACATCACATTAACCAACGGATGGTAAGTGTTTTTCTCCGTTTTACATCCTCTTTCCATCCGTTGCTGCAGTGTGACAGGGGCTTCAGTTATGGCTTCCTCAGCTTAGTGCCTTCCAGATAGGTTGAGCAACAGCTCTCATAATTTTAACCAGTACCTGCAGGATAGGAATTACAAGATTCTTAATTTCAACATTTATAGAGGATACTTGCTAGGCAGGAAAAATTTAGATGGAAATAATGCTGAGAAAATACGTTATGAAAGTCTCCATGCTTCATCTTCATGGACTGACCACTGACGGAAACATTTGCAAGCTTATAATCAGGTCTAACTGATTTTTTTAATCAAAAACGTTATTTTCAGCACAATCTATTCACAAATCATTGTAGTTTAATTCATTTTCTGACAGAACTGCAAGAGATCCATGAATCAGAAACCAGGAATTTATAGTTCTTCATATACAGTAGGATAGCCAAATAGCAAACAAATGGTTTTTGGACTGAGGTCCAGCGACTCCTGATTAGGTAATTAGGCTTAATTGAGTACAGATACTTGCATGGGGGTACTTTAATCAATTTAACTGCAATTCATCTCATGCAGAATAAAATTGCCTTTTTAATGGTTTTTTGAAAGCCTACTAGCTTCAAATGGTATAACTAAATCACAATAAAATATATATCTAACATATTCATCACAGTTGTTTTCTTCTGTTTCATTTGAGGATTATTTATGCAGCATGTTTTATACAAACCTATAAATTGCCTAAATGTTTTTTTTCCTAGTCTGTGTCCATTACTTAATGTAGTCCTCTGAAAATAATGTAGAATCATTTGCACATTCTTCTTAGGGTATCTCAATTGGTTTTGCAGCCATATTTCAGTTTCAAAACACAAATATTTTGCAGTTACCTATTAATGACTGATACATGTCTTCTATAAGAAAATTGATTATATTTTGTATTGTGAACAAAACAGCATCTGTAGATCAGAAGTACAAGACTTGCTTGTTAAGATGTCTATTGAATCCCATAATTCCAATACTCCTTTTTCTTCATCTTTTAAAGCTTGTTTCTTATTTCTGTAATTTCTGCAAATCAGCCTTATGATCACAAATTATATATAGCTTTTTATATATAAAAACTGTTTTTATATATAAAGACTGTTTGATAGAAGTACAGGTGTAGATAGAATTTAATTGGGCAGGACAATAAATATTGTGCACTTTACTGACATACTGTTGAAATTGTGGGAACAAGATAATTAGAAACAGGCATTTCCAGTTGAGTTACATATCCGGAGTTTTAAAAAATGGGAAGCAGTTTCTACATGATCATGCTAAATTGAAATTAAAAACATTGTATGTATCCATTTTGTAGTTCATGCTCTTTGTTTTAACACTTCATTGTAGTTTCATAATAGATTATCTTTATGTAAATGCTGTGGAAAATCTAAGCCAGGACTCTGAACCATTTCAGCTTATCCTTATTTGGACAATTTATTGGAGATGATTCAACTTCTCATAAAGAAACTTTTGTAATAGAGTTTTATGCTGGTTTACTGATAAGTAAAGGCAAAGGGACTTATACACTCTAGTAAATGTATTTGGTGCTGCAATCAAATGGTTAAAATGAGGCCATGTAAAACCTATATAGCCTATCAACAATTAAATGATTCTTGCAAACAATAATGTGTAGATGATGGTCAGAATTAATGTTTTAATGGGAAGGAAGGCTTTTAATGAGAAGGTGGTTTTATAATTCCTGAAATGTGGGTTTTACTTTGAACAAAGCCCTGCTTATTAATTGGAAAGAGTGTTTCTTTTCTGTAAATCAATTTATCTTGAAATTAAACCTGTAGTTTGAAATTCACTAACAGGCTCTAAGTTGTTTTGGTGTCTATTTATCCCAGCACAGTTGTATTAAAATAACAGCCAAAGCATTCCTATTATTTCCATTCAGCTTGCTCGCTCGCTCGCTCCCTTGCTCTGTCAATCTGTCTGTCTACTATCTGATTTATTGGCCACCCATCTTACCATAAGGTAACTCTGGGTGGCTTACAATATTAAAAAACAAAGCTATATAAATAAGATACTACATAAGTATAAAATACAATAGCTAAAAGATGGGAAGGGAATGAATAGGATGAGCAGGGTGGGTGGGAGCGTCTGGTCAGGGATGAGTGAGATCTGATATTAATCTTTCAATTTATTTATTGCCTTCTTGCAGCTTTTTTTTTTTCTTTTACTTCTATGGAACTGGTTTTCCTGTCTCTTCAAGGCCAGTTCCCTCTGGAGAGTTAGTATATTATGTCTTCCAGACATGCTTGAAAGAGAAATGTTTTTAAAAATGGACTTCATAGAGGAAGTCTATATTATTATACCAGAAGTGAAATCTATGTAGAAGGCACTCTTTTAAATGCAGCGTTATGTTGTAGAAGTAAAGAAAGGAGGAAAAACAAGGCAAGAGCTTTACAGAGAGGTAACATTTCTTTCCTTGTATCTGTAAAGTAATATAATAGTGGAGAGCTGAACACTGATTAGAAGATCAAACACCTAGTTACTATGGTAACTGTGACCTGCTGCAAGAATAATTAATAGCAAGAAGTAATGGTGTCAGAAAGGATACCAAACTGCCCCAAAATCCTAATGTAGTTACTGATCTGAATCAGTTCCATCTGGTTCAATCAATGTAGACATATGATAGGGGCATTCTTTGTTCCTGGGGTTTGCCAATATATTTTCTTTGTGTGATCTAACACTTGTGTTGTCCTTTCTGTCTTTCCCTTGAGGCTATGACTGGAACCTTGCATGTTTTGAAGCAGAACACTCTTGTGAATTGCCTCTGATGATATAATAAGAGGATCTGGCAGTTTAATTCATAGAAGATGAGGCTACATAGGTAGCATATCATGACAATTTGTTATTATACTGAAGCATAAATTACTCTTGGTTGTATACTGTACATCTGGACATCCTCAAATTGATCATTTGGAAAATAACAATGCTTTAATACTGGGGTTTTCAAACTTGGCAATTTTAAGACTTGTGGATTTCAACTCCCAAAATTTCTCAGCCAACCATGCTGACTGGGGAATTCTGGCAGTTGAAGTCCACAAGTCCTACAGTTGCCAAGATTGGAGATGCCTACTTAAAAATGATGTCAGTAATAAAGAGTTATTGGTAGCATTTGAAGCTTAAAAATGATGTCAGTGAAAATATTAAGCTTCAAATGCTACCAATAACTCTTTATTATGAGAGCTAATAGTAGGGAGGGGGAGCTGAAACAGTTGTACAATTTATTATCAAAGAAACATAGTTTAATGAAGAAAAATAAAACACAATTTATTGAGTCCCAATATTTGAGGGGCTACCACAGGGAGAAAAGGGTCAAGCTATTTTCTAAAGCACCTGTAGGCCAGACAAGGAATAATGGATGAAAACTGAATAAGGAGAGATTCAACCTGGAAATAAGGAGAAACTTTCTGACAGTGAGAACAATCAACCCATGGAACAGCTTGCCATGGGAAGTTGTGGGAGCACCATCACTTGAGACTTTCAAGAAGAGATTGGAGTCCCATCTGAGAGAAATGGTGTAGGGTTTCTGGCTTGGGTGGTGGGGTTGGACTAGATGACCTACAAGATCCCTTTCAACTCTGATGATCTGTATCTGTTATCTGATTTAATTCACAATTCATAATTAAGACCCATCCCTGCCTCCCAAATGATCTAATATGGGTATTAGAATTAGTCCTCACATAGAAAAGAACAACATGATGACAAATTTGATGGTTGCAAAAATACAGGACAGATAGAAGCAAACCAGCCAAAATAAAAAGAAGGCAAATGGTTTGTTTCTTGGATAAGATAAGAGAGAGATATATTAAATATTGTTTTATAGACAGTTTTTTTCTTGAAAAATTAGCAGTTGTTGAAATTGTTAGGGTTATGGCTTCCTAACTTTTTTCTATTAGTTATCAGAAGTTCCTGGACTTGTGCGCTTGTCTAAGTGGCTTAGGCTTGTAAGTATGGTGAGGTATGATTGTGGGAAGAAATCCGCTGAAATTAATCCAAAGTTATACAATGAGTCAATAGCTTTAATTATCAGAAACAAGAGCCGCTGGAAATAGTGTCCAGACTGGTATTTCAATAAGTATTGTCTTCCAATAGTTTCTTGGGAAACTTCAGCTAAATTCAAGCTTGTCTGATAGATTGTTGTCTCAGATTGTTGCCTCTCTATTCCTGCAAGAACAGGAGGAGGAAAGCTTGCATAGCTCCAGAATATTGGTGATCTATCTTGCAACTCATTAGGAACCCTGCTGATAAGTGATTAGTCGGCAAAAGCATTTTAAGGTAGTAGAGCAGTGTCAATTGTAAGGCATAACAACTGAAAATAGGATCTGTGCTATTGTAGAATCAATTTACAGGTAAGGTAACTGCCAGCATTTTACAACAAAAAAGGAAATGGAGAAGTCCAAATATATTCAACAGATGTAAGTCAACAGAAAGGATTAAATATGAACAAGATATTGAATCAAGACAGAATTAAATTAGCTAGATAAAATAATAGCTTGATATGCCTATTGGCTATCTGCAAGTGGCGTTCAAAGCTCAGTCTTAACAGACAACTGGAATGAGAATGAAAGGAATTATGTGACAAAAATGGCATTGAAACATAAGCGGGATATATTTGGGATTTGAGCTTTCAGAGGAAAAACATGAACATTAATCACAAGGCTCGTACAGCTTTAGTGTCAAGTTTGTAGGCAAAAGAAATAGTCCTTGACTTATGATCACAATTGAGCTCCAAATTTCTGTTGTTAAGTGGGACATTTGTTAACTAAGTTTTGCCCCATTGTACAACCTTTCTTACCACAGTTGTTAAGTGAATTGCTGCAGTTGATAAGTTAGTAATCCGGTTGTAAAGTGAATCTGGTTTCCCAATTGGCTTTGCTTATCAGAAGGTTACAAAAGGTGATTACGTGACCTTGGGACACAGCAAGGGTCATAAGTATGAACCAGTTTACAAGCATTTTAATTTTGATCACATGATCATGGGGGATACTACAAAGGTTGCAACTGTGAAAAACGGTCAAAAGTCACTTTTTTCAGTGCGATTGTAATTTTGAATGGTCACAGATGAACTGTTGTAAGCCGAGGACTACTTGTAATTTATATATCCCTAAAATCAAAATCAAGAGGAACAGATAAAATGGACATTAGAAAAGGCCCTCAATGTTTAATGGGAAGGCAAAAGACAGAGAACAAGAACTGACAACCCTGAATTAAAAGGAAATCTGGGACACCAAGCTACACTGATTGGCACAGAGCTAGAAATAGCAACACAATCTAAAGCAGAGCTGCTGCTGCACACTGGGTCATATTTAGCTGGTTGTCCACCAAGACTCCAAGATCCCTCCCACAGTTACTGCTCTTGAGCCTGGTTTCACCCAGTCTATATGTGTACTTTTGGTTTTTCTTGCCTAAGTGTAAGACTTTATTTTTCTTTATATTGAATTTCATTTTATTAGATATGGCCCAGTGTTCTAGTTTGTCAAGATCCATCTGGATCTTGAGCTTATCTTCTTGGGTGTTAGCTATTCCTGCCAGCTGAATTTCCTGCCAAATTTGGCAGTTTCCCTTCTATTCCCTCATCTAAGTCGTTAAAGAAGATATTGAAGAATACTGAGCCAAAGAGAGAGAGATCAATTCAGCAAGAGAATGATAGATCAACCTTTTTTTGAAGGTAAACATTCCAAAGCTGTTCAAAGTGATGTTTCCATAAGTATTAGGGATTCCAGTTGGTTATCTTTCTTATATTCATTTAATTTTTGGCTTTTACTGCACACAGTGATTTTAAGTAAAGATAAACAGGAGAAGCAGGTAACTCCTTGTCACGGAGATTCCTTTGGCTACTGGTTTACATACGAATAATGTGTTGCATTCTGGTATTTTTAAATTTTACTTTCATTTTCTGTTGGGGATTTTTATCAATTGGGCAATATATTTTTTTTCATAATTCTTTGGTTGATTTATTTATTTATTAGATTTATGTTTTCTATCTGAGATTTTCAGTGGTTCATAATACAATAATAAACAATTAAATTGTCCATAGTCTGGAATTGGGCATGCCTAATTTAATGAAAAGGACTAGAGGAGAACTGGTAGTCAGGTTCCAATATCTCAGGGGCTGCCACAAAGAAGAGGGAGTCAAGCTATTCTCCAAAGCACTTGAGGGCAGGACAAGAAGCAATGGGTGGAAAGTAATGAAGGAGAGAAGCAACGTAGAACTAAAAAGAAATTTCCTGACAGTTAGAACAGTTAATCAGTGAAACAACTCACCTCCAGAAATTGTAGATGCTCCAACATTGGAAGTTTTAAAAAAGACATTGGATAACCATTTGTCTGAAATAGGATTTCCAGCCTAAGCAGTAGGTTGGACTAGAAAACCTCCCAGGTCCCTTCCAACTCTGTTATTCTATCCTATCATATAGTAAATACATTCAAGTTAAATAAAAGCATTTAACAGCATTTAACAGTAGGAACTCTGCTTTTCATACCACTACATGATATATCAGAATAACAGGAACTTTAAAATAGATGGTATTCAGTGGTGGGATTGAAATATTTTTACCACTGGTTCAGTGGGTGTGGCTTGGTGGGCGTGCTTTGCGTGTGTGCACACAATTTGTTTGCGTGCGCATACCAAACATGCACTTTGCGCAGATGCAGAGGCGTTCTAACTCACCTCCTTGAAAGCCTGCACAATCATGGTCGCTTCAGCAGCTGATGTGTAGCGCTATTCTGTGCTGTGCAAAGCAGCTGTACTTCAAATTCAGAGAATAACAGTGACTATGGGAGCCCAGGTGGGTGGGTGGGCCCAACAGCAGAGCTGCAGAGAGAACCAGTTCGGTCTCTGTGCTCACCGCTGCTACCACCTATGCAGAACCGAGCCAAGCCGATAGAATACCACCACCACTGATGGTATTGTAAGAGATGATGAAACATGTTATCTGTCATGAGTCCCTTCCCGCCCACCTTGAATTCCTTCCATTCTGACCTTCCACTAATGTGCCTTGCCTGTTAGTAGTTCAGATTCTTGTAGAGAGCTTAAGCTTACAATAAATCTTTATGCAAATTAGGACTATTGGGATTTCTTGATTTCTCTGGTACGTGGCAGATATCAATTCCATAAATCCCCCCAAATGATTCTTTTTTAAATACCATGAAGAAGTGTGATTTCCTGAAGGAGGCTATTCTGTAATGCGGATGCACCAGCAGAAAGTTCCTGTGAATCTCATCCCCAACCTTACAGAATGAGGGTCCAATAAGAGCTTTCCCAGCACTTTTGAGTTGGAAATGGTGGAATTCATTTGAAGCAAATGATCCAGCAAGTATCTCAGTGCAAAACCACACGATATTTATTATGCCCCCTAGTGGTCTTCTGCTCCTATTGTGAACGGATCATGTTTATATCATTTTGCTGGAGTTTCAAATGTTTAAGTTAAATAGTTGGATATGGTGTGTAGATGGAAAATAAATAAACTAAAAAAGACCTGAAAGCATGAATAGAAGAGATGATTCCACCAGACTGTCAATCATTTGGAAATCTGCACTCTCAAATAGAAAGATCTCCACACCACAAGCCAGGCAAACACCTGGGCACAAACAGACTCCCTCTGATACCTACAGCTCAAACACACCCCAACCAGGCACCCAGATGAAACCTAGCTTCCTAATAGATAATAGCCATCCTTTCATGCGAAGCCAAGCTGCACTGAAAGCCACCAATAGAGGAACAGAGTGTTGCCAGCCAATCAAAGCCACAAAACAGACAGAAGAAACCAGAAACACCAATCAAACAAACTCCAAGTCCAATAAACACAGACCAAGACTTCCAACCAATCAAGATGAAGAAAAAAGCATCCTGGGACAGCAATAGGCTAGCCTCAAATTTAAAACTAACGGCTGTGAGAGCCTGACCCACATACAAACTCAGTACAGAAGTCTGATGATGGCAGATGAGATTCTGCTGAAACGTTGCTACAACTTTAAAAGCATTACAATGACGTGGGATAATACCCGAAGGAAGCTGAACAGCACACATGTAAGTACCTGCGAAAACTTTAAAACACACACACACACACACACACACACACACACACACACACACATATATATATATATATATCCATACAGAAGCCTGAGGATGGCAGATGAGATTCTGCTGAAACGTTGCTACAACTTTAACAGAACTACAATGACGTGGGATAATACCCGAAGGAAGCTAAACAGCACACATGTAAGTACCCGCGAAAACCTAAGAAAACATATGGATGCTGTTTAGCTTCCTTCGGGTATTATCCCACGTCATTGTAGTGCTTTTAAAGTTGTAGCAACGTTTCTTTAAAAGCACTACAATGACGTGGGATAATACCCGAAGGAAGCTGAACTGCATTCATGTAAGTACCCGCGAAAACTTAAAAAAACAAATTTATATATATATAAGTTTTCGCGGGTACTTACATGTGTGCTGTTCAGCTTCCTTCGGGTATTATCCCATGTCATTGTAGTGCTATCATCAGAAGCCTGATGATGGCAGATGAGATTCTGCTGAAATGTTGCTACAACTTTAAAAGCACTACAATGACGTGGGATAATACCCGAAGGAAGCT
>BLBF01000026.1:16044024-16092739 GCA_015471245.1 Laticauda colubrina | reverse complement strand
TTTATATTTATATTTATATTTATATTTATATTTATATTTATATTTATATTTATTTACATTATATATTTTTTTTTCTTAAGTTTTCATGGGTACTTATATTTATGCTGTTCAGCTTTGTTTGGGTATTTTTCCACGTCATTGTAGTTGTGCTTTTAAAGCTGTCGCAACATTTCAGCAGAATCTCATCTGCCATCATCAGGCTTTTGTATTATATATTATATATATTATACTATAAATATTATATATATATATGTTTTTTTAACCACTTACAAAAGTGGTATAAAAATGAAAAAACAAAACCACTTACAAAAATGAAAAAACTCTTGAAGAAACTAATGAAATTAGAACATGACAACAAACCCGCCAACAACTCACAACAACACCTGAAACTATTAGTATGTAACGTTTCCAACAGAGAACTCACCAAAACAGAAACAGATATCCTAACCAAAGGATTCAATTATGCCATAGCACCCAAAAAAATCCCCACAGAATCCATCATGTGCAGTAGAATCCAGCATAACCAAATTAAATACAGATGAAGCTGACAGAATAAGACACCAGGTTACAAACATCCTATGCACAAGCAAACCACCCAAAAGCAACTTGCACAAAGGTGAATTCAAAGCGCTACAAACCCTGAAAAATGATAACAGCATAATCATACTCCCAGCAGATAAAGGGAATGCCGCAGTAGTAACGGACAGAAAAGACTATGAAACAAAATTGACAGACCTACTCCAAGACTCCACACACAAACCTATAAACACAGACCCAACCACATATCTGGAAAAATTAACCAAGAAGAAAATTATAACCAGCCACATAAGCAAAGAAATCAAACAGACGATCATCCCTAGAGAAAAATCTTCCAAATCCCCCAAACTATACAGCCTCCCAAAAAATACACAAAGAAGGCATACCTCTCAGACCCATAGTCAGCACCACTACAAATCCTAGCTAAACACTTAGCACAACAACTACAGTCCCATGCTGAAACCGCAGCTTCATATACTACACAGGTATCACATCAAGACTGCCTTCAAAACAGACAAAAAAATAGCAGCCATCCTTAGAAACCCCAAAGATAAAATTGACCTGGAAAACCAAGGCATATACGAAGTTCCCTGTACATCATGCCCGGCCACATACATTGGACAGACCAAGAGAAGAATAAGTACCCACCTGGATGAACACAAAAATTCAGTAAAAAAGCTGGAACACACCTCCTCACTAGTCCAACACGTGAAAACCACAGGTCACAACATCAACTTCAATGGCACCAAAACCCTAGCCACTATAGAAAATCCCAGTCACAGAATCCTCAGAGAAGCCAGAGAGATTGAAAAAAGACCTGAAAGCATGAATAGAAGAGATGATTCCACCAGACTGTCAATCATTTGGAAATCTGCACTCTCAAATAGAAAGATCTCCACACCTCAAGCCAGGCAAACACCTGGGCACAAACAGACTCCCTCTGATACCTCCAGCTCAAACACACCCCAACCAGGCACCCAGATGAAACCTAGCTTCCTAATAGATAATAGCCATCCTTTCATGCGAAGCCAAGCTGCACTGAAAGCCACCAATAGAGGAACAGAGTGTTGCCAGCCAATCAAAGCCACAAAACAGACAGAAGAAACCAGAAACACCAGTCAAACAAACTCCAAGAACAATAAACACAGACCAAGACTCCCAACCAATCAGGATGTAGAAAAAAACATCCTGGGACAGCAGTAGGCTAGCCTCAAATTTAAAACTAACGGCTGTGATAGCCTGACCCACGTACGAACTCAATACTGAAGCCTGATGATGGCAGATGAGATTCTGCTGAAATGTTGCTACAACTTTAAAAGCACTACAATGACATGGGATAATACCCGAAGGAAGCTGAACAGCATACAAACATACATACATACATACATATATACATACATACATACATACATACATACATATATATGTTTTTTTAAGTTTTCATGGGTACTTACATGTGTGCTGTGGGATAATACCCGAAGGAAGCTGAACAGCATATGTATATATATATGCAGTTCAGCTTCCTTTGTGTATATGTATGTATATACACACACACACACACACACACACACACACACAGGCACCACATCAAGACTGCCTTCAAAACAGACAAAAAAATAGCAGCCATCCTGAGGAACCCCAAAGACAAAATTGACCTGGAAAACCAAGGCATATACGAAATTCCCTGTACATCATGCCCAGCCACATACATTGGACAGACCAATAGAAAAATAAGTACCCGCCTAGATGAACACAAAAATGCAGTAAAAAAGCTGGAACACACCTCCTCACTAGTCCAACACATGAAAACCACAGGTCACAACATCAACTTCAATGGCACTAAAACCCTAGCCACTATAGAAAACCCCAGCCACAGAATCATCAGAGAAGCCATAGAGATTGAAAAAAGACCTGACAGCATGAATAGAAGAGATGATTCCACCAGACTGTCAATCATTTGGAAGCCTGCACTCTCAAATAGAAAGATCTCCATGCCACAAGCCAGGCAAACACCTGGGCAAAAACAGACTCCCTCTGATAGCTCCAACCCAAACACCCCCCCACCAGGCACCCAGGTGAAACCCAGCTTGCTAATGAATAGCAGCTTGCTAATGAAGAGCAGCCGTCCCTTAACACGGAGCCAAGCTGCACTGAAAGCCTCCAACACAAGAACAGAGTGTTGCCAGCCAATCAAAGCCACAAAACAGACAGAAGAAACCAGAAACACCAATCAATCAAACTCCAAGTCCAATGAACACAGATCCAGGCTCCCAGCCAATCAGAATGGACCAGCCTCAAATTTGAAACCAGGAACTAACTCTATACAGAAGCCTGAGGATGGCAGATGAGATTCTGCTGAAACGTTGCTACAACTTTAACAGAACTACAATGACGTGGGATAATACCCGAAGGAAGCTAAACAGCACACATGTAAGTACCCGCGAAAGCCTAATAAAACAAATATATATATATATATATATATGAAATCTATAATATATATTATACATACAAGTTTTTTTATTTCTCAGTGTTATAAAATATACCCATCATAGAAATAATGTCAGAATTTCTGATTCACAAATGCAGGTCTTCAGAAAGGTTTAAACCAGGATAGCAGCTGATAGTATAGAAAGCTTGACTTATAAGACTATAGGACAGATAATCCTCTCTTAACAATCACTTGTTTAGTGGATGTTCAAAGTTATAGTGGTGCTAAAAGAGTGGGTTTTACAACTGGTCCTAAAAGTTGTAACTGTTGTATTACCCTTATAATTACATGATCGTTATTGGGTCACTTAGTAACTGGCCTTCATTACAGACCCTCGCAGCAGCCTGCAGTCACGTGATTGTCATTTGCAACATTCCCTGCTAGCTTCACACAAGCACAGTCAATAGAGAATCTGGCAAGAAGTCACAGCCTCATGACATCCTTGTTTAATGATCATGTAAGTTCCATAAACTGCCGTCATAAATTGGTGCATTTGTTTTCTCCTTTATGAGTCTGTTGTTCAGTGGTGAAGTTGCCAGTCCCTATTGTCAGAGTGTTTGGCAGTGTGACTCCCTTTATGAGATAACCCAGGAACAACACACAGCACACAGAGACTTAAATATTAACAGTGGTTTAATATACAATAGGGATATATAGACATTATACACGCGGTGGCAAAATACCTTTACAAGCAAGCTTTTCTTCTTCTTAACACATGGAGAATGAATACTGGTCACAAAGAAAGAGAACCATGCCTGCTCATGGATACCTTTTATATACACACCTCTAAAGGGCTCTCTGCTCTCCAGTCTTAAAGGGAAATACCCATATTATGCTGAATCGCTCTTGTTACATCAGCCTACATCTGGCAGCTATTCATTGCTAGTCAGTTTCTAAATCTTAATACCTTAATACTTATTACTGTCATTAACTAAAGACTACAAATACGAACTTCTACATTCCAATTCTGTGGGATTCATTCAGAAGCTTTTCTGAGTTGAAAGAAATTTCATCTCAAATTTATATAAATTTGTAAATATGTCAAACAGTTGAATAATATTTGCATATCATGCTTACACACTGCACCATAACAGTTCATTTAGTTACCACGGCACTAGTTCATTCAAAGTTACCACGGCATTACCTGCATTTTAAAAGTTTGACTGGCAGAGCTCACAGGATGCTGTTTTTCTTCTGAGAAATGATAAAAATGAGTTACTACTTTTCCTTTGAAACAAGTCCTATTCACTGATATAGCAATGTCTATAAGTGCAGAAAATTTTGTGATTTTTTTTTTTTCCAGATACGCAATTTTTAAAATATTTATTTTGGTCACACATGGATGTTTAAATTTACAGTAGGTGTGGTAGTTTGATACCATTGCTATGGACTGAGTGACATCTGGTGGTGGTAAAAAGAGGTGTATTTATAACATTAAAAAAAAACTTTAGAAATGATCTACTCTCACTTTCATTATTCTTAAATTTAGAGTTGTAACTAGAACATGTAATTATAATATGGCCATAGCATGTGGTTTTACTTTATTGTTCATAGGACTTTTTACTGTAAGCTTGAGTGTAAACATAGTGCTTCTGTATTGATATATCAGCTTTCCTTTAGACGGGAGATGTTTCAGGCCTCCTACTACATGCCAGGAATTATTTTATTTTTATTTAATTATTTTATTTTATTGATATTTCTTATTTTTTAATCACCCATCTTCTGCAAAAGTTTGATTTTATTAGTATGAAAAATAAATAATGAAAAAAATGATGTTAACTGTCATACTATTGCATGCTTAACTTTTATTTAGATATGTCATTGGATATGACATATTCAATGACATATCTAAGTAAGTATAGGACATATTCTCCTAAGATAATAAGAATGAAACAGCAAGAATATAAAACTCTTGACAAATTGTATCAGCAGTTTTGAGCTCATAGATTAGGAATCCATTTTGTGGTAAAAAGGAAAGACTGTCTATATAAGTTTTGAATTAGCAGTGTTTTCAGGGTTCACCTCAGTTTTTCTGTACATTTTCAGTCTGCAGTGACTGGATAGGTTAAAGAATGGTAGTACCTTTTTAAGGTTTTGCTGCCTGAAACACTTTTACACTTGTATCTTTTGGACATGGATTATTTGTTGCATCTAATCTGTTAAATTGAATATCATTTTGTGAGTTAAAATTTAACAACTGATTGCAATAAGATTTTTTTTACCTGACATTTATATTCTAACTTTACTGAATAGGGCACATATCTATCTATCATTTGTGTGTATGTGTGTGTGTGTGTGTGTGTGTGTCTGTCTGTCTTCTGTAAATGTCTGTCTGTCTATCTATTTATCAAAACTACACTGAAAAAAATGGGAAAATATACGATTTGGAGAATACTTATTAATTTAGGAAGTCCACCTGCGTTTTCTTAATGAGTTGGTTAATTAATTACTCCATCTTATCTCTAGCATCTCTTCATGCACATAATTAAATTAATTAGATTTAAACTATTTAAATCCAGAGCAAATTTGGGAAATATGTGATTTTATGAACATCCAGAAGTTCCAACCCACAATCATATTTATTCGCTACCGTGGAGGAAAGCAAAGTCAAAGTCCAACAAGATTCTGGAGCTTCTAGAGACTGCATATATGAAAATTATGGTTTCTATATAAGAAACCTGGTGTGTTTGAAAAAACAAAAGACATTTCAAAATATCTTTAATCTGGACAAAAACCTTTTTTGGTTTATAAATCAAGTGTTATTTCAAACAGTAAGCATGACCTCTTGTGGCAGCTGGGGTGAATAGCTTTTACTTTAAATCATGAGAGCGACAAAGAGATCTATTGTCTGTGTTTACAGAATATGGTTTAAGGAATAACTTTATTGTACGGTAATTAGACTGAAGGAATCATAACAGTTTCTAATAATGGATTAAATATTTACTATCAGAAAATTGGTAGAATAATTGAAATAACTGAAAGCAGAAATATGAAATAAAATAATTTATCCAAAAAGTAATACAAATACTTAAAATAACAATTTATCCTTATAGTAGAATTTTAGAGAAACTGAAAAAGCTGTGTTCTAGTTAAAAAAACAGGTACTTGTTCACCTTCCTTAACCACTGCCTTTCTCCTCTCTTCACTGTGAAAACAAATGGACGACGATCTCATTATCCCTCTACCCAGTATATTATTCTTTCACTTCAGGAGCAAAAAAATCATCCTTCCTCAAATTAGAGAAAAGTTTCTCTGATCTGTGAATATTTAGACTCAACCTGGTTTACTTGAACCATCTCTTTAGAACTATGGTTTTAGTTGTGTCCCGCTTCTCTTCATTTAAACATTTAGCAACCAGTGTTCCAAAATCACTACCTCCTATTGGTGGGTTGAGTAAAACATAATTTATGATACAGTACCTGGATTAATCCTAATTATGACAATTTAATAATCTCTACATCACCAAGTAAGCTAGAGAGCTGAATTTTTGTACCTTCTTGCCATCTCTATTGCTGCTCCTATCATCTTGGATCTTAGTAGGAAGACTTATCATTTGGTTCAATATTTTTTTAGGTTGCATTAGCTCAAGGGTGTCAAATCCATGGTGTCACGGCAGCATGACATCATGTATCAGGGCTTTTTTTCCCTGTCGCTAAATTGGGTGTGGGTGTGGCCAGCATGTGACGCCTCTGGCCCGTGCATTAGCTCAATGAGTTTCTAACAGTATTGGCTTTAAAAAATTTGCACCAGTTGGGTAAAATTTTGATAGGAATTGGTTACTTTCTGCCATAAAGACTTGAAGTTCCTTCTATTATTTTCAGGTATCAATCCTAGCTTATGTTTTGAGGTTGAATAGTGGAAACATTTCCCTATTCTCTCATTATATTTCATAGGTCATGAACAACAGGAGACTCTAAGAAGATGCATGTGTTCTTTATCCCTCCACTTTGTGGTAATTGTAATTATATTTTCTCCATTTTATGAAAACGTATCTTTCAACAAGAATTGCTATAAGTATTGAATTTGGCAGTGGAAGAAAACACTTCTTCTTCAACTCCATTGGAAATTGGATGATTTATTTCTTTTTCTTCTCCCTCCTTCCCTCCGTCTCTTCCCAGCTTCAATTTTTAAAAATATTTCTCTTGTTCCATTTTAGAGATGTTTTCCTCCTATATACCCTTTTCATTTTTAAAGATGAATTGGCATTCCAATACCTTGATCACAAGTAGATCAATGAGTCCCATTGAATGTGTTGGCCTCTGAATGGATAAAGATGGCTTCCCGTTGTTCAGTAGCATTCAGGAAAGCACCAGTCAAAACTGATGTAACAACAGATTTCTTTCTCCATAAGCATTCAACAATTCCCATACGTTATTTCTAGTGAGGACAGAGCAAAACTGGATATGTCAGCAAGTCCTCTGTAAAGGAAATTTAGTGGGATAATGGGAAAGCACAGTTTTAAATCTGACCTGTAGCTTGTTTTTTTTAGCTGCAACTTAAATCAGGTGTTTCTGCTTTCTTGGAATTCTTTTCCTATCCACAAGAAAGTGTGAAACTTAAATGCATTCAAAATAATAAACATGGAACTCTCTTTTTATTTGCTATCTTGTCTGTGCTTCAAAAGATTGTGAAGTCCTGCCTATTTGGATACTGTTTTCTAGCACATCCTTTTTAAACTGTACATTGAACAAAATAATCCCATGACATCAGTATCTTTTAGAATGCATTTGCTTTGTAATTGTTGGTCAGCAGTTCTATTTAAAACTTCAAGATACGATGGAGATTTGGAATGTGGCTCTCTTAAAAATCTGCTTAGGGGAGATTTTTTTTGAAATGATTTCTGCAATGACAGTGTATAAACGTTTGTGCCATAATAGAGTTTTGCTCTACTTATACATACCAGTAAGTCTATAGATTTTTGATGGATTTAATAGAGTACTGTTCTGCTTTATTTACATGAAGATAAAACAATTCTGTCTGCATATGGAATCCCTGCAGATCAAATAAATAAGGATTAATCATTTCTCATGATTAACCCAAGTAATCATTGGTCAGAAAAAATAATGCCAGATTTTATGATGGAATGCTAAGTGACAGAAAGGAAAGACTGTGTGGAAAACAGTGAGGTGTGCATCGCAACAATGCCTACAATTGCTGTTGCTCGTATTGTTGACAAAATTTCAGGTGCCAGATTACTAAATTTGTGCTGAAAAAGATCTCTGAGTGTTTTTACCATTTTAATTCAGTCTGGTAAAAAAAGAAAAGAGTCCTCAATTTCTTCTTCTTTTCTTAAAGCATCCCACTGTGCTTTCCTAACAAAGGCAGTATCTGTTAACATAAGATGGTTTGCATCCATTTGGTTCTGCTTTGAAAACTGCCTAAGATGTTACTTTTCCAGAAGGGTGATTTTCTTAATCTTTAAAGAAAAAGAACAACATATTTTCTGACTTATTACAGTTATTAATTAATGTTTATTACTTCAACATCTCCCAATAGCAATCCTCTTTTAAACCTAAAATATTGGGCCTTTATTATGTTTGCCCATAGCACTTGCTACATATGGCTTCTCCAGCAGGGGGCTACAAATTGCGATTAATTTTCTTCAGCATAAAAATACACTTTTTCTTTATTTGAAGCTATCCTGCAATCAGAAATGAAGTGAAAGGATTTAATGGATAGAAATGCTTAGTGAATATATGAATAAATATATGTTTATTAAAATTGGCCGTCAATCTTTTTGGAGCTTATTTTTGAGCAGTAAACTGAAGTAGGACAATATTGATAAGTTTTATTTCTTTTTGCAGGAATTAACAACATCTGCTTTTCCATCAATATGAATATATTCTGTTGCTGCATTAAATTACAAATAAATCCAGGCCTTGAGTTTTAAGTAAGTGCTGTCCATGGTGCTAGTTTTTTCAAGTCATTTGAAAAGAAATCAGTGTTCATTACATTTACAGTTCATTACATTTACAGTAAAGCATAACATATTGTGTGTGTGCATATTTGTATGTGTGTTACATATGGGAATCTATGTGAAACAAAATAAAAATCAAGAGGCGGTTTGAGTTCTTTCGGTAACAGACAGAAATCCGCGATCGTGCGTGGTTTCAGTCTGGGCTCGCCGTTGGAGCGCCCTGAGCCAGCTGGTTTTAGGGCTAAGCCACCCCGTAGAGGTGGTGAAGAGGGTTGAGGAGAGCTGCATCTCTCCTCCTCAGCTGGCAATGACTGCCTTTCCCAAAGGCAGTTGAAGTGGTGGTCAGAAATGGCCACCGCAAAGAAGAGCTCGACTGGAAAAGAATGTGCAGGAGGAAGATTGGAAGTGAAAGTTTTGGCTGACCAGGTTAAATTGCAAAAGCAACAACTAAGGTACCCTGGAATTTAAACTTATAAAAAATAACATCACTCCCAAAGAAGAGTCGGAAGCAACGAAGGAAAGTTAAAAAGTTTTTTTTTTTTTATCTTCTTCTCTCCCTTTCCTTATACTGGCAACTAAGAGACTTAAATAAGAAATTGGAAAAATCCGCTTTGACATCAACAGGCAATTAAGCTGAAAATAAAACAAAATGTCAAAGGGATAATAAAGATTTCTGGACACTATTTTTTTTTTTTATAAGCAGGAAGCGAGAGAAAAAGAATAAAAGGGCAGGATCTGGAAAGAGGGACGAGACTGCCTGGAATTAAAAAGAATCTACAGTAAAACTTCAACAAGACTTCTAAAAGATACATTTTAACTGAAACTTTGTAATTAAACAGTAGAACCCCAGGAAGAGAAAGTGAAAAAAAGAGCAAAAAGAAACAGCTTGCATGTATTTGGATTACTTGGTGATCTTTGGATTCTTGGTTATTGCATTTGAATGACTAAAATTCATCGGGTGGTTGTTTAAAAATTTATACAATGGCACTACTTCTGGATGAATTGAAAATAGAACTGAAAAGGTATAAAGAAGATGCACAAGAAGGGAGAGGATCTTTTGGCTTCATTTTTCAATTCTTAGAAATGGAGATTTGGAACTATGAGAAACAATAAGAAACGTCTGCAAAACAAGAAGATTGGGACAAAAAAAGAAGCCATCTTTAATGAATAAGTAATTCTATGTGGGGAAGAAAAAGGAAAGGGGGGAAAGAGAATGGAGAATTTAAGACTTAAAAAAACAACCAAAGAAAAAAAAAATAATTTGAACAATAAGTATAATACTGGAAAGCAACAGAAGTGGGGAATACAGAAGAGAGAAATAGAGGTAGAGAGACAAGGGGATAAAAAGGGGAAAGAGAAGAAGAGAGGGAAGAAGGAAAGGAAAAGAAGTTACAAAGGACTGGAACAAGATATAGAGAAACAGGACCTATTTAGAGATAATGGGTGAAAATTTAACTGAAAAAGGGATTCTGTAAAGGTATATAAGATTGTATTGTTATATTAGTAATAGAAATAACTTTAGAAAATTGGAAACAATGTATGATTAAAATGAGGGATAAAATAGAGTAATTTAGTGAAAATGTTTGTTAATAAAATAAGTGAAATAAAATTAATGAGAAAATTGAATTAGGAAGGGATGGGAACATTTTAATAAGTTAACATTTTATAAAATATAAGTGAAGGGGAGAATTAATTTTGGAAAGCTTATCATTGTTCCCATAGAAGTATGATATTTAATTGAAAAGTAATGTTGAAGAAGTTAAGATTTTAATGAATATTAATATTAATGATAGAATTGAATTGGAATGGTATATGTTGTTTTAATTACATATATTTATATATGTTTTCTTTTTTTAAGAATATAGTGTGTATTTTAAGAATGTAGGAAGCAGAATCTGAATGGAAGTTATGTATTATATTGAATGTTATAACTTTAAGCTATATATTGAAGCCTAAATAAGAGTTAAATGGATAAACTTAAAAGATATAAAGGCATCATACTCCAATCAGTAGCTACAGGATAAACTTTGTTTAATGAAAAAAGATAATAGATAATTGAAACAGGACAGACTATATATATATATATATATATATATATAATGATTTGAATTGAGATGAGATAATTAAAATAAAATTGAGAAAATTAAAAGAAGGGAGAAGCTATGCAGAAAATGTAAAACAGTAATAAGATATGGAACAGAACATAAAAATGAGCATGAAATTGAATTGTCTGTACGAAGAAATGTAACCCAGGATTACGCTACTTTAAAAAAAGATGTTTTATTTGTATTTTTTTTGTGAATACTCAAATAAAATTTACAAATAAATAAATAAATCATAAGGTGATAAACTCAGTAAAATGTGCTGCTTACAGTATTTAATAAATCTATACAATTTTCCAGGAAACTTTTTTTCAAGAAGTGAGGTTGCTGAAAAATTAATAATAGTTCTATTTTTCTTATTCATGGCTATTCTTCAAAATTAATAGGCTAAATATATTCCTTAATATCTTATATTCAGCTAGTGTATAAAAAAATAGGGTAGTTGGAATGGGGCACATAATTACTACATAGTTAATTTACTCCTGTGTTTTTATTCAACTTTAGTGTGATAATAATACTTGGATGGAAATACAATAATTACGTTAAAATTGAAACAGATTGATTTGGGCTCAGAGTCTTGCAGGCAGAAGAGTTTAATAATATCTGTTTCAATTTATAGAATTGATTTACAGTGTGATCTGTTTTTAGAAGACAAATAAAATGATTTACTTATCACTGAAGATGTTAGGAATGTATTTGGAGACTCAGAAGGAAGCCAATAAAAACCTTAAAATTGTTACCACTTAAGAAATGGGATTTGAGACAGAACCATTAAAACTGGTCTGAAATAAGTTTCAGATATCGTGAACTCTTAAATATCATTTTCTACTGCATGGGAATAAAATACTGTGAGCTTTGTCACTGATTTGGGTGAAGGAATCAGATTTGTGGCTCTGCTTCAACTCAGCAAATATAGGTTTTTTTTCTATGCACTTAATATCATGAAAGTAATAAGGATAATTTTGAGTTTTCATATTTAGATGCTGAAGAATTAACTGAAGAGAATACACTGGTGGAAGCTGTAGGATGGATCAGTTGACCTAGAGCACAAATTAAGGTCCCAAGCTGAACAACCTGTCAGAAAGGGCAAAGAAAACCATGATTTCACTAGAAAGGAAGAAGCAAATTAGTTAAATTGATAAAATTAAATCTATAAAGGTATAAATATTTGTTGTGGCAAACAAAATTCTATCGTCCACTTCCCAAAGTTCCATAGCTGTGCTGAAGTTTTAATCTGACTTGTGAATTGTAAATATTGACTATTGGATCCTTAATTCTATCATTTGTTTATTCAGACCATTTTGGAAAAGAAATCTCTTGAAGCTTTGTTTTCTGTGCAAGAAAAGTTATGTCTGAAATGTGCTTTATACTGTATGAACCAGAGATTTAAATCTACAATAAACATCTTGAGTTTGTAGCAAAATTTGGTTGTATTTATAATTGGCAGCATAGAACAGTAAGCCATACATGTTAAAAGAGGTCATGTATATTAGCACATTTTCTTTATTCTTCTCTAAATGTTGAAGGAAACAATCAGCAATGTCAAATCTTTTCTGCCTGGAGGCCACCAATTTAGTTAAATAGTTTTTAGGAAAAAAGACACATAATAATGGATTTGAGAATGATTCTCACAAATTGCTTTCTTCTCTTTAGCTTCTTGTTTAAGATTAGGAAATAAAAGAACCACTTGCATTACAGTGTGTTTGGCTGAAATCTTTCCTTCCTTCCTTCTTTCCTTCCTTCCTCCACCATCCCCCCATCTAATTCTGCAAAGCAATTCTGAGGAGCTTACATGTAAAGTAAAAATATTAAATGGGGACAAGTAGCAAAAAGCAAGATCAGTACAGTGGTCGCATCATTTCTGTTAGTCCACCAGCCATCTCCAGCATAGAAGACCTCTGTCAGAGTCCAAGGCCAACTTGAAGAGCCATGTTTTAATGCTCTTCCAGAAGGCAAAAAGGGTGGGGAAAAGGTTTTACTTATGATCTAAGATATAACAATTATTCTTCCTACTTTTAGAGAATCTGAAGAGCCTGTCATTGTGGAATAGTCTAGAAAGTAACATTGTGAAAACCAAAAGCAAAACAGATGATGTCACTTCACAGCATGCCCCAAGAAATTAGAATTACAATGCTTTTCAATAGAATACGTATTGGACCAACAAAAAGAAGTATTTCTTTTAAGATTGATAAAAATCAATCTTTTTTTTTTCAGAGTACAAACTTTAGATATAGACTTTACTGCTATTAGATGTGATGGCCAATAGACATTACTTTAGATGGTTTTTAAAGTGACTGGACAAATCCACAGAGGTTGTGCTTTCAGTGGCTATTAGTCTGGATGGATGTGTATATCTGAATTAAATACAGCATATATTAAATATCTGGAAAGTGCCATTAGAAGAGACAGTTTGATGTAGCAGTTATGGTACTAACCTAGAAATAGGATAATGTAAGTCCACATTAGTCATGAAAAACAGCTGGCTGACCCTTAGGGCAGTCTTTTTCTCTTACCTAACAAGGTTGCATTTTGGGGTAAATAGAATGGAAAGAGTATTGCCACTTTAAGTTGTACATGGGGAAAAAAAATGGGATAAAAATATAACCAACCCGCCCCCCCCATCTGCCATGTTCAAACTTTTGATCTTTGTGAAAGCATCTGTTGACCGTATGTGACACAGAATGCTAGACTAGGTGACTTAACTTCATTCAGCTGTGATTTTTTTTGTTCTTAATTGTTTCTTTTCTCTGTAATCATTTATTTACAATAAATATGATGTTTAGCATGAGTTCTACAGATCCATAACACAGTGCTCCTGTATTTTACCTACTTAAAGTATCTAGAATATAGCAAATATATATTTTATAACGGAAGAAGAAACTCATATATAGGATATTGATCATTTATTCAGTAACCATCAGCGCTGAATGAGGAGACTTTTGATTGGTTCTTGAAATTGTGGCATCACAGCCTGCAACCATGTCAAAACAATTATAATGCTTGACAACCAGGGTGCAGTTAAAACAGTTCAGTGTCCCATAGTCACATGGTTGCCATTTGCAACTTTCACTGTCAAGTAAACCAGTGGTGGTATTCAATTTTTTTTTTACCAATAGTTCTGTGGGCGTGGCCTGCTGGGCGTGGCAGGGAAAGGATATTGTAAAATCTCCAGTCAGTGTTGGTATTTGCTGGTTCTGCGAACTATTCAACATTTCCGCTACTGGTTCTCCAGAACTGGTCAGAACCTGCTGAATACCACCTCTGAAATAAAGTCATTGGGAAAGATAGCAGCAAGTTGCAGTCCTGTGACATTGAACTTAATAGCAATATGTGATTCGCTTAACAACTGAAACTGCGCTGCTTGGCCATGAAGTTGCCAGTCCCAATTATGGTTGTTAATTGAAGACTATTTGAATATACCTAAGGTGCTGGAAAGATGAACCTCGAATCAGAGTATCCTTGAAGGAATTATGTTGCATTTCATCTTTTCTTTCCAAAATTAGTTGCAATAAGCCAGTGTCAGAAGAGGCATATTTTCTTCTGTTCTTTTGAGCTCACTGTGCATCTGCTTCCTCTCCTACTCACCTCCTACATGCCATTTGTACAATAATTTCAGCTCCACAGTGCACTCAAAACAGAGAGAAATAGTTAGAAAGGAGAAAAATGCTGTACAAAATTATATTTTTCCCCAAACAGGATGTTGAATATCTGGTCTTCTGATTGATACTACTTCTTTCCTTAAACTTCTTTCCTTCTTTCCTGTGAGGAAGCACTCAATAACTGTCCACTTCTTGATGCACTTTAATAAAACAAGGCCTGTTTTTTTACCAACTTAATGTAGAACATCTTAAAGCCAATATTAACCAAAGACTACCTTCTTCTTTTCAGTTATGTTCGCTTGCTTGTGATGGGCTATTTAGGTTTGTTTTTTTTTTCAAATAAAACTATAGCCACAGCTCTGCAGCAGTTGTTATTAGAAAAGTTGAATTTATTTCTAGTTTGCATAGCTTTCAATATGCATTGTGTGTAGTTCAGTGATGCATAAAATGTAGCTTAAGTCCCATATTTGGACTCATAATATTGTTTCAGTGGTCTCCTACTGTAGAATGGAGCTCAACTTTTATTTCCTTAACAAACAAAGAAACCTTTGGAATAGTTAAGGTGTCAAAATGAGTATTTTGAACCTTATAGTTGCTCAAAGTACCTATTTTAATCATATAAACCCATGAATTCCCTTTCCAACAGTCTGGATACTATAAATGAGTTTCTTGAAGCACTCCTTAAACTGATGGAAGGTAGATGCTCTTACCTGCACAATGGCTTGATTTTAAAAGCATTTATGTATGCCCATATAGTACTTTATTACTTGAATAATACCAATAAAGCAAGAACTGCTAAAGTGCTAATCCAGCATAATCTCCCAGAACAAATTAATATTACATGAACTGTAGACAAATCACCAGAATGGTTATGGTACACAATGATTATCAACTCAATTCCTAATGAATCTGAGAAGTAAGCTTCACTTAAATTCAGTGACACAAAATTCCAATCAAGCAATAAACAAAACTGAAATGGGGTTTTCTATTCTGTTAAGTCTTTCTTGGCAATATATTTTCCATATTTTCTATATCACTATATTTTCCAAGTGTTGCTGCCCAAGAGCTGAAGTGGAAAATTTTCCGGTCCTATTGTGGAATCTCAGGTGATCTTCTGCATGAAAATAATGTATATTTGCTGAACAATAGTTTAGGGCCTTCTCCTTCCAGAGAATGTTCCATGCACAACTATACACATCAAAATCAGCATAAAAATAAACATACCCACTCATAAAGCTAATTATTAAAAGCCTGTGACTAAACCACCACAGTAAAACAGCAAATTCATGTTTTTTAATACTTTAGTACTTTTAATACTTTAACACTTCTGGAATCTAGATCTAGAAGAAGGAAAGAAGAAGGAAGAACCTACACTCTTATAACAATTAGCTCAGAGCCTCAAAAGCTCATTGGGACATTGTTATAAAATGTGAAGTGACATTGCACATAGTCTTCTTGAAAAACGTCTTCTTATTTATGTGGGATGTAATGATTTTCTGAGTTCTCATGCTGAAATATGATATATGCACACACACAAACACCCCCCTACACAATGTACACACACACACACACACACACACACACACACACACACACACAGGCTTATGAAAAAGCACTTTATGGAAGGCAAAGATAAGAGCCATTAATTTTCACGCTGCCATGGTATATATTGTATGTTGTTTGGTTTTGCATACCACAGTGCATGGTGGAAAAACTGGAGGGGCTTAGCTGGTGCAAGTAGAAGATCATGAGGTATGACACTATGATATGATTTAGGAACTGAAGGAGAAAAAAATAAGTAGTAATGAAAACATAAATATATGGTATATGCAATTTGTAATGACAATTAAACCTCCTAGTGATGACACAAATCCAGCTGAATTGGTGAGAAATGAAAAGAAACACTTTGAAAAGTAGATATGAATATATTACTTGCTTAGATTTATACAGTCTGCCTTCATGAATATGTAACATTTTTTCTAACTATGGAACACAGAAGAATAGCAACAGCAATATCACTTAGACATAAACTACTTCATAGCCCTCTCTAAATGGTTTACAGAATCAGCATATTGCCCCCTAGCAATCTGGGTCCTCATTTTACTGACCTTGGAGGGATGGAACTTGAACCTGGTGAGATTCGAACTGCCAAATTGCAATAGCAGTCAGCAGAAGTAGCCTGCAGTACTGCATTCTAACAACTGTGTCACTGCTGCTCTTATCAGATTACTAGTGTCCTTCACTAGCTATTCTAGTGATAGATTCTATCTACTTTGATTCTATCTACTATTCTATCTATCTACTTTGATAGAAATAGAATTTCTCTGATAGAATTTCTACCTTTTTTTCTTATTTGGGCAACGAAATGTGTTTGCACTGATAATTATAGTGTTGGTATTCTACTGTACTTATGAACTTGCAAGCAATTGCCCTTTATTAAAACATCCAACTTTGTGGCTCTATTTTAGTTAAATCAATTAGTTAAGTCAGTTTGCCAGACACTTTTAGGTTTCTTTTTAAAGTTGACTGTTAATTTATAATTAACACATGTGTCTTTTGGTCATAAACATACAGAAGAACAACCATAAACATACAGATGAAAACTCCCCAAGAAAAAATAAAAAACAAAGTCCCCAAATTTTGTGTTTCTGTTTTCTAAAATTTTGTAACAGATTAAATTAGTAAAAAAGATTAAAAGATTCCAATATTAATTTATCAAAGTTTAGAAAGTTTATTTAGCATTTGACAGCATTCATACAAATGGCCAATACTGGCTATGAATGTGAGTATTAACATAATAGATTTCCTTGAAACATAAACAAATTAAAAAAGGTATAAGTTTGCAAGGGAGCTGGATAGAGAAAATACCTTCAACATAACTTTGCTTTCCCTGTTTTAATATTTGCTTAACTGTTCATAATAATAAATAGGCAATAATTTTTCATAAAAGGCATAATAATCTACTTCTGCTGAAGCCAGCTGCCTACAATCTGGTAGTTCAAATTCCACTAGGCTCTAGGTTGACTCAGCCTTCCATCCTTCCCAGGTGGGTAAAATGAGGACCCAGATTGTTGGGAACAATATGCTGACTCTGTAAAACGCTTAGAGATGGCTGTAAAGCACTATAAAGTGGATATAACTCTAATAATGCTAAGTGCTATTGGCATCATAGTAATAGGCCATCACCATCATCATCTCATCCAGATTGTAACCTTGTATCAAACATCTGTCTGTCTCTATGGCAATATTTTTTATTTCCTGTGATAAATTTATATACTTGAAATATTCTTCAAATGTTTGCATAATACATTAAAAATATATATTTTCTGTCACTGGTCTCTGCCTTTTTAAAATTAAACCATCATTTATTACTAGATAAATATCTTGATTTCCATTGTTATGACATCATCAAGGTACCAGAATCAGAGTTAGGGTAAGAATATAGGATCCTTTCTGTCAAATTAGCTTTTAGCTTCTTTCAGGAATCCAAAGAATTTCATTAATATATGACTCAATGCTTTTTGGGGAGATATTCTATATTAGTGATTCACTAACACTTATCTAAATTAAACTGAAAAAAACTACTTCTTCTTACATAAAATCCCCATGGGTCTTTTAACTTAGAAAGGAGGTGCCATAAATACTGTGTCCAAACCCCACATGATTAATTGTGGGAATACTCTTTTATTTTTTAATCTAAATCAGAGTAGGAAAAGGAAAGAAAGGCTTAAGGCTTCACTAGTATTGTGCAGAATGTGTAAAAGGTCTCACTGTTCTGGTGATTTGAGAGAGAAAATGTTAGGGATAACATTGTTCACCCTAACTGTTTTAGGTGAAATACTAACTATGAATCATAGTTAGTGTATGCAGCTTTAACTGTAAAATAGCAACTGTGGGTGTGGTTATGAAAACCATATAAAAGTAGCAAGGCTACAGCTTGCTCTCTCTCTCTCTGGCTTTGATGATCCCTGAATACTGCTTGGAAGCAAGACTGCATTGCTCGAACGGGAGAGACAACAACGGACTGATTTATGAGAACTGACAATAGGATATTCTACATGGACTTTGATAACTGAATATCCCTGAATGGACTGACTACATGGTAAATGAATATAGGACTGTTTTTGACTATGCTATAAACTTATACTGGAATAAAATATATTCTTGATAGCACAAGCGTATCTGTTATTTTTACTGTATGTTAATAAACATACAAGCTTAGCTCACTCATTTATCTGTGTGCCTATCTGACTAACGCTGCACATTCTGTTTAGCTTGCCTACCTAACCCTGGTTGGGGAACTCAGGCTTAACAGAAACTATCTACTTACCCTGAGTGATAAGGAATACAGAATTTTGGGCTGATAAGCTGCACTTTTGGTGAACAGGTACACTCTCACCACTGGCACCCTGGAGAACATAATCCTTGTCTTAGTGGAATTTCCATTCACTTCCCATATCTGTGTTTTGCTTTCTAAAGCAGTATTTCAATTTCAGCGACTTTAAAGAAGTGTGGATTTCAGCTCCCAGAATTCCCTGGGCTGCACGCTTGCTAAGGAATTCTGGTTGAAATCCACTCACTTTAAAGTTGCTGAGGTTAAGAAATACTAATCTAAAGGCTATCTAATCTCCTTTACAAATGGTTTGCCACCCTAATAATTAGTTAGGAATGACACAGAAAAATATATTCCACATAAATTAAATCATATTGCTTTACATCCTAGTGATGATATAAGTTCAGTTCTATTTTAAAATGGAAAACAGCTTTTAGTACATTGAACATTATTATAAGATCCCTAATTTCTGCCTTAGAACACTGACATTGCAAAGTTTTAATATATATTGTAAAATAATTTCATTTCTAAGTGTACATTTTGGATAGGTTTAATCAGTTATTATCAGCAGCTGTCTGATCAATTTCACATCAACCTGTTTAGGTAAACCTAGAAAGCAACAGCTCTGCAATTTCAAAGTAGCAAATTCTATTTTGGAATGTCATCTTTATATTTTGCTAGGCCACTTTTTAGCTATAGATTTTGCCATTGAAGAAAATAAAATGGTGCCTTAAACTATAATTAAACTGTAATTGCCTCTCTTCCTCAGTGTTTTCATGATACAGTCACTTGTTTTTATTTTAGAGAGGTGGAATCTAAGGCACCATTTTATTTTTTAAAAAATTCCTTTTACTGTCATCCTGCTTTTTTATTCCTAACATAAGCATTTCACAATTTTGTTTGGAATAATGATACAAATCATGATTCCACAACAGATGATGACACTCTTCAGCTATGTATAATATAATGCAGCCAAAGATACTCTATGCTTTATCATCCTTCCCTCCTAAGAGTCCAGCTGAGTAGCATAATAGAAGCCTGGATTATGTTCTGGTTTTTTTCCTCCTTAAGTCCCTTCTCTAACCAGAAGCAGACTGACTGTTTAATGCAGTTCTCTCAGTGCAGCCTCTTGTGGAGTTGAAAATGACACAATACGGTTCCGACTGTACCCAGACCTCCCCCCTCCCCTCCTTAGCTCCAGCGCAGATTTAGACAGAAAGCTGCCTTTTGCAGACAGAACAGACTGCAGCTGGTCTGCTCCGAATGGAGCAGTACTGGCCTCTTTTTAGACCTACTTTGCTTTAGGGTGGGGGGAATAGCTCTGGTAGAAAAGTGGAAAGGGGGGGAAACCGGAGTGGTGGCTTGTGTGTGCAGCTTGTCATCCGCTTCAGCAGAGACAAGCGAGTAATTAAGTCAGACTGCACCATTTTCTTCTCACCCTGTAAGAGGGTGATGGTGGCAGCAGAGGCAGGGAGCTGTCCACCCCCATCTACCCACGGACCCACCCACTTCCAGCCGATGTACAGAGGTGGGTTTATCTTGGCTTTCCTCTGAGAGGCATAGTCCATCTGGAGGAATCCCAATAGATCTTTTCAATGTGAGGAAACTCTCTTATATTGGATGGATTTTTGTTTTTACCTGTCAGAGAAATTTCCAGATGCTTCATGCTTGCTGCAGGGAATTCTTCCTGTGCCAATGTGTGCATATTCTGTGTTCATACAAGGAGATCACAAGAGACTCTTAATTCAGGGTATCATACTGAATTATGGATGCTGCAGAGACTAGAGCACAGCTGTGACCTATTGCAGACAGCTTGAGGAGGAGGAGGAGGAGGAGGAGGAGGAGGAGGAGGAGGAGGAGGAAAGGAGAGGGTTGCCCAGTAAATATCTGGCTTCCAGCATTACATCGGCAGTGTCCTTGTAAGATAAATAAACCTTGGATTCCTGGGTACAGGAACGGAGACCTCCAAGCTGATATCCATTTTTCAAAATGGCTCATGCCGCTGCTTCTATCAAAAAAGTTCGGGAGGCAGAAGTTGATGAAAGGGAGAAGGAGAAAGAAAAGGAGAGGAAAAGGCAAAGGAGAATATCTAGAGAAAATCGGAAGCGCAAGGTATGAGCAAAAACCATTTCCCCATCATTTCCCTTTATTGTACTGCATAGTACAGGATACCTTCAGGAAGATAATAACAGCATTTTTGTTATTTCATTCCAGAAGGTCTGCATGCCTTTGCTTTTCAAAAATTATTGTATGCTTTCAGTAGTCTTGCTGCACTGAGAGCAGCAGTGTAAATAAAGCTAGTGACACTAATACATTGTTTTTTCTTTATCTTCAAACCAACCAAGTCTGGTTTGATCACTTTTATGGCAGATATTTTTTAGGCCTGATCTAGAATTGTTTACTGGCAGGCAAAAAGGGACTTTGTGCTCCATTTAATCAGGTTTGGTTTTGAGGTTTGTGGCACTGTTTTTCCTCTTTCTTATTCTTTGCTTGAAATGGCATGCAGTTTCACATCAAACCCTCTAAACAAACTGAAGTTCTTCTGCTTGCAGTGATGACATAAATGTGCTATTAGGTTTTGATATTCTGGTAATATCTACTCTTTGTATATTCCTACATTTCTTAAGCCAGGCATAGAAAAATGATGTATAGAGTATTTTTGTTTAAACTAAATTCGGTTGAAAATAAAATTTGGCCTTATTGTCACTTTCAGGTTAACCATTCTTGTATTATTTCTTTCTGAAGCATTGTAATTCAATTGATTTTGAATTGTGATTCAAACAGGGAAACAATTGACAGTTGATTTGTTTTTTTTTTAAAGTAAACACAGTCACAAATATCAGCCAAATACTAACAAATGTTTCGTTTTGCTGGTTAACAACAGTTAGCTGTTTAACTACTTCACATATTGAATGAGAAAATAATAATTCTGAACATATGCAGGAAGTACTTCTGAAATTATATTGCTTAGAGACATTTCATGTAGAGAATATGTTAATGGGCCTAGAGATTCTAAAAATGTACTGTCACAGGTATCAGTCACACAAGTGTTTTTATTTCTGTATTTCACTAGTTAAGTAATGCAAACTGAATCTCTCCACAGGCGTTGAAATAGATATGAGCGTTTATTCCATCACATTCTATTTATTTTGCACAAATAGTATAATTTCATATGGAAAAAGCAAAATTTTATATGTGAAACAACATTAATATATAAGAAATTCCTGCCTATTTTAATTCTTCTTTATTATCTTTTGTACAAGTTGTCTTTTGTACAAAAGTTGTTCGTATTCTATAACACTTATCTTTTGTACAAGTATCTTTTGTACAAGTTTCTTTTGTACAAGTTGTTTGTATTCTATAACACTTCATAGCAAACTGCACACACATTCCATCATCTATATTATGCTTAAGGTTAAATAAATATGTCCAGTCATGCTTCATTTTAATTTACAGATCTTTTCACAATTACTAGAGTTACTCTTCCTGCTGTTCTTGTTCAATACACGCCTAGTCTGTTTATCATTTTCTTATACTGGCATTGTGAAATGAATTAATGAATTAATGTTAATACTTTTTTCTTAAACTGCCAATTTATTATGTTGATAAATACCTTTGTGGTACTTGAAGTGATATATCCAACTCTTTAAAAGCTTTGTTTATTGTATTAATTGAGTTGCAATAGAATTTTCTATAGCATAATATGAGTATCATTTTAAGTATAGCCACAGCTTGATACTCCCAGACAGATAGTTTTCAGTATCCTAATTTTTCAAACAGAATGTTACAGAAATAATAATCCCTTGGTTGTGATTTTGTTTCAATCGACAGGTATACTAAAACATATAACACATGAATAAAGCTCAAAAATGCATGTAGGTAATGTGCAAGGATTGCATAGTTTGTGGTGATAAGATATTGCAGATCTCTGGTTTTTAAAATAATTTTAAATGTGATGCTCGGCTTTTAATTAAATTGGATATAATTAAATCAGTGTCTTCTGATATTTCCTTTTTATATACTGCTCTACAGCCTTGATTAGAACCAGAGACACATAGAATTGGCCAGAAGTTACTAATATAGTGGCCACAGAAGATGGAAAGATCAGGATGTTTTAGTATAAGAAAAGGCCAGTGTTGCTCAGAATATTCAAGGAAAATATTATAGTTACGTTTGTTTTCTTCCATTTCATATTCTGCCATCAGCTTCTCTATGCCTGTCTTTTACTACAGCAATACAGTATTACATAAATAGGTACCTTAGCTGTATGATACACTTGCTTTGTAATAAGGTGAATTTGGTTTAAATTTATTGGGTTTTTTTCCTTGCAGAGGTATATATTAATGAAAGCACATGCATGATAATTGCCATAATAGTACATTTGCTGTATATGTAGTTGAAAACACTGAAAAACAGGAAGTGTCTTCAAAAATTGGAATGAGAAATGGTCATTGTTTGATGGTTTCTTTTTTAACTTTGGAAAAAGATACAAGTTTTCCATATAGATATACACATAAATGAGTTTAAGTCTGACAAACTGGATGAGAAATACTATCATGCACAGAAAAAAGTATCATTTTGTTCTGGCTATCAAAGAGTGAAGTCACATGTTTTCTCTGAGTAGTTCATATAAACACTGGGGTTGTAATTCTTCCCAAAAATTCATATTGGAGAAAGGAGGATGCAGGAAATGCATATTGAGGGAGGGGCATAGAAGAGAAAGAGATCTCAAATCTTAAAATTTATGGAGCAAATGAGCATGTGTAGAAATATATGGTTAAACTTACACGGGCATTGAATCCTTTATGTTCCCACTGCATGTCTGATCCTGACCATTATATTTGCAAACCATGATTTATCTCTTTATACAATAGCAAACCCAACAAATCATGGCTTAGAACAAAAATTACAAGAAATTTTTATTTCTTATAAAATGTATAAACAGAGAAGTTCAGGAAGAATATTAATTGATATATTCACAATGTTAGGTGATGGATAAATTTCAATGTTTCAATTTGGAACCTATTTATAAACTAAGATAGAAGAGAAGGTTCTGGCTCTCTAGTTGAGCTTTGGTCAGCAGGATCAATAGTCATAAATATGCAAATATGTAGAAATGCGGTTCCTGAAAACATTAGAAGGCTGAACGATTCCTACTTTTGACATAATGGAAGATACTTATTTATTCATTTAATTTATTAATTCTTTATGAATCAAACCAAAGTCGTAAAATAAACAAATAGATTTATCAATAGATTTCTGAGAACGATAACCAAGAAAAATCATAAGACAAACAATTACCTCAGCTAGTGAAGGCTATTGCTGAGTTAATCAAGTCTTAGAGAGCATCTGAATAAGAAGCTTTAAAAATTGTAAGCCAAGAAAAGAAGAAAAAGCTAAAAAAATGAATTGGAACATGGAATCCTGTGAAAAACAAGAAAAATACAGTACATTCAAATGTTTTCAACATGCTACATTACCTTTCCATTAGAAATTATAGAAGCCCTTATCTTTCTCTAATAGGGTAATTTTCTGTATGCATTCTAAAATGGAATAACCCAGATATGACAGTCTCACTTCAGTGACTTTTGAAGAAATTCAACACAACACAATTTCTCAACACGAAGAGCAAAATATCATCATTGCCCATTTCAAACTTAGGATATGGATAACCTATTGTGTTCAGTATGATGGTTTGAGAGGTATAAAAAACAGAAAACTCCCAAGGGTATAGCATAGTTGGAATAGCTATTTAATTTTTTTAACACTACCTCTAAAGCCATTCCTTTTATTCTGCCTTGTTAATTTTACTCTGCTTTAGTGACAATGCCAGAATAGACAAGGAAAATAAGAAGACAGAATAGATAGGAACGAGAAATATAGGTAGCAGGAGGTTCAGGAGTAAGGAAAATATGTTGATTTGACATAACAAAAAATTTTGCTGCAGTTTTTTTGTATCTGCTCATAATTTTGTGTTAAAAACATCACAAAAGACTGTGGTGAGTGTAGAGCGTTAGAATATTTCCCCCTTTTTGTGATCTGATTATGATTCAATAGTCCATGGCTCAAGGTTTTTTCTTCTTTCTTTGCTTCACTCCAACACCTTTTAAAAATTATTTCCAGATCTATCTAAACGCAGTCACACATGGACAGTGTTCTGACCCAGCTCCCCAAACACGACAAACTCTCTGAACTTAACTCAAAGATTCCTTTATTAGGAGCTCCAGCAACCCCAGCAAAAAGTTTTTCTCAAAAGTCCAGAGCCGGCTGGGAGATGTATAGTGGTTTGTCACATCTATTCCCCTGTCTTTTATCCCCAGAGCTAAGATGGGGCTTCGTTAACAATGGTAGCTCTTCCTTCCCAGGGATCAGCCCATGGATAGTGTTAAGCCTGGGTTCCCCAACCAGGGTTAGGTAGACAAGCTAAACAGAATGTGCAGCGTTAGTCAGATAGGCACACAGATAAATGAGTGAGCTAAGCTTGTATGTTTATTAACATACAGTAAAAATAACAGATACGCTTGTGCTATCAAGAATATATTTTATTCCAGTATAAGTTTATAGCATAGTCAAAAACAGTCCAGTATTCATTTACCATGTAGTCAGTCCATTCAGGGATATTCAGTTAGCAAAGTCCATGTAGAATATCCTATTGTCAGTTCTCATAAATCAGTCCGTTGTTGTCTCTCCCGTTCGAGCAATGCAGTCTTGCTTCCAAGCAGTAATCAGGGATCATCAAAGCCAGAGAGAGAGCGAGCAAGCTGTAGCCTTGCTACTTTTATATGGTTTTCATAACCACACCCACAATTGCTATTTTACAGTTAAAGCTGCATACACTAACTATGATTCATAGTTAGTATTTCACCTAAACCAGTTAGGGTGAACAATGTTATCCCTAACAGATTTCCATTGCTTTCTCTCCTCTGCCTTCTGCGCATCCGCACATCAGGCACTCGAACCAGATGTTTTGCCTTTTCCTCATTAGTCACTTTCAGATCTGGGGGCTGTTGACTCTCCAACTGAGGGCTGACAGACAACCCAGGGGCCACAACAGGCATTTTTGTAGGACTCTTTCATAATATTTATACATGAATTCCAAATCTCTAAATTGAATTTGAATTCTTTGAATTCAAAGAGGATGTGACATGGTCTCTTCACAATCTGGCTAGAAAAGCTGGAATTATTGTTTTTAAGCACTTGAAAATTTTACTATTTTATGTAGTTCCCATTATGTTTCCAGTCATGAACATCTTAAGATGTTTCATGTTTAATAATGCACATCCTGCTTAATTATTTAGTCTTTTTATTATGTTGTATAACAATTTTATGCTGCTTGACATTTATGAACTTTGAAGCAGACAGTTGGATTACCATGTAATGAAAATCATCAAGTAAGCCTATGTTTCCTGTAAAGTTTATTTTCAGACCAATATTTAATGATAGTAAAGTTGGATTATTTAAGTTTTTGGTAAAAAAGTTATTACAGAAAGAGTTCTTTGGATCCATAATAAATCTTTTAATATAGATTCATTCCAAACATTAAAACATTTTTTTAGGTATATTTAAAGCACTTATCCCAATTTTAAATACATCGTGGGAAATTAACTTTTAACTTTGTTTTAAAAACAAAGCTCACAGATATTAACCTTTGGTAAAGCCTATTAAAACAGATACCAAATAGAAACTTACAAAATGAAAATTAAACCAAATCTAGTCTAAGCCATATGGTCATTCTAACAATTATCAAAAAGTACTATGTATATTAAAGGCCCAAATCAAACAAAAAATTGCACATTAATACTAGGCCTTAATTATGCAGCTACCATATCTAGTCTGTTTTTTTTTTTCTGTTTTGTTGTTATCTAGTGATCTTCTGGACTTTCATAGGCCTGATATGATTATTTTATGAAATATAAGAAAACAGAAATAAAACAGTGGTATTCCGTCTGGAAAAACGTGAGGTAGACCGGGTTCCAACAACAAAGAATTATATACAGCAGTGGAAAAATGGAACATTGGTTCAAGCTGCGGCAGCCTTTTTATAGGGATTTGCCTGCCGGCTTGTAGCCAATGACAGGTATTTAGTTTTGCCGCCTTTTGAGCGGTTTCTTGGATTGGTTCCTATTGAAACAATCCCCATTCAGGTTTTTTAGCCAATCAGAATCCTGTGTTAGGAGTCTACTATTCTACATACAGAACACCCCTCCCCTCTTGGTTTAGTCCTACGTGGTGACGTAGTCGCGCAGGTAGGTGGGGCTTCTTTTGACTCGACTGGACTTGCGCGGTTCATTCCTGCTGAAGACTTCGACCGGTTCAGATGGGGTTACTGTCTCTCCGGTCCTTCTCCATGGAACCGCCTGGAAGGGTGAGTCAGCCATTTTACTGCTGCCTGAGTTTCTTAGGCCGGCGGTTTTGCCGCTCCCTCCTGGTTTCTTCGGGCAGGTTGAGCTGGCCTGGCTGGCCCCTTCGAGTGGACTTTTCTCGCAACTTTCTTCTAACTGTAAGTCTCTTTTTTGCTCTTTTTGTTTGTTATCATATTCTGTGTTTAATTTAAACGGTTCTTTATTATTTTCTTGTATTTCCCCCCCCTCCCTGGTTTGATTTTCGTCCTTTTTTTGATATTTGTGTTTGTGTGTTTGTACTTCTTTCTATGTTTCGGGACCGAAGCTGGTCTATGTGCCACTTCCATTCCCTGCCGTTGTCTATGGTTAGTCGGTAGGACCGGGGGCCTGTAATTTGAGTTATTGTACCTGGAAGCCATAATGGGTCCCTGGTAAAATTTCTTGCATAGACTAGGTTGCCTATTTCAAATGTCCTGAAATGGGTGGAGGAGTCGGGTGGGGGGGTTTCTTGCATATAGTTTGGGTGCAATCTGTCTAATTGCGACCTAAGTTTTCTCCCCATTAGTAATTCAGCCGGGCTTTTGTTTGTTATCGTACCCGGTGTAATATGCTGGAGGGTGAGGTCCATTTTTTCTTGGACATCCCCAATGTCCATTTTTTCTAACCCTTCTTTGGTAAACCTGACCATTCTCTCTGCCCTACCGTTTGTAACTGGGTGGGCCGGCGTGGTCAGGCATGTCGAATACTTAGGGAGACTAGGTATTGTTCGAATTGGATACTTGTTAACTGTGGTCCGTTGTCGGACACTAGGACGTCTGGCAGGCCATGGGTTGCAAAAAGTTTGCCAAGTTGTTTAATAACGGTTTCTGTTGTCGTAGATGGCATAATTTTAACCTCCAGCCAATTCGAGTATGCATCTACGACAATTAGGAAAGTATGCCCCTTAGTGGGACCCGCAAAGTCAATGTGAATTCGTGACCAGGGGCCTTGTGGGGTTTCCCAGTCCCTAATGGGTGCTTTTGGTGGGGAAGGTCTAGTTCTTTGGCATTTGTTGCAAGAATTTACCCAGTATTCGATGTCCCTGTCTATACCTGGCCGCCAGACATAGCTTCTAGCAAGGCTTTTCATTTTAACAATTCCAGGGTGGCCTTCGTGAAGCATACCCAGTAGCTTAGTTTGTAATTTGGAGGGAACAATTACCCGATCACCCCACAACAAACAACCTTTTTGAATTGAGAGTTCGGTTTGTCTGGTCCGGAAAGGTTTAAAGTTCTCAGTATTTTGATTTTCCGGCCAGCCTTTACCTACCCAGTTCAGTACATGGGCAGTCAATGGGTCTTTTGCAGTGGCTCTGTGACATCATTTGCAGATATGGGTAGATCGGGGCATGTTTCTATCTGCAAGGTGTTCATCGTCGGCGCCGGGTCTTCCTCTATATTCGGTAATGGTGCTCTGCTCAACGCGTCTGCATGGGAAATTTGTTTCCCGGGGTGATGTGTCAGAGTATACGAGTAGGCTGCGAGGAATTCTGACCATCTAGTCATTCGCGGGGACAAAATGTTCGGTGTCGGCTTGTTTCCCGCCAAAATTCCCAGTAGCGGTTTATGGTCCGTTACAAAAAAAAATGTTCTTCCATACAGATATTCGTGGAAGCGTTTCACTCCGGCGACGATTGCCAGGGCCTCTCTGTCCAATTGGCTATAATTACGCTCGGTTTTAGACAGAGTCTTTGAATAGTATGCGATGGGTGCCTTTCTCCCATCTGGCAATTGGTGGCACAGGATGGCACTGACTCCGAACGGTGAGATGTCGCAGGTCACCGTCAATGGAAGTGTGTTACTATACTGGATAAGAACGGTGTTTGATGTTAATAAGTTTTTTATTTTTTGGAAGGCTTTCTTTTCTCTATAACCCCAAGTCCAAATTGTTTTTTTATCCAGTAATCAGTGTCATGGTTCCGCTATTGTCGCTTTGTGGAGTAGGAACACGTTATAAAAATTTATTAGTCCCCAAAATGCCTGTAGTTCAGTTTTGTTCCTTGGTTCTGGTGCGTCTTTAATAGCTCTGACTTTTTTGTCAGTAGGGTGTATACTCTCTCTGTCTATTAAGTAGCCCAGGAATTCGACGCGATCAGTCATTAAACAGCATTTTTCTTTTTTTACTTTTAGGCCAGATTCTCTGAATTTAGTTAGTACATCTTTTAGTCTTTTTTTTAGTTGGGTTGCATCTTTGGCCGAAATTAGGACATCGTCGAAATATGGTATGATCCCTTTTATACCATTTAATAGGCGTTTCATGAGGCTCTGGAAAATGCCTGGGGCTACACTCACTCCAAATTGGAGTCTGTTGCACTTGAATGCCCCTTTGTGGGTCACTATAGTTTGTGCTTCAGCTGTTAATGGGTCTACTGGGAGCTGTTGGTAAGCTTCAGCTAGATCTAGTTTAGCGAAAACTTTTCCTCCCCCAAGAGAATGTAATAAGTGTTGTACGACTGGCACCGGGTATGCGCTTTGTTGCAATGCGTGGTTCAGAGTAGCCTTGTAGTCACCACAAATTCGAACCGACTCATCTGGTTTAATTGGTGTTACGATCGGCGTTTCCCACTTAGCATGGTCCACAGGTTCTAGAACCCCTTGGTCAATTAATTTATTCAGTTGTTCCTCTGTTTTTGCTTTCAGAGCAAAAGGAACTCGTCTGGCCTTTAGTCTTCTAGGGGCTACCTGGGGGTATAAAGGAAATTGGGGTCCCCCAATACCTGCCTAGGGAGCCGTCGAAAACATCCTGGAACTCTTGGATCAGGCTTTCTTCCCAGTCGGTTGCGGCGACCCGGTCTACTCCGGTCATTCCGATCCTCAATGGTGCGAACCATTCGATGCCCAGGAGGCTTGGTCGGTCTCGGTCGACTATTGTCAATGGTAGTACTTCGCCATGTTGTTTGTAGGCGACTCGGAAATGTCCTAGGCCTACCACAGGAATTCGGTTTCCTTGGTAGTCCTTCAGGGTTAATTTTTGTCTCTGGAGTTCTTTGAGTTTGATATCTGGGACCAGTTGTTTGATGGTGTCCCATGATACCATCGATAGGAAAGACCCAGAGTCTACCTCCATTTCGCAGGGGCTGCCTTCTATTTTTACGATTATTTTTAGTTTCTTCCCGCTTTCCGTCTGAGCGCTTCCAATAGTGAAAGTCTGATGTGCTTTCTCTCGGTTAGTGGCTCGCTTGTTCCGCTGCCACTTTCTCTCAATTTGTTTTGGCTCAGTTTGTGCGGGGGAGTTGCGTCTGTTTGGGCTGTAGTTTTTTTTTTGTTCCTGCAGACTTTCTGGATATGCCCTCTTTTCTTGCAAGCCCTGCAAATGGCATTGAGAAATCTGCAATTGGCCCAAGGATGGTTCCCTCCGCAGCCAGCGCATTCCCGCCAATTCTTTTTTTCGTGCCCTTTCTTGTTGGTGTATAGGCGGTGGACTTCATCGTCTTCCTCCCCAGATTCTGACGTCTCGTCAATATCCTCGTGGTGAGTGGTGGTGGGAAATTGTTTCTTCCCTCTGTCCAGGTTCGTTTCGTTGTTGTTCGTGTTCATCTGTTTCATTTTGACCGCCGATTTTTTCACGGCTTCAGCGGCTGTGGCTTCGGCGATGGCTTCGGCTACGGTTATGTTGGGTTTATTTAGCAGTTTATTTAGCTGTATATTAGAGTCTCTTAAACCCAGTATTACTCGATCCCGCATCGCCTCATCTAAATTTAGAAATTCGCACGCTCCCCCTATTTGTCGGAGGGCTGCTACAAAGTCAGCGATGGTCTCGCCTTCTTTCTGGTCTCTTCGGTAGAACTCGTGCCGCTTTATTAGGTTTGATACCACTGGTGCGTAGTGAGCCTTTAGTATTCTTTGGAGCTCTGGCCAAGTCAATTGCTTCACATCTCGGGGCTTCGCCAAAACCTTGGCCATCTTGAAGATTGTGGGCCCGCAGTGTGTGAAGAAAACAGCTTTCTTACGCTGGTCTGAGATCTCTTCCATCTCGTTACTTTCCAAATACATCTGGAAACGGTCTACGTAGGATTCCCAATCCTCTTCATTGGGATTGAAGGGTGCGGGTGGCGCGTTATTTCTTGCCATAGTTCTTTGTCTAGTTTTATTTGTCGCCACGTGCTCAGTCTCGCGTTTAGGACGATCCCACCCTCGTCGCCAGTGTTCCGTCCGGAAAAACGCGAGGTAGACTGGGTTCCAACAACAAAGTCTTTATTATATACAGCAGTGGAAAAATGGAACATTGGCTCAAGCTGCGGCAGCCTTTTTATAGGGATTTGCCTGCTGGCTTGTAGCCAATGACAGGTATTTAGTTTTGCCGCCTTTTGAGCGGTTTCTTGGATTGGTTCCTATTGAACCAATCCCCATTCAGATTTTTTAGCCAATCAGAATCCTGTGTTAGGAGTCTACTATTCTATATACAGAACAAGTGGTATTATTTTTAATGACTCTGTAAAGGTGTCTTCCCACAAATATTGCCATCTAATTGGGCCCAGGAAGTAATTTTTTCTATGGCAGAAGATGGACAGTATAATCAGGATTATGTTATTATAGCCAATCTCAATAAAATCATTTTTAGCCTTCTTGTGGAGTTAATTTTATAATGTGGTGTACCACCTGGTGCTGACATTCCCAAGTATTGGGAACCATCAGATAGGAGCCTGAGAATTATATTTGGTAATGTTCTGGAGAACATTAGTTGAAGTGACCTACCTCAAATAACATGCTCCAATATATCACTAAATACAGTTAAAGACTTAAATTAATCTGACTTTAAATTAAAGTCTGCATTTTAATACATAGATTTCCTGACCATATAAGTCTTTTAAATGATTGAATGAAATGATAAATGAAATTTTGCTAGAAATTGGACAGTTATGAAAATTGAACAGTGACAAATATCTACTCCAATGGAAACTACTACAGGCCTGCCAACTCTCACGGTTCTGCCGTGAGTCTCACGATTTTTTGTCATGTCTCACGGTCTCATGACAAGGCTCCTCAATATCACGCCAAATTTAAAACGCTTTTTTTTTTATAACCACCGTTATATGGTGGTGAGGAGGGCCCGGAATCCCCTGGTTCAGCCAGCGGTTATTTCAGTCCGGTGGGTTCAATGACCGCTTGGAAGGAAAATCCCCACCTTCTACCTCTCGGTGGCCGTGCCTCGATTTGCGCCGGAGCAGCGACTAAGCGAGGTGGCTTCCCACAATGAGAGTCTTGGCTCTCACACTCCCTGTCAGCTGGCCTTTAGCAGCCCTTGCCCCAAGTAAAACGCACGCGAAGTCGGGTGCCATTTTTCTCCCTGGATGGAAGATGAACCGCAACTTTTGTCCCGCCGCCTTTTCCCTCTGGGCTTTACTTCTTCTGTTCAGGGAAGTCGCGCCCAAAGCCCTGTCCTCCCAGAATCTTTCTGACGATGAGCCTTGGTCTTGGCCCATCTTCGCAGGGCATTGAGCTCGGCGGTTGATCGCCACCGTGTTGCTCAGAATGGGATAGCCTGACAGATCTAAGTTAATTGGGGGAGGGGTGTTTCTGTGCTGGGATCTACTTGAAAATAGTTATAATTTACCTGTTCCCAGCTCTTGGGGAAATGTCGGTAATTACGCCATCATAACTGGAGTGGGAAACTCAGAAATAAAACAAAGATTCGGGACTTTGGGTAGTAATAGAAGAAAGAACGCTGAAGCCAAGGTTGTTTGTAATTTACATACTAAATTATGTCTGATGCGTTATCAGTTCTAAAATTGGTCATAACTGAATGTAATTTGGGATTATTGTTTCGATTTTGTGCCTCATTTACCCATGTATTGAAACACGGGTATAAGATCTTATATCTGATGGAATTAAGTTCGAATATTTATGTGGTATGTTTCACGTGACTGTGAATCTCACTATTTTTTATAGAATCTCCAGATTTTTTTTATGGGTCTCCAGATTTTCCCTTATCAGGGGTTGGCAGGTCTGCTACTACTCCCCTTTGTTTTCTTTGTTTAAAACAGATCAACAACAAAAGGTTACACATATTAAATTACACATATTTAAGTTACACATATTTAAGTTACACATATTAAATTGTGCCTATATGGAACTAAAAAGTTTTCACAAATTGAGCTAAAATATTGTGTAACTTTATGTTTTATTCCAAGTCAGTCTAGTGGCTTAGAGCAGTATGTGAAAACAGCTGTATTCACAAATAGTTTGTTCCACCCATGAAAAAACGAGGTACACATGCAGTATCATGTTGTGATAAACTGTGTAATTTCTTAATTACCAAATTTCCTCAGTCATATTAATGTATTTGGCTGGGTTAGTTAATAATGTGTTCATTCTCATGATAACGTTGTGTTGGTGTGACATGATTATGTGTCATTCTATGTGACATAAATACTGTATAAATAATAGTACAAATAAATATTAGGATGGAGTGTTTTTATGTTTGAGTGCTGAATATAGAGACATATGTTTATGTCAGATAAAAGCTTGCTCTGTCTCTGCTACTAGAAGGGATTACTGTGTTTAATTCACTGATTAATTCATATATACGAACAGTTTTCTGGGGATTATTTTTAAAAGATGGCTAAAAATAAGCAGTTTTAATTGGTTGAGTATTTAATTATTAAACATTAATGGATAGTTTGGCTCAGATCATTGTCCACAAGATAGTTATTTCATCTTTATTGTCAAATCATCCACTAGATTTATGGATATTATCAAAAAATAAAATGGATCAGTTTTCACTAAATGTATGTCAAGTATACCACAGCTAATGGGAAATGCTGCTGTTGTATTTCACTTTATCTATATGGATAGTAGAATAAGAGCTCCAACCTTTTTTCTGTAAGAAATAATTTTGCTGTGAGAGGATTTGTAGAAGAGATGAGATCAGTGGGATTTAGCACATATGGATCAATGAAATATACTGTTGGATTGCCTGCCATTGCTAAGTAAATGGTTGGTTTTAGAGAAGAATAACAGTTTCATACATTTTAATGTTAACAGTCTGAGCTTATTCTTAAGTATCATTAGATTGCTTCTGATAATTTTTTTTTTAAAAAAAACAGCAAATCCAAAATGTAGAGAGAGAGAGGATAGATGTAGGATAGATATCTCTCACCTCCTTTTGTTTTTTTTTGTTCCTTCAAATCAGTATTGATTCTTAGAGACTGCCTGGGCAAGTCCCTAGAGTTAACTTGGGGAGATTTTTCATTATCTACTTCCTAAGACTGCAAGAAAGTGACTGGCCTGTGGTAACCCAGCTGGCTTGGGTCTAGACTCTTCAGAAATTAGAACTTGCAGTCTATTGATTTCTAGCATGATGCCCTAATCACTACACCAAACTTGCTCAAAGATATACCTATACTATATATCTTGTTTTATAAAGTGAAAAAGGATTGAGGAAAGCAGAAATGGCGCTTGTTGGTATTGGTTGTATTTGATAGAAAAAATAGAAGCTTTCAGTGCTTTCAGCTGAAATTTGGTAACAAAATCTGGGCAAATGCTTGCAGGAAGGGGTACTTTTGGCAGGCTGAATGCAATCCATGATTATGAACCTATGTATTTGGCATGTTCTTAAAAATCAACAATAGAAAAGTTTTCAGGCTCAAAAGGTTTTCGGCTTAGGGAATAATTTTCTCATTGCTTTTCCTTGTACATGGAAAACCAAATATTTTTACATTTCTTTTGTGTTTCCATTAATATCATTGACTTTTAAAAGATTAGCATTGCTATCTTACAGAGTTAGAATTGCTATATCATGTAGGCAAAGCACTTTGAATATTTGTCATCCATTCTATAAATGCAGAAATAGTGCTGCTACATCCTTGGTAGCAGCACTGTTTTATATAGAATCTATTGGATATATTTAGCAATATTAGTAAAATGCTAATACGTTTGGTCACTTCTGTTAACAATAATTGATAGTTCTCTGGTAGCAAAGACATCTCTACTGTTTTAAATGATACATTGATGTAAACAATTGAACAAATGCCACAAATAGACAAAAATTGTATTTTAAGAAAAAAAAATCCTTTTAGCTTATGCAAATGATTCCATGACTCTGTTATAAAATTGTGCTTTAATTGGAATATAGCTATCTGATCCATCAGGGTCTCAAGTGATGTAATGCATTTACTGTTAATAAAGTGCTCTTTGAGGATTTGTTTTTACATTTTTTTGTCTTTACTTCGTGTTGTGTGAGATCAATATAAATAGATTTCCAGTTTAGAAAAATTCAAAGGGAAATAAATGTCAGCGTTCAACAAGATAAATATTGTGCAGGTACCTCAAAGTTTGCTAGAGAGAAGACCATTCCAGTAAAGAATATTTCAGCCTATGAATGAATCCTTGCAGCCTGTTCCTTTACAGTATATATATTTATTTTTGGAAAAGAATAGGCCATTTCTTCTACTCCCAAAACCTGGTTGACTGGCCAGTTCATATTTAATGCCAGAAGTTCATGCATTAGACATCTAATGAGCCTTCTTTCAATAGAAAAGATTTCAGAGAACATGTAACGAAACAGAAATGTATACAGATAGTGTTTGAGTTAGGACCGTAATTAAGCCTGAAAATTCAATCATAAATCATGCCAGTCATTAAGTGGGTCATCACATTTCTAGCAAAAATGACGTATATTGTCATCTGACTGCAAACAGCTATAAATACAGGCTAGTTGCCAAAAGTCCAAAATGCAATCTCATGACCATGGAGAGGGGGGCAGTTATCAGAACTTCAAATCTGGGTCATATGTATCTTTTTTTGTGCCTGTCACAGCTTTGAAAAGTTGCTAAGGTGACTAGTCATAAGTCAAGGACTAACTGTAGAATATTTTTCAATAGACTTTGAGCAGATACAGTTATGTATAATTGAGACAACATATGAAATTAGCTTCAAACTTTGTGTTAGTCATCCTGACTACAACTATTTGTGAAAATAGTAGTACAAATTCAGTAAAGTTTCAAATGGAAATAAAGCAATGGTAAAGCATAAAGCATCTTATAATGATGTTTTTAGAATTCCTAATGAATGTTAGTTTTTAAAACCTAATATAGAACTGGAACGAAGAATAGATTAGTTCCCCAAAAGTACAGTGTTTACAAATCCTAGGACCAAATCATTCATGGCACAACCAAACCAATTAGGTCAAAGATATCCTGCACTTTTTCATTAATGCCCCTTAGGGTATTTTGAAAAAAATTCAAGAAACTTCAACAGTGAAAGACTGTTTTGCATTGTTTGTGCTTTCATTGTACAATGGATTGATATATAACATAGATTACTAGAACAATTGGCCTATTCTTGTTCCTTAGTTGCCATTGGATATTGGATATGATATACCAGATCCACAAAGCTGTATTAATAACACAATCCTGGGAAATGTCCACCCTTCTATAAAGACTTTCAAACTTGAAGTCCTTAATTAGAACTTCAGGGTTGGAATGCTGTTTACTCCTTTAATCAGTCAACAAATGGAATTTATTTGTTGTATAAAGTATTGTCTTTGATAACTTTGAAACTTGGAAAAATATCCCTTTATTTTGGTAATCTATAGGAGTGCAAATAATCTATATTACAGATACTATTAAGTATCCTATCTTTCTATTTTTCCATGGTCTATCAGGATATTTATTTACATCTATATATTTATATGTTGTAAATTTTAAAAAAAATCAGCAATACCAAAAAACTTCTAATACCATAAGTTGCTTAGGCAACTGCCTGTGTAAAACATGTTTATCTTTAAATTTAAAATTAAAAATAATGAGGGCAACTTCCAGTTGCAAGGCTTCGGCGGCGGCAGGAATCTGGCGATCGTGCACAGTTCCTGCTGCGCTCGCTGCCGAAGTGCCCCCAATCCAGCTGGATTTGGAGGCTATGATTACCCCATAGAGGCAACCGAAGACAGGGGAGATCCGGGCAGGAGTCTGGGGGAATCGCAACCCCCCTCCTCAGCCGTTTAACTCCCTTTTCCCAAGGCAGTGGAGCGGCAGTTAGCAGTGGCCGCCACAAAGAAGCTTTCAGCCAGATAAGATTGTGCAGGAGAAAGTTTGAAGAAGTGAAAATTTTTGGCTGAACCGGGACAATAAGCTACATCTTTATTCTGGAGGTTCAACTTTTTAAAGGATACATTGTTTCCTAACAAGATTGTTAAAAGCAGCATAGAAAAGTTAAAGGGAAAGTTTTTTTTTGTTCTCACTCTCCTTCCCTACGGAAATAGCAGATGGAAATCGGAAAAACCTGCTTTGGCATAGAAGGTAATTAAATCTGAAAATTAAAGCCAAGGGAATATTAAGATTTCTGAGCATTGGAACTAAAAACCATTTTATTTTATTTTTTTTGCTATAAGTGGGAAGGGAGAGGCAAAGAATATATATTAAGATTTTGTTGGAGAGACAGCTTGGAACTTTTAAGATCGGAGATAACGGCAATAAGACTTTTTTAAAAATTACTTTGGAACTGTGTAATTAAATTTCACCCCAGGAAAAGATAGTACAAAAAGAAAAGAGTGCTAAATGAAACAGTTTGTGCTGATTTGGATTGCTTTGTGACTTTGGGACTCTTGGAAACTATTTTTTGAAAGACTAAAATCATTTGGGTTGTTTTAAAAAAAAATCTTACAATGGCATTATCTGTTGAAGAATTGAAAATTGAATATAAAAAGTTAAAAGAAGAGGAACAAGAAGGCAAGGGCTCTTCTGGATCTGTTTTCCACTTCTTAGAAATGGTGATTTCTACCTACCAGGAATTACAACAACAAGAAAGCTGAGATGAAGAAGAAGAAGCCATCTTTAATGGACAAATAATTTTAGTTGAGGAAGAAAAGGGAAAGGGAAAGAAAATGGACAATACAAGATTTAAAAAAACAACCAAGAAAGGGGAAAATAAGGTGAAAAATAGATACAATGTCAGGAAGCAATAGAAAAGAGGAATACAACAGAGAGGGGAGACCAAGAGGGTGGAGATTGAGAGATGGTGGGACAAAAGGACTAGACTAGATAAGAGAGGAAGGAAAAAAGGGAAGAGAAGTTATAAAGACTTAAAACATGCTAAAAAAAAGATGCTAAAAAACAGGGGGGTTTTTAGAGACAAAGGGTAAAATGTAATTAAAGAAGAAATTCTGCAAAAGTGCACAGCATTCATTGTAGCATTTGTATTTGAAATAGAGTTAGAAATTGGAATATTATATGAGTTAACAATACATTAAAGGGAATGTGTAAAATGTCTAATAGAGTTTAATTAGCTATGGAACATTGTTTTTACTATACAATAAGCTTACTATTTTTTTCTCTTTTTTATTACTTTAAAATGTACTATGTAGAATGCACTAACCAGAATCAGTATGGAAATTATATATTATTTTAAGTGTTAAATCTAGGGGAAAGATAAAAAGTCGTCATATTTCAACCAGTGATTACAGAGAAATTTTGCAGTAAAGGGAAAAGAAAAAATAGATAATTGAAAAAGAACGGACAAAAGATACAAGTAAAATGATTTAAATTGAGATGAAATAAATAAAATAGAATTAATAGAGTGAAAAGAGGGAAGAAAACATATAGAAAATGTGGAATGATAAATGATGAGATATGAAATAGTATATAAGGTGAGCATGAATTTGATTTATGTCTGTGTAAAAAGATGCTAATCCAGGATTAAGCCGCTTTCCAAAAAAAAGTTTTATGTTTTCATGCTTAGTGTTTTTGTTTGTTAAGTTAGCTTATTGAGAATTAATAAAATTTTAGAAGAATGTTAGAAGAGAATAATGAAATTGTAAACAAGACAGATGAAAGTATAAGTACAATGAATAAAGAGATATAGAAACTTAGGTAAAAGGAGAAGTAATAATAATAATAAAATAATAAATAAGATATGCATATGTGATAATCTGGAACTATGTTGTATTCAAATAAGATGTTTTATTTGTTTTGTTAAAATTTAATAAGCAGTTTTTATAAAAGAGATTTTATGTTATTAGGTTTTATGTTTTGTTTATTTGTGTATTGTCTTTAAAAACTAACAAAATTTGTTTTAAAAAAAAGATTATATAATAATGAGAATGGTTGGAGTTTGCTAAATACTTCAATAATATCACCAAAAGTGTCTGAATATCTCCTTATTAATGTTTTAAATACAGATAAATGGAACTGTAGCAAAAATATTTAGATTAATATGATATTTTAAATTGTCATAATATTACTAGTTGCCATAAATTGGATTTGATATATCAGAATTGCATAAACAAAAAATTAACCTGTTATATTTATAAAATACATTCTGCAAGACTTTGAGATTGCCAAATGCGAAATACTATATTCAGAGATACATAAAATATCGGTAAAAAATAATCTATACAAGGATTACAACTCTGCTAAATAAGTGGAGTTGCATTGTGAGGAGTAAGTTTAAAAATAGGTTTCAGGAGGTTATTGTGATATTATTATTCATCTATGTTTAGAAGTTGCATATATACCTGCTGATATCTCAGAGGTTTTAAAGAATGAGTAGAACTTCTAATTCCTGAAAATAATTCTTTATTTTCTTTTTTCTTTCTGTTCAGGCATTTCTTCCCACTTCAAACACTTATGGCAAATGTTTTTGGTTTGGTTTGGTTTTTTTAGTAAGAAACACTGAGAGGTACACTGGATGTAATAAACTTGGAGAAAGAAATGGAAGTGATGAAGGGGTTTTATTCCGTCTGGAAAAGAAGCGCGGTAGACCGTGTTCCAACAAATAACTCTTTATTAGTTAACAGCAACAGTAATGGAACATTGGCTCAGCCGCGGCAGCCCTTTTTATAGAGGCTTGCCTGCCGGCTTGTAGCCAATGACATTGTTTTAACTTTGCCGCCTTTGAGCGGTTCCTTGGATTGATTCCTAATGAACCAATCCACTACTGGCCTTCCTGGCCAATCAGAATAGACTACTTGGAACCTTCCAAGTTATACAGAACACCACTCCCCCTTTAGTTCAGTCCTACGTGAGTGACGTAGTCATGCAGGTAGGTGGGGCTTCTTCTGGTCCTAGTTGACCTGTGCGACTCATTCTCGCCTAGGACTTCAAGCGGTTCAGTTGGGATCGCTGTCTCTCTGGCTCGTCTCCATGGAACCACCTGGAAGGGTGAGTCAGCATTGCTGCTACCGCTTAAGTTGCTCAGGGCGGTGGTTTTGCCGTTCCCTCCTGGTTCAACCGGGCTGTTTGACCTGGCCTGGCTGGCCCCTTCCAAGATGGCTTCCCTTTCACACGGACTTCTTCCGATGGTTTCATCTAACCATAAGTGCTCTTTTTGGTTGGTTAGATTTTCTGGATTTACTTTTAATGGTTCATTTCCACACCCTTTTTTATTTATTTTTGTTCCCCCCCCCCCGGTTTTGTTTTCATCGATTTTTATTATTTGAGGTTGCACGGTCGTTTTGCGCTCAATATTTCGGGAACGAAGCTGGTCTATGTGCCGCTTCCACTCTCTTCCATCATCCACGGTTAGTCGGTAGGACTGGGGGCCTGTTACTTGTGTGATTGTGGCTTTGAAGCCAAAGAGGGTCCCCAGTAAAATTCTTTGCATAGACTAGGTCGCCGATTTCTAAAGTGCGGTATCGGCTGGACGAGTCAGGGGGTTTCTCACAAGTGTAATTTGGGTGTAATCTATCTAAATGGGATCTGAGTTTTCTCTCCATTAATAATTCTGCCGGGCTCTTGTTTGTTGTACTACTGGGAGTGATATATTGTAGTGTAAGTAAGCGGTTCAGCTTGTCTTGGACATCCCCATGGTCCATTTTTTCTAGGCATTCTTTTGTAAACCTGACCATTCGCTCGGTCCTACCATTCGCCGCTGGGTGGGCCGGCGCGGTTAGTGCATGGCGTATACCCAAAGATGCTAAGTACTGTTCAAATTGTATAGCCGTTAGTTGTGGCCCATTGTCGGATACTAGCACATCAGGTAAACCATGAGTTGCAAACGTTTTGTTTAGCTGTTTTATCACAGCGTCGGCAACCACCATGCCTTGGGTATAGGAGCCACCTATCACAACTATGAACGAGCATAAATAATTTTGCAGGATCCAATGTGGGTCAGTCATCGGAATTAAGGTTCGGAATCAGAGCCCAGCTCCAGCGTGAGTCCGAAAGCTCAGAAGACTTAACTTCTGGTCCGGGTGACTAACCCACATTGAATCCTGCAACATTATCCTGGGACATGTATATTAGTAACACTGAGTGTTACTGCACTATGGGAAATAAACATGATGACAGTCTGGAGGTGGATTTGATTACTCCTGGCAGTTTGTGGACTTTGGTTCAGTAGCCTTTCAAAAGATTTTTGCCTCAACAACTTCAGTTGCTTATTGACTCCACCTTTTTAATACATTTTATAAAAATTACATTTAGTTTCCTTTTCAGTTTGTTTGTCTCATTAAAAATGATGCAGTCGTTATTGTAAGTATCTAGAGTTTTTCAAACAGGTGGTATAGATCATAGAATGGGAATTATTTCGTATAAAATCCACATGCTTCTAAAAATGCTTCCAAACTTAAAACTATAGTCAAATTCCAACTGTATTCATTATGCTGAGATTATATGCTGGATAAATATGCGATTATTTGTTTATGAGATTTATATTGCTCTAGTTGCATTTGAGTCTAACTGGCTCTTTGGAGATTAAGTACATATTTCTAAATCAATAATTACACATCAAACAAGATTTCAGTTGCTTACTTTTAATGCATGCAATAAAATTATAAGACAGCATTGCTCTTTCTGAGAAGTCTTGATGGACTGATTGAGAAAATGCAACACCTCAGTGCGAGTGTTCCACAGCTCTGCTTTGAGTTAACTGGCCAAAGAAAGCATTTCTCTTCCTATGTCCCTCCCTCTCCCCCCTCTCTTTCCCTCCCTCCACTTGATCTTAGCTGAAAGGTCAAAAAGCAAGAAGCTAAGAGATCTTTATTCTTTACGTGTTTGAGGGGAAATGATGCCTTGAAACTCTTACAGATGATATAGACTCAGCCTGCTCCAGGAAAGTCATCACATCATCAATTACACCTCCCCAATTTAACGCAAGAAAATGTGTTCTACTGTACTGTACTTCCCTACATTAGTAGAAACAACAATTACACATTGATGGTCTCAGTATATATCTCTTTGCTTGATGTTCTAGACAAAGATTCAAGTGTATGGTATTTGTCAAAAAAAGATTTACTGACTCCTTAAGACTAGTCAAAGTATTTAAACTGCCTTGTCGATCTATAGGATCCCTTATCAGGATAAGGTTGCATGGGATGGGGAGATCACAACCCTGCAGACTTTTCTGGGGGTGCAGATAACTAACAATCTGAATTGAGCTATCTAAAGGCACAACTGAGAGAGTTTTAACAAACTGCACCACTGTTTGGTTTGGTGGTAGCAGTGCCTTAGATACAAAGTCCATACAGAGATTGGTGAGGACCACCAAGTGGATTATAGGAAGCTGGCTTCCTGTCATTTAGGATACTGCTTATAAGCACTATGTGATTAGATCTCAAAGCATTGTTAGAGACCCCACACACCCATTTTACAGTCTGTTTCTGTTGCTCCCCTCTGTGAGGAGGTTTCAAAGTATTTCTAGCAGGATTACCAGATTCTGTATCAGCTTTGTTCCCTATGCCATCTGTCTGGTAAATTTACAAATTTTATTTATTTTTCTCACCATGTACATGTATACATCTGAACTAGACTGTGATGTTTCTCTGTGTCACATAATATATGTGGGCATGTGGCAGTAGTGGTATTCTACCTGTTGGACCTGGTTTGGCTGAACCAGTAGTAAAAAATCAGCTACTGGTTCAGCCGAACCAATATTTCTTTTCTTTTCTTCCTAACGACCAGCTGTTCTGACAATCAGCTGTGCTGAGGTCCCCCTCGCTGTCTTACTGCTTCACCGAGGAGGCTTCCCTGAGGCTCAGTAGGCAAAAAGGGGAACACAGAGGGGGTGCTGCATGCTTCCCCCATGGTCCATTTTTTGTTTCCTGGGCCTCAGGGAAGCCCTCGAGGCCCAGTAGGCAAAAAAACGGAGCGTGGGAGATGCTTCCCCCCCCAAAAAAAAGCCCACCCAAGTCACAGCCACGCCCACAGAACCAGTAATAAAAATAGTAAAAATTTGCATCTCACCCTAGTATGTGGCTATATGCATAATTTTGTTTGTTTATTTATTTAGTCATGTTTATGTAGGGTATATTGGAGGTGGTGCCTCTTTGAGAGCTGTATGCAGCAAAATTTCATTTTAATGTATGCCGATTAGTGTACATTCAAAGTGACAATAAAGTTATTCTAAGTCTAAACTTTCAGCAGATCTTGATGACTTTCTTCATGGTATTCTAGAGATGTTTCAAATTTGGGTGAAGATAGACTTCTTATTGGCTTTATTCACTAGATTAACTGGAGTTTTCTTTAAAGGTCCATCGGGGAGATGGAAGAAAGTAGTTGATTAAATAAAAATTTCAGCATCCCTTGTTTTTGTATTGTAGTTATGTTTAGGGCTGTTCCCAAAACACGTTTATATTACCATTAATCAGATTTGAGTTGTTGTGTAGTTTAATTTTTAAAAACTACTCAAATGTCATAGTCTTGCAAATTGTGAAAAAGAATTCTGGACAGTATGACTCATAAATGCTATGAGAGAGGGGGAAAAAACCACAGCATGAAGGAACATGTTTTAATTGCATGAAATGTCACTTTTTAAAAGGGTCTCCATATACAATAGTTTAGTATTGTTGGAATGATAAATTCCTAATAGTTATCATTTTACAGTAAAAGGTTTTCGGCCCCTCCTCTTAGAAACAAGAAGTATTAATGTAACGCTGTAAGCAAGCATTGATGTATAATGTAGTAGGGAGAGAAAAAAAAATCAAAACATTCAAAGGCATGCAGCTGAGTAATTCAATAACCTCCGTATGTGAAGGCATTTCACACAGTAGGGCCTTAACTCAGAGCTCGTCAGGCTGCCTCCCTCCCATTCAATTTACATGCATAGCTGGGCCAGTAGGTGTAAAAATAGACAGGCAGAGCCTGAATTGGAAATTATCACTGAATGCTGGCTATAGTTGTTAAAGTTTCTTTTTAACCCAGGCCAGTAGAGAGAAACCTCTGCCAAAGAAAACTCAGGAGAGCAAATAAATAGAAGCTACAAATATTCTTGATTTTCAAAACTCATCTGCCTTTTTGGAATATTCTGTACTCTGCGAGGTCAAACCCACTACAGGAGTTAACAGAAGGATATGGGCAATGCACCCGTATGCCAAGCTTGCGGCACAGACAAGGGTGTAAGAGCGCAAGGGAATGTGCAAGATGCTGATAAAATTCCAGACTATTATGGATGCAATAATGGAGTGAATAAAGATCCTGAGGGGTTGGTAAGTCTAAAGAAAACATAAAGATAATGTGGAAATACTGAATTAGTGTTGTCATTTGAAATCAGTTAATAGCTGCTGAAATATAGGCTGGTTGTGTTTTAAGATGCTGTTGGTATCTGGGATTGAGTAAAATAGCTCATAGAACATTTTTACACTTAAACAAAAAGAGAGAGATTAGCATAATTGGGAACCTAAAAAATTGCTTTTGATAGAACACATATTTTTGATAAATAATTTTTTTTTTTTAGAAGATTAAAGCAAACTTTGCTTTTATAAGTCAACATTACCAATGTTTATAGTTACTAGGAACAAGACAGACTGATGACTTTGTTCGGTACAGTTAACAGATAATGTTATAGATTTTGCTTGGAATTAGGTCTCAGTAAATTAAGTTAGATTTAATTTAAAGCAACATTCTGCTTGAGGCTACAATCTTTGTACTTCTAACAGGGATAAACATGAATATGTATCTATTCTGAGAGTGAATAGCTTTGCAGTATGTTATAATAATCATCTTTATTCTTGTTCTTTTAAAACTGAAAAGTGGAATTTAATTGAAATGTTTTTATCTGCAGTTAGAAATTTTGCCTTAAATTTTCACATGGTTTGTTTGTATCTTCATTGTTCAAATTTTACTATTGCTTCTCTCCTGCTTGTTTCTTTGCAGACACTTGTTCTCAAGTTTAATTTACCTCAATTAGTAAATGTTAATTTCCTAGGAGATTTTAATATTCCATTTTTACCATAATAAAAATAGCTAAACTATTTATCTGGAGAATTTTTTGTAGACATACAAAGACAGAGAAAACAAAACACATAATTTTTACAGATTAGTTGAAAAATTCCAAACACCATCTGTAACAGATGAGCTTTGAGCTTTCTTTAATCCAAAGGTTAACATGAAACATGGTTCACTGAATTAAAGATTCTTCTGAATTAAAGATTTCTTATGAATTCTAAAAGTATCAATATTAAAAAAAAACAATTAGTATTACATGATTTCATAATTTCTAGTAATTTCACAAAAGTAAACAACAAATGAATGTATACTGTAATTACTAATTTACAGATACGCAGTCCTGAAGATTAGACATTCTTTTATTTTAAATAAAGCAGGTTATATTGTTATTTTAGTATTATTGTTTTGATAAGAAGAATAGGAACATTAAATCTGAAATATCTATACTATATTCAACCTTACAAAATTAGTTTTTCAATCCCTGCAATTCAGGTATTAATCCATGTTATACTGAGAAGACATGTAATTAACATAAGCTAATACAATGTCTTTTGGGAGCCAAGAACTACATAGTGTATAGATGTCTCAACCTGCCATGTGGTATATTATTACTCCTCAAGTGCTTTTGTGCATTTGGTCAGCATCACTATTATCTGTTTGCCATTGAAGTTCCAACCCATGTTTGGCATGTCAAGAATATGCTACAGCAGAGTCCTTGGTGCTCTCTGAAGTTGGATGTTTTTGGACATTTAGTTTGCAATTCAGTAACACCTTCACTAGTGGAAGTGGGATTTACTGCCTTTTTATATACAGTATGCTACTGTGCTGCAGAAACAAAGATGTAATTGATGAAGTAATCAGTAGCAAAATATATGAAGATGAATTGAAGATGTTACCTATGCAATTGCATATATAAATGGTTGGACTGTTTACATTCTGTACATAGAAAGTGCATATAGTATTTAAATACAGAAGATTCTTCAATATCTCAAATGTTTTATGTACGAGAAAGAACATTAGCAAAAACAATTTTCCTTGAACGGATTGATCCTTGTTCCATTACAGGTCAGTTTATTGCTTAGAATCAAATTATGAAGTCATAGGATTATTCTAATCCTTTACTTTAACACAGATGGAAATAGTTGATTTAAAATGAATAAAAATCAAAGAATCTTTGGACAAATTCCACAGGAACTTCCTCCTATATTTAAAAACATAAAGCTTCATTATTGACAGTCATTTTCTACTTTACAAACACATGGGGAATAGCCATTCCTAATATATGATATCTTTCTGTTTTCAAGAACATCCTTTGTAAATTTGACATGAGACAATGCAAATTCAGTTAACTCGAATAGCTTATTTATGTCTGATTTATATAAAGCACTTCTTCTCAAGAAAGTATCCAATGTCATAATTAGTTTGGATATAATACCTTTAATTCTGATGTAGAATAGCACCAATTGAATTCTTAAGAGATTTCTTTTAATATTTGCCTAAATCCTGCTGCTTTACCACTTCTACTCATTGGATGTATTGCCACCCTATGAAGAAACACATAATGCTGCAGTTTCATATTGAAAAGATATGAAAACTTAAAATTTTGCAAAAACCTTAGCTATTAGAAAGATCAGTGCTTGATTTTTCAATCACTATGATTTTTTAAAATAAAGAATAGCATTGAGTGTAGTTTTCCTGGAAAAAGATCTTGAAACCACAATTGTCCCTGAAATTTAGCAGAAAAATATGATGAATAAAGTAAACAGTGAAAAATTTCTGCTTAAACCCCTCTTCCTCCCCAATTGCCTTATCTGGTTTTTTTTTAAAAAAACTTCATGATAAATTGCTAAAGTTATGGTCACGTTCTCTATAATATATCGTTGCAGTTGCTATGATATATGAACATAGCTCTTTAACTTAGTCACATATTTTCACAGTAAGTGAATGTAATAATTGGGCACATCTATATCCACTTTGATCTTCTCCTACTGAAATATGTCTTTCATTTTTCCAATGCTGCAGATAATTCCTAATAATTAAAAAGTAGTTTCATGCTTTCCTGATCACTTGATGTTTATTTCTATTCCTTCCTCCAGTTTCCTGCCAAATGCAATCCCCACCGCATTTTTTGAATTCTGAACAGCTACTCAGCTGACAGCTGAAAGCTGCCCAGCCAATTAGGCTTCACAGCCATGGTCCCTGCAGGTTTGGTCTTTCAACACAAGTCAATCGGAAAGCAAAATTTCAGTGGATACCATATCTTTGTTTGTTGCCTTTTGTAGCACAAACATTTCATGGTAGCCTCAAGTACCCTAAAGTAAGCCTTTCTCTTCTTTTTACCACTGCAATTTTACTATCTTCAGTCAGATACTATTTATTAGATGTAAAAAGCTCATGCAGGTTAATGGGATTTGACATAAAATTACTAAAATTGAGACATAAAATTACTAAATACAATAATAAAATTATTGTACTTTTTACCAAGAAAAAATATACCTTTTGGCTTGAAAATTAATATAATTTGAACAACAATTTTAAAAATCATATTAATTTTTCTTTTCTTGGTGATTTTAAATGTGATTCTGTAGAGAATAAAATAGCATCATTTTTAAAAAATTAAAGCTAATTAGCATTTGCAGTTTGTTTTCAAAGTGACACCTTAATAACTTCAAAGTATTCTTTGAAAGCAATTCATAGTCTTGATTCAGAATATTATTGGCTAAGTATTTTTTTATCATCATGTTATGCATTCTGGCTACAAGTGAACTGACTATTTGGTAATATAATATGCATCCTGAACATACAGATTGAAAACTAATTTGAGTTAGATGCAAGGTTTCATGTCCACTGCCAAATCCAAAGGACACCCTAAGACATTCTAAAGATCCTTCAGGGCTGCCTGACCTCAATGCCAGGCACACACCAAGAGATAAACATGTTAAGGTGGATTAAGGACAATTTTCATATTCAACTGCAGACCTCGTTGGCGAATTAATGCCACAAGGAAGGAAGCTAACATAAGCTGTTCAGATTTAACGAGGCACAAAAATACATTTTTTGATTCTTTATCAATAACAGAAATATATAGAACATTAGAAATATTTTATATATTAGAAATATATCAAAAAGGAAGTATAAAAATGGAAATATCAATAGCCATTTTCAAAAGGAATAAATAATAGCTTGTTTTGGCTGTTAGTTAACTTAAAGTCAACTCTCTCTCTCTCTCTCTCTCTCTCTCTCTCTCTCTCTCTCTCTCTC
>BLBF01000026.1:15991289-16034523 GCA_015471245.1 Laticauda colubrina | reverse complement strand
CGCATCTAGACAGATTACACCCAAACTTCACACCAGAAACCCCCCCCGACTCCTCCACTCGATGCAGGACCTTTGCAATAGGCGACTTAGTTCATGCAAAAATTTTTACCGGGGACCCGTTATGGCTACCTGGACAAATTACACAAATAACAGGCCCCAAATCATACCAACTAACGGTAGACGACGGCAGGGAATGGAAGCGGCACATAGACCAGCTCCGCTCCCGAAACAGAACGAAATGCAAACACACAACCACACATAGAAAAACACGACGAAATTCAAACCAAAGAGGGGGGGGAAATGCGAGAAATCAATAAAGAACCGTTTAAATTAAACTCCGAAAACAATAACAATCAAAAAGAGCAAATAAAAGACTCACTGTTTGAAGAAAGTTGCGAGAAGAGTCCATCCTAAGGGGCCAGCCAGGCCAGCTTGACCTGCCCGGAGGAAACGGGAGGCAGCGGCAAAACCGCCGGCCTAAGAAACTCAGGCGGCAGTAAAATGGCTGACTCAAACTTCCAGACGGTTCCATGGAGAAGGACGGAAGACACAGCAACCCCATCCGAACCGGTCGAAGCCTCCAACAATAATGAACCGCGCAAATCCAGTCGAGTCAAGAGAAGCCCCACCTACCTGCGAGACTATGTCACCATGTAGGACTGAACTAAGAGGGGAGGGGTGTTCTGTATATAAATAGTAGAATCCAAATAACCCATTCTGATTGGTCACAATAAACTAATGGGGATAGGTTGAAAAGGAACCAATCCCCAAAGCCGCACAAAGGCGGCAAAATCAAATAAATGTCATTGGCTACAAGCCGGCAGACAGAAAAGTATAAAAGGGCTGTCGCGACTTGATCCAACGTTCCGTTTTGCAACTGTACTTGAAATAAAGACTTGTTGTTGGAACCTGGTCTACCTCGCGTTTTTCTGGACGGAACAGGAAGTAAATGATTTGTGTATCTGGGTATACTTGTAATAATGTAAAAATAAAATGTGCAAATAAAGGTAGTGGGTAATACTTTCTTTTACAAAGTATAAATGCCTATAAATATGAAAAAAATAGTATAAGAACATGCTTTCTCTGGATTTTTATATGCAGGTATAATCTATGTCAGAGGTGTCAAACTCATGGCCCACGGACCAGATGAATCATATGCTGGCCACGCCAATGCCTATTTTAGCAGAGGGGAAAAAAATCATGATACTACACATGATGACACTATGACGGCGTGAGTTTGACACCCCTGATCTATGTGGTTGCTAAGAGTTGAAAATGATTTGATGCCAGATAATCAGATAATCATATGGAAACAATAATTGGGTGTGTCTGATAAAACTTCTAAAAAAAGAGGGACTAAGAATGCATAGGTGCTCAGTGAATGTGGAGTGAATAGAGTGATCAGTAAGAAGTATATTATTAGTATAGTGTTGTTACAGTAACTATAATGATAATGCAGGGTAGTAGTTTGGCTTTCCAAGGTACCAGCTCTGTTATAACTGGCTAGGGAATTCTGGGATTTGAAGTCCGTCCATTTTAAAGTGCGCAAGGTTGAGAAAGAGTGATTTAGTTTTGTTTTCCAAGCTTTTTTTTATGATTGTCTGTTTTTCTGTTTCTTGTGATGCTTCAGCTGTACTCACTTGATAATCTTCAGATTCTGAAAAATGAAAATTTGCTCCAGTTGAAACTAACTGAACAAGTTAGTTTTCTAGGTTCAAGAACTTCAGTGCTCATGTGCCAGAAATAAAAATGATTCAATTTCAAGTTACTGTATTAAAAATACTAGCTGTACAAAGGAATAGCAATATATAAACTATATATATAAACTATATATATATATCTACTTTTATTACATTCATCATCCTAAAAAGTATTTGTTGTACATTTTTAACATTTTAATTTCCTCTGTTATAATTTTTTGTGTTATAATCTGAATTTTCATACATCTAGCTTAAATTTAAATTTAAGGTCAATTTAAAAAAAACACATCCAGAATGTCCAGAAAGCATAATAAACAATATTTTTGTTGAATTAATCTTCCCTGTATTTTAATGCACATAGCTAATCATCTTTTAAACCATTATGAATTAATTATTTGTATAAATATTCCAACTCTTATGAAATAATTAGTTTATATTTTACTTTAGAAATAAATAATAATAGTGTTGGTCTTATATACATGCTCAAGAGATCTTTAAGTTTTTTTATCCTAATTTTTCTTCTTTAATTTTTCATTTTTCCCCATAAAGTAATTATACTATATAAGTATCTTTTGGAGGCATTCGAAAAAGCTAATACATTTACAAGTCTGTAGAATAGAATATTCCTCAAATTTTGGTTGCTTTCGTATATTTTAAAAAAGTAATTTCTTATTTATCAAGTCTTCTCTTTATTTACCGGCAATAGATTTAACAGTAGTCTTCTCATGTGGCTACATATATATTATGCATTTTGTGGCATGATTTTGAGTCTAGTTGTAGTATAAGAAATGTGAAGCAAGAATTAAACAATTCATAAGTAAGGTTGACAAGCAATTCCCTAATGCCGCTGATCTGCAGAATGTGTTGGCCAGAATGCTGGATAAGACTGCTTCTGCTAGATCTCTGCAAAATCTTCAACCCCAAGGATTTAAAAAAGATGCCTATAGTAATAGTGGTAAAAAAATTATCACAAATGTGATTGAACACTAATGTGAGTTTATGTTCAAATCTACACAGTTGGTGGTAAAACTGGTGAAATAACCATTCTTCTCTGCTTCTCTGCTCTTCTCTTACTTACAGCAACTGCTAGGGAAAGGTAGGATGAAACAGTTCCAGGCATGCAACATAACAAGTTGGTTGCTTTGCTATTAAAATCATTTGGGATGTGATCTGGCATTACTTTCTACTTATGAAACCGTAGGAAGTCAATAGGGTCCTTTATAGTCCTAACTTGTGCATTGGATCCATGCCCCTCGTATTATCAGGCCGCTGAATGGCGCAAGAATGATTAGATTTGGGAGTTTATTGATGCTCCTTTCGGAACGTTGTAATTTTTTGTATTTTTGTATTTTTTGTATAATTTTTTTCATGTTGTAATTTTTCTAGAGGGGTAACTTAATCAATAAGAATTGGGGAAAACTTCAGTAACATAACAAAAAACTTTCCTTTCATTTCTGTTCCTTATGTTCAGAACATTCAGGAATATTATTTTGTTTTGCTTTTCACAGTCGGATAGCAATGCAAGCTTCCTTCGAGCTGCCAGAGCTGGCAATCTGGACAAAGTAGTGGAATATCTAAAAGGAGGAATAGATATCAATACATGCAACCAGGTAAGTAAGAGGTCATATGTGGGCTTATGTTGTGCCAGCTCCAGATTGTACTGTAATATTGAAAGATAAATGGAAACCATCTTTTCCAGGGTTTTCTAGTTGCTAAAGAAGCAATCACAGATAAAAATACATTTCCTGTGTCAGACTGATATCCTGTTTTTCTAAAAATATTTTAACTCAAAATGGAGATACTCAGCAATTATAACGAAAATGTTTATGACATTAAAAGAAATGTAACTTATGCTTCAACTGTAAGATATAACCCAGCCAGTTGTAAGCATATATGATAAAGGCATTTAAATATAACTTATTTATGTAGTAAATTATTTACTGTTATGAAAGTAAAACAGATTATTTGCATTTTATGGCTATATATAAATATAAATATGTAAAGGAAAAAACAGCACAAATGGGCATATAGTCTATAAAACAGTAACATGAAGTCAGCATAGAAATATTTTAGAGGCAGTAATATTTTATTAATTAGGACAGAGTAGTTAAGTGAGGTAGCATAATGTGTAATCTTTGGTTTTCTACTCCTCAAATGTGTCATCTCCCAGATCCTCCTCCACAATGGACCTGGTCAGAGGTGGTATTCAGCAGGTTCTGACCAGTTTTGGAGAACTAGTAGCAGAAATTTTGAGTACTTCGGAGAACCAGCAAATACCATCTCTGACTGGATATTTTACAGTATCCTTCTTCCCCTGCCATGCCCACCAATCCACGCTCACAGAACCATTAGTAAAAATATTTGACTCCCACCACTGGACCTGGTGTTTAGTGATCTCACATGTGGAAGTTTGAAACCTTATAGGAGAATATCTTGACCTGTTAAATATCTCTACTGGCTCAGAAAACATCTCCTGAATGTGTTTTTCAATTCGAAAGAGTATCTAAAGCCAAAAGATTACACAATCTCCTTCCTTTTGGATATACAGGTGAAACTGGAAAAATTAGAATATTGTGCAAAAGTTCATTTATTTCAGTAATCAACTTAAAAGGTGAAACTAATATATGAGATAGACTCATTACATGCAAAGCAAGATAGTTCAAGCCGTGATTTGTCATAATTGTGATGATTATGGCTTACAGCTCATGAAAACCCCAAATCCGCAATCTCAGAAAATTAGAATATTACATGCAATCAATAAAACAAGGATTTTACATTGAACAATATCGGACCTCTGAAAAGTATAAGCATGCATATGTACTGAGTACTTGGTTTGGGCCCCTTTTGCAGCAATTACTGCCTCAATGCGGTGTGGCATGGAAGCTATCAGCCTGTGGCACTGCTGAGGTGTTATGGAAGACCAGGATGCTTCAATAGTGGCCTTCAGCTCTTCTGCATTGTTCAGTCTCATGTCTCTCATCTTTCTCTTGGCAATGCCCCATGTATTCTCCATGGGGTTCAGGTCAGGTAAGTTTGCTAGCCAATCAAGCACAGTAATCCCACGGTCCTTGAACCAGGTTTTGGTGTTTTTGGCAGTGTGGGCAGGTGTCAAGTCCTGCTGGAAAATGAAGTCAGCATCCCCATATAGCTCATTTGTGGAAGGAAGCATAAAGTGCTCCAAAATCTCCTAGTAGATGGCTGCATTGACCCTGGACTTAATGAAGCACAGTGGACCAACACCAGCAGATGACATGGCTCCGCAAATCAACACAGACTGTGGAAACTTCACACTGGACTTCAAGCATCTTGCATGTGTGCCTCTTCATTCTTCCTCCAGACTCTGGGTCCTTGGTTTCCAAATGAGATGCAAAAGTTGCTCTCATCAAAAAAGAGGACTTTAGATCACTGAGCAACAGACCAGTTCTGTTTTTCTTTAGCCCAGGTAAGACGCTTCTGACATTGTTGTTCAGGAGCAGTTTGACAAGAGGAATACGACATTTGAAGCCCATGTCCAGGATCCATCTGTGTATGGTGGCTTTTGATGCACTGACTCCAGCCTCAGTCCACTCCTTGTGAAAGTCCCCAATACTTTTGAATGGCCTTTTCCTGACAATCTTCTCCAGGCTGCGATCATCCCTGCTGCTTGCGCACTTTTTTCTTCCACACTTTTCCTTTCCACATAACTTTCTGTTAATGTGCTTTGATGCAGCACTTTGGGAACATACAACCTCTTTTGCAATTACCTTTTGAGGCTTTCCCTCCTTATGGAGGGTGTCAATGATGGCTTTCTGCACAACTGTCAGGTCAGCAGTCTTTCTCATGATTGTGATTCCTACTGAACCAGACTGAGAGACCATTTAAAGGCTCAGAAGCCCTTTGCAGGTATTATGGTTTAATTAGCTGATTAGAGTAGGACACTTTGAGCCTAGAATATTGAACCTTTTCACAATATTCTAATTTTCTGAGATTGTGGATTTAGGGTTTTCATGAGCTGTAAGCCATAATCATCTCAATTATAACACATCACAGCTTGAACTATCTTGCTTTGCATGTAATGAGTCCATCTTATTTATTTGGTTCACCTTTTAAGTTGCATTATTGAAATAAATGAACTTTTGCATGATATTCTATTTTTTTGAGTTTTACCTGCAGATGGTAAAACTTATGGTAAAACATTATGGCAAAACAGATGGTAAAACATTATGGCAAATGTTTGTCATAAAAACTACATTTTAAGAACTGCAGGAAAAATTATCTGCTTAAACTCAGTTATTTCTCTGTCTCTCCCTCCTCTCCATGTCCCTGTTTATCATAACATTAATTAAAAGATAAAGAATGTTAGTAATATTATATAACCCTTAAAATCACAATAAAAGGAGATGCTCTGATAATTTTTTAAACAAAGAAGTTTACAATTTTTTGAATTTATAGATTGTCACTAGCTACCATAAATGACAAAGAAAGAATAAACAATTTCATTTACATATACGATATTTATTTACACATGATAGATAGTAATGGAACATGGTAAAATAAACACGATTTAGTTGTGTTATACTTTAATGCCTGTCACACTTTTCTATGTGACCTCTTTTAAGTGTGAATCTGGTTCTTGGTTGCATAAAGAAATGCAATACTGAAGTTTTTAAGAGACAATCTTAATGCTAGACACAACTATTATTCAACTAGGGCCTGCTTTTCTATTTTCCTTTCATATATATCATTCTCCTGTAGGTTCATAGCAGTATTTTCGTAAAATAAAATAGGACACTTTAGTGTAAAGCTAAAAAAACACTGATCTTCTATTTTCTGATTTCTAGAAAAACCTCTGGATAATGAAAAATCAACATGAGTTTTTTTCATCAATGTCTTTTTTTCCTGCTTTGATCCATTTAATCAGTTAAGCAGTATTTGGTTTTTAGCCAGTCTCTCTTCTAAATAGATTTGATTGTGCTCAACTGACCTTTTGCAGATTCCATTGAAAAATTACAACTAAATCTTATGTGTAGTGTTGTGTTAGTTTATTTAATGCTCAGTATCTCTGCCAATATGTATAACTTCCACATAACTGTCTCAACAGAATAAACTATTGTGTCTTTTCAATATATTTGCTGCATGGTGCCTTGTGTCATATTAAATACTCATAAATGTATTAGCTTGTGATCTATATACTGTAGCAAATCTATACAGAGTTCTATAATCAAAGGAGAAGATGTGTTTAAAAGCATGCACACTTAACTTACATTTATATCTTTTCATGGACTTGCATGTCTGCAACTGATGAAGAATAAGTTAGTTTTCAAGTATTCTCTGATAGCCCTAAAATTCCAGTCAGTGCATGCCATACTGTTTAAATTACTAAGCAAAGAGTCTGGTGTTTATCCATGAGCTGGGCAAGTAATTTGGGAACACACAGTTTTTGGAACCAATTGTTTTATTTCGAAGCTTCTCATGGTACCATATACCAACAAACTAAGTTCTCTAAAATTTAAGATATATATGCAAACTATTGGGAAATCACACCCACAAATTTGAATGAAATGTCATCAATATTCTGATGTCATCAAATGTTGCATTAAGGATGCTGTGGAAGTCATTATCTAGAAAGGCCTTACGGCACAGCACTATATACCTGAAGACTTGATGGATTGAATCTATTCAAATCAAATCAGTGTCAGTTCTTAATGACCATATAAATAAGTTATCCCAGCTAAGCTGTAATCGATCTGTGATTGATCTTTAAATCTTCTGATGGTGTACCTATTGCTATTGTAATTAAGTTCATCCATCTCTTTCAATATGTTTGCATTTACTTTTCCTTGCAATACATTTAGAAATGCCTTTTCAAATATAATTCTGCCAATCCTGTTTTAACATCCGTAAGGTACAAGTTGTGGGTGTATATGTAAGGCATTACTGATGAGGGTGTTTTGTCTGGAGGCGCATCTGGGCCCAACTCTCTTCTGGTTCTGAAAAACTCTGAAGACAATTTTATTTCTAAAGGACTTTGGCCCTTGGAAGGATGGTAGGCAACTAATGAGTTGATTTCTATGTGTTACATGGATGTTATCTATATTTATATTATTTTTCTTGGTTGAATTCTTCAGATTCTTGTAAGATTGGAAAAGGGAGAAAAATGATAAATTAAATACACACACCTAAATTATAAATTATTATTTGACTGTTTTCTTTATAGTTTTGGACAGTACCTGCTCTATGCTGATTTAATCGTTTTTCCACCCTGGGAATTATTGGTCCCATCTTGTTAGGTCTATGATTTACACTGAAGTTGAGAAACGATGTGCATAACATGACATATTCTGACATGTCACTGTAACCTCCAAATTAGCAATATAATTTATTTGTTTACAGAATGGACTTAATGCCTTACACCTGGCTGCCAAAGAAGGCCACGTAGGTTTGGTTCAGGAATTGCTGGAAAGAGGATCTGCAGTTGATTCTGCAACAAAGGTACTATTTATTGTCCAGGTGCTTAGAAAAATATCATTAACCCAAAGGAGTGAATGGTAAAATCTATTAGTAAATGTTTTAATGATTTAAAGTTTATTTCTAAATTATGGCCTTCATATATTCCATATCATTTCCCAAATAATGTTGCTTTCTCTTCCTAATCCTGAATGAAATTTCATCTGCACATGAATCACAATTTTAATTCTGTGAAACTTTGCAAGAATTATTGCAAGTAATGATTGTTTTGGATTTATTATACTAAAATCAGGACTTAATATTTAACTAAGACAGGCAGGGTAAGCCTGAAACAAGTATAAACTCATTTGTTTTTGCATTCCCTGCTCCTTCTTATGTGCAGCTTGTAGAATTTTTAATTTCTTTTATTTTTTTAAAGAAACCAAGAATTGGTTAATTGCTAAACAAGCCAACAGTAAATTTTGAATTAATTTCATAATTCCTTTCATTATGGATTGGAACCTTTGTTTTCTTTCAGCAACTGTTCTAAAGCAGCTCAATTCTTCTGATTTATTAGGAATGGGTATGCATAATTATATTTCAATGTTCATGTTGGTGACAGAATTTCCTAATTGGAAACAACTATTTAAGTAAATTATTCCCAAATTGTGGTGCTTCCTAATGAAAATGCCTACCAACAGTATTGATTTTATTTTATTTTTAAAAGAATAAATATAATTGCTTTCCCAGAAATTTGTTTGGATAATCTTAATTTAAATCCAGTTATAAAGGAAATGGAAAATATTGAATATTTTATAATGGAAAAAATTCAACATTTAATTCATATTTTTATTAATATTACAGAGATTGTACAGTATATTGCTCTGAATTCTAGGTGCAATTTAAATTAATGTGTGCATTTTTATTTTGTGCAAAGCAGAAGGGAAATACTGCACTACATATTGCTTCCTTGGCGGGACAGGCTGAAGTGGTCAAAGTTCTAGTTAAGGAAGGAGCTAATATTAATGCACAGTCTCAGGTAAGTTGACATATATGTGCAACTTTCTGCACATATATATGCACTTTAATCTAAATAAAAATTGTCGCAAGGTTAATTGATGCCATATATAGTGAAGTACACAGTTTATTCATTAAATAAATCTACATCCATATAGATATTAACAATTTCCAGCAGATGCAGCTAAAGAAACTGTTTTATAAATGATGCATATTATCATCAATAATATCAAATAATCATTTCTGAATTATTTAAGCCATCCTTTATAATCTGGTATTCACATATCCTTTTGCAAAAGCAGTCACCAAGCATAAGCTAGATTTCCCCCCCTAAATTTTAGATGTATTGCAGCTTAAAAATACCTTAGTGACACAATAACATTTTTAAACATTCCTAAAAAATATTAAAAATTAGTTCATATAAAGCTGTATGTCTAATAAACAAGGAACTACCAATAGAAGTGACCAATTTTGCTTAATCACTATATCTTTGCAAATGTAAAATATACAGAGTTGAAATATAGTGTTATTATGTTTTTATTTTCTCTAAAAGTCTGAAGTTTTTACCATAATAATGAGTGTTAGGGATAACATTGTTCACCCTAACTGTTTTAGGTGAAATACTAACTATGAATCATAGTTAGTGTATGCAGCTTTAAATGTAAAATAGCAATTGTGGGAGTGGTTATGAAAACCATTTAAAAGTAGCAAGGCTACAGCTTGCTCTCTCTCTCTCTGGCTTTGATGATCCCTGATTACTGCTTGGAAGCAAGACTGCATTGCTCGAACGGGAGAGACAACAACGGACTGATTTATGTAAACTGACAATAGGATATTCTACATGGACTTTGCTAACTGAATATCCCTGAATGGACTGACTACATGGTAAATGAATATAGGACTGTATTTGACTATAAACTTATACTGGAATAAAATATATTCTTGATAGCACAAGCGTGTCTGTTATTTTTACTGTATGTTAATAAACATACAAGCTTAGCTCACTCATTTATCTGTGTGCCTATCTGACTAACGCTGCACATTCTGTTTAGCTTGCCTACCTAACCCTGGTTGGGGAACCCAGGCTTAACAATGAGCAATGGTTATTCACAAGCCATAACTACAAGGTAGCATCTGGAATAATTCTTTCCTACTCACCCCCATCCTTGTATTCAGGAAATGCCTTGGAATCTGAGACAGTATTCTTTGATCTATTTTTGTAATTGCTGACTCACACCAGCAAAACAGAAGAGACCTCCTGTTCTGGAGGGAGAGAAAGAACAGAAGGGAACTGACACATTTTTAAATAAAGGGGCATTTATTAACAGATGAAAATTCTTAATCTATGCATGATGCTATCGAAGTTCATCGCACAAAAGGCCCTCAAGGTATAAAAGGTATAAAATATGTATTTCTATTGAAGTATATGAAGGCATTTCTATATGCATCAATATTTTTACAATATTTTAATGTCCAATGATCAGGCGAGCATGAGTGCAGCTCCACTTACATGAGTAGTGGGCACTCACATGAAGCTCCATTTGTGCAGTTGCAGGCACTGGCACGTGAAACTCCAAAACTCCACCACTCAATGGAACCATCCCCTCCCCCACTCCTCCGTTGATCCACCAAGCCAGAAAGGTTGACAACTGCTGGTCTAAAAAGCATTAAACTCTAAGAGCTGAGGCCTCCCCTCTTATAGTTGATAAGCTGTTTCAAAATGTTGGAATAGCTGGGAAGTTAAGGAATGTTAATTTTTAAAAGCTGAAGTAGAGTTCTTTCAACAAAAAATTGCATACATTATTTTGACTAGATTCTGGTTAGCCTACTTGGAGTTGGAGAAGTTGCAGCCAAGGTTTATAGGTGGCTTCTTTTGTATCATCCTTGGAATTCTATTCAAACCCACCAGTGTAATTTGCCAAAAAATATCTGGGATGGCTCTAAAATTAAATTAAAATTAAGTAGTTTGGGGACTATAACTTTGCTGAACATTGTGCCAGTAATTATAACTGGCATGCTTCATACAACATTAAGGGCAGCTCTTGGCCCTAAAAATGTTGCCCATGGTACCAGTTTGCCATAGTGGTTAAAGCATTATAGAAGAAAGCAGAGACCATGACTTCTAGTTTTGCCTTGGGCTACACCAGATGGGTGACCCTCATCCCTAGGAAGGAAGCGGTGGCTAAATATCTCCAAACAAAGCTTCACAACAAAAATTCAGGGATTCTTCAGGCAGTCACCGGGAGTAAACACTGACTTGATGGCTCAAAAATAAATGAACAAAACCCCACATTATCTAGCTGGAATCTATCTTTGAATAGTTAAACAATTGTAAGATATACTTACATAAAATCTGATAGCTAGATTTTGGTCAGGCATTATATTAAGCAATTCCCAGTTTGGATGGTTTTCAAACTGCTATTTAGTTACTAAATCTCTAAATCATTTGTTGCTGGAATACTACAATTGCATCAATGGATCCTGAACACACCAATCCTGCCAAAATATATTTCCTGGGGGGAAAAACTATGGAAGACAGTAATACAGGCTCCATGCATTGTATATGTGGTAGCCAGCACCTTCAATGGCACTCAGAAGCAAATTGACAATCATTTAAAAAATGATAACATAGGATGTCCATCAAAATGGTTAATTTATTTTGTTTTCTTTTTAGATTTTGGAAGTAAATGTGAACCAGTTTTATTCTTCTTTTCTTCTTTCTTTCATTGGGGAAAGTTATCATAAATTTACTGAAGCTCAAGAAATTTGCATTTCTTTTTCTAATTAAATAAACTTTAATTACTAACCTTTGTTTACTGTATGCCAAAAATACATTGAATATATATTCAAGATATAAATACAGATATATAGAGACAAATCTAAAATAGTCAATTAACTTTAAAATGCATTTTAAAGAAAAATGGAATTGTAATTCCATAAAAAAGAAAACAAATGTTCCCCAGATGAAATGATTATTCCATTTTCTTTCAGCTAAGTTATTGGTAGCACTTTATATTCTATCTAAGCACTGCCAGTACTGATTATAACAGATGTTCAGTTTTTGAATTTTGATCCAGATACAGTTGATCCAGAAAATAATGATAGTCTGGCTCAGACATTAAATGGCAGGCATTGTAGAACATTATTACACCTTTGCAACTGAAATTTAATGCAGATTTATGTTAGAAAGAAATCAACAGGTAAATGTAGCTTGGTTTTGGAATTTATTGCCTCCTGATTTAATAGTAAATCATCACAATTTCTTATGATTATTTTTGGTAACAATTAAGCTTTCCAAAAATGTATATATTATTTTGGAAATCAATAATTTGAGAATTCAGAGATGACAGTAGTTTATAGTGAATTATATAGTAAATATGTATATGTATATGTATATATATATTTCTTTTTAAGCTTTCGCGGGTACTTACATGTGTGCTGTTTAGCTTCCCTCGGGTATTATCCCACGTCATTGTAGTGTTGTTAAAGTTGTAGCAACGTTTCAGCAGAATCTCATCTGCCATCATAAGGCTTCTGTATGGATGTGTGTCTCACAGCTTTTGGTTTCAAATTCGAGGCTGGTCCATTCTGATTGGCTAGGAGCCTGGGTCTATGTTCACTGGACTTGGAGTTTGATTGATTGGTGTTTCTGGTTTCTTCTGTCTGTTTTGTGGCTTTGATTGACTGGTAACACTCTGTTCTTGTGTTGGAGGCTTTCAGTGCAGTTTGGCTTCGTGTGAAAGGACGGCTGCTATTCATCAGCAAGCTAGGTTTCACCTGGGTGCCTGGTGGGGGGGTGTTTGAGTTGGAGGCATCAGAGGGAGTCTGTCTGTGCTCAGGTGTTTGTCTGTTTTGTGGCATGGAGATCTTTCTATTTGAGAGTGCAGATTTCCAAATGATTGACAGTCTGCTGGAATCATCTCTTCTATTCATGCTTTCAGGTCTTTTTTCAATCTCTATGCCTTCTTTGATGATTCTGTGACTGGGGTTTTCTATAGTGGCTAGGGTTTTGGTGCCATTGAAGTTGATGTTGTGACCTGTGGTTTTCATGTGTTGGACTAGTGAGGAGATGTGTTCCAGCTTTTTTACTGCATTTTTGTGTTCATCCAGGCGGGTACTTATTCTTCTATTGGTCTGTCCAATGTATGTGGCCAGGCATGATGCACAGGGAACTTCGTATATGCCTTGGTTTTCCAGGTCAATTTTGTCTTTGGGGTTTTTAAGAATGGCTGCTATTTTTTTGTCTGTTTTGAAGGCAGTCTTGATGTGATGCCTATGTAGTATCTTACTGATTTTATCTGTCGTACCTCTTATGCAGGGCAGGACAGCTGTTCCATAGGTCTGTTGATCTTCTAGGTCTCTGTTATGTGTTGGTGTGTTTTTGTGGATCAAGCTGGTGATTTTGTTTTTGTGGAAGCCATTGGCTGTCAATACTTTAGTCAGGGTGCATAGTTCAGTCTTTATATGTGTCTTGTCTGCCAGGCGTTTGGTTCTGGTAATTAGTGTTTTAGCCACGGAATTTATCTGTGCTGGGTGGTGGTGGGATTGGGCGTTGAGGTAGCGGTTGATGTGTGTTTTCTTCTGGTATATGGTGTGTCCCAGTGTGCCATCTGTTCTTTTGTAGATTAGTACATCTAGGAATGGTAGTTGTTTGTTTATTTCCGTTTCCACGGTGAACTTGATTTTGGGGTGTGTGTTGTTTAGGTGTGTTAGGAAATTGTTTAGGTTTTCTTTTCCATTGGGCCAAATCACAAATGTGTCATCGATGTATCTTAGCCATAGTTTGGGTTTGTGGGTGGCATTAGCCAGGGCTCTGGATTCGAATTCTTCCATGAACAGGTTTGCAATGACGGGTGACAGTGGTGATCCCATAGGGGCTCCTTCAATTTGCTTGTATCTTTGTCCTTTGTATATGAAATATGTGTTGGTTAGGCAGTGTTCTGTTAGTTCCATGAGGTCTTTAGCTGGTTGGTATTTATTTCTGATGATTTCAAGAGTTTCTTTTATTGGGACTTGAGTGAATAATGAAACCACGTTGAAACTTACAAGCAGATCTTCTTGTTCCACGTGTAGATCTTTGATCATTTCTAAGAAGTGGTATGAGTTTTGTACATATTAAGCTGCGGTTTCAGCATGGGGCTGTAGTTGTTTTGCTAAGTGTTTAGCTAGGTTTTGTAATGGTGCTCCTTTGGAGCTGACTATGGGTCTGAGAGGTATGCCTTCTTTGTGTATTTTTGGGAGGCCGTATAATTTGGGGCATCTAGAAGATTTTTCTCTTGGGATGATCGTCTGTTGGATTTCTTTGCTTATGTGGCTGGTTATAATTTTCTTCTTGGTTAATTTTTCCAGATATGTGGTTGGGTCTGTGTTTATAGGTTTGTATGTGGAGTCTTGGAGTAGGTCTGTCAATTTTGTTTCATAGTCTTTTCTATCCATGACTACTGTAGCATTCCCTTTGTCTGCTGGGAGTATTATTATGCTGTTGTCATTTTTCAGGGTTTGTAGTGCTCTGAATTCATCTTTTTGCAAATTACTTTTTGGTGGTTTCATTGTGCATAAGATGTGAGTAACCTGGTGTCTTATTCTGTCAGCTTCATCTGTATTTAATTTGGTTAGGCTGGATTCTACTGCACATATGATGGATTCTGTGGGCATCTTTTTGGGTGCTATGGCATAATTGAATCCTTTGGTTAGGACATCTGTTTCTGTTTTGGTGAGTTCTCTGTTGGAAACGTTATATACTAATTGTTTCAGGTGTTGTTGTGAGTTGTTGGGGGTTTTCTTGTCATGTTCTAATTTCTTTAGTTTCTTTAAGAGTTTTTCATTTTTGTAAGTGGTTTCAGTTTCAGCTCTCCAAGTTGTAAGTTGTTTTATCTTATCCCAAAGTAGAGGGTGGATTTTGCTGCTCAGTTCCAGGTGTAGTGCTAGCAAATCTTTGTTTAACTGATCCAATTGGAATCTTTTACTGTGAACTTCGTTCCTGAGTAAAGCCATCTCTGTTCTTTTCAGGATACGTTTGGTAGCTGCTGTGCTGTGATGAAATGTTAATTTGAAGCAGGTTGGTGTTGCATTGTTGTCTCTGCAGCTGCATAGGAATTTCAGGTCACATAATATTCCTGCTCTTTTAACTTCCAGCTTCTCATAGCTTTTGATCTGGCTGTTTATTTCCTCCCCGTAGAGGTCAGATATTTATTTTTTTAAGTTTTCACGGGTACTTACATGTATGCTGTTCAGCTTCCTTCGGGTATTATCCCATGTCATTGTAGTGCTTTTAAAGTTGTAGCAACGTTTCAGCAGAATCTCATCTGCTATCATCAGGCTTCTGTATAGAGTTTGTATGTGGGTCAGGGTCTCACAGCCGTTGGTTTTAAATTTGAGGCTAGCCTATCCTGATTGGTTGGGAGTCTTGGTCTGTGTTTATTGGACTTGGAGTTTGTTTGATTGGTGTTTCTGGTTTCTTCTGTCTGTTTTGTGCCTTTGATTGGCTGGCAACACTGTGTTCCTGTATTGGAGGCTTCCAGTGCAGCTTGGCTTCATGTGAAAGGACGGCTATTATCTATTAGGAAGCTTGGTTTCATCTGGGTGCCTGGTGGGTGTGTGTTTGAGCTGGAGGTATCAGAGGGAGTCTGTTTGTGCCCAGGTGTTTGCCTGGCTTGTGGTGTGGAGATCTTTCTATTTGAGAGTGCAGGCTTCCAAATGATTGACAGTCTGGTGGAATCATCTCTTCTATTCATGCTTTCAGGTCTTTTTTCAATCTCTATGGCTTCTCTGATGATTCTGTGGCTGGGGTTTTCTACAGTGGCTAGGGTTTTGGTGCCATTGAAGTTGATGTTGTGACCTGTGGTTTTTATGTGTTGGACTAGTGAGGAGGTGTGTTCCAGCTTTTTTACTGCATTTTTGTGTTCATCCAGGCGGGTACTTATTCTTCTATTGGTCTGTCCAATGTATGTGGCCGGACATGATGCACAGGGAACTTCGTATATGCCTTGGTTTTCCAGGTCAATTTTGTCTTTGGGGTTTTTAAGGATGGCTGCTATTTTTTTGTCTGTTTTGAAGGCAGTCTTGATGTGATGCCTGTGTAGTATCTTACTGATTTTGTCTCTCATATCTCTTATGTAGGGCAGGACAGCTGTTCCATAGGTCTGTTGATCTTCTAGGTCTCTGTTATGTGTTGGTGTGTTTTTGTGGATCAAGCTGGTGATTTTGTTTTTGTGGAAGCCATTGGCTGTCAATACTTTAGTCAGGGTGCATAATTCAGTCTTTATATGTGTCTTGTCTGCCAGGTGTTTGGCAATTAGTATTTTGGCCATGGAATTTATCTGTGCTGGGTGGTGGTGGGATTGGGCGTTGAGGTAGCAGTTGGTGTGTGTTTTCTTCTGGTATATGGTGTGTCCTAGTGTACCATCTGTTTTTTTTTTTTTTGTAGATTAGTACATCTAGGAATGGTAGTTGTTTGTTTATTTCTGTTTCCATGGTGAACTTGATTTTGGGGTGTGTGCTGTTTAGGTGTGTTAGGAAATTGTTTAGGTTTTCTTTTCCATTGGGCCAAATCACAAATGTGTCATCGATGTATCTGGATGAACACAAAAATGCAGTAAAAAACACACCTTCTCACTAGTCCAACACATTAAAACCACAGGTCACAACATCAACTTCAATGGTACTAAAACCCTAGCCACTATAGAAAACCCCAACCACAGAATCATCAGAGAAGCCATAGAGATTGAAAAAAGACCTGAAAGCATGAATAGAAGAGATGATTCTACCAGACTGTCAATCATTTGAAGCCTGCACTCTCAAATAGAAAGATCTCCACACCACAAGCCAGGCAAACACCTGGGCACAAACAGATTCCCTCTGATACCTCCAGCTCAAACACACCCCCACCAGGCACCCAGATGAAACCTAGCTTCCTAATAGATAATAGCCATCCTTTCTCACGAAGCCAAGCTGCACTGGAAGCCTCCAACACAGGAACAGAGTGTTGCCAGCCAATCAAAGCCACAAAACAGACAGAAGAAACCAGAAAGACCAATCAAACAAACTCCAAGTCCAATAAACACAGACCAAGACTCCCAACCAATCAGGATGTAGAAAAAAACATCCTGGCACAACAATAGGCTAGCCTCAAATTTAAAACTAACAACTGTGAGACTCTGACCCACATACAAACTCAATACAGAAGCCTGATGATGGCAGATGAGATTCTGCTGAAACGTTGCTACAACTTTAAAAGCACTACAATGACGTGGGATAATACCCGAAGGAGGATGAACAGCATATATAGATATATATAGTATATATAGTATATATGATGAATTATATTGTGAAGTAGTATATAAGTGAATTAAATTCTTTCATATTTAATGCTGAGAATGTTTTGGTTTTTTAGTACTTAGATGTGGGGATATTATCAGTTTTCACAGTCCTTTTAAGAGAGAATTCATACAGGGCCAAACGACCAGGTAGCTTCAGAGCCATGGCCTTATTCAAATGTGGTGATTACTTTGGATGTCTGTGTTCAGAATATAACTAAATTTCATTAAAATGGTGTCCTGATGCAAAATTAGAATTTGTAGTTAGATATTATATGTATGATTATGCAGAATTCATTATGTTTTACAATAAAGATTAGCTTTTGAATTTAAAAAAAGTTCTCCAGGAAATGGAAGACATTTTATTTATGGAAATAATGTGTTTGGTATGATTCTATATTTATTTTACTTTATTCTCATTGCACCTTGTACAACGAAATCAAACACCATCTTCAGTGCACATCATGATCATGACCATGAAAATAAACACAAACACACATCCTTCACCCTTCACACATTGAACTGGAAACCCCCAACAGCACACCAACACTGCACTATACAGCAGAATTCAAAAGAGCTACTGCCCTGGGATAGAACTGTTTTTCAGCCTATTTGTCCTTGTTTTTATTATTCTGTACTGTCTTCCAGATGGTAATAGTTGAAAAAAAGAGTTCCCAGGATGAGATAGATCTTTGAGAATGTTTTGAACTTTCTTAAGGCAGCGGGAGCTATAAAGCTCTTCCAAAGAGGGGAGAGGGCAATCAATGATCTTCTGGGCAATGACATTAACCCTCTGGACTGCTTTCCTATCTGCCACTGTGCAATTGGCAAACCAATTTTGCCACTGTGCAATTGGCAAACCAAGTATACAGAGGTGCAGTATGTTAAAATGCTCCCTATGGTGCAACGGTAGAAGGTCACCAGAAGTTTTTCATTCAGTTGTTGTTTTCGGAGAAGTCTCAGGCAGTATAATCTCTGCTGGGCCCTTTTGACCAGGGCACCCCAGATCAGGTGGGCAGCCCAGATCAGGTCCTCTTTTAGGGTAACACCCAGAAACTTAAAACTGGCCACTTGCTCCACACGGTCACCATTGATAAGCAAGGGCTGGATGTCTGAACTGTTCCTTCTATAATCCACTACAAGCTCCTTGATCTTATTGGTGTTGAGGACCAAGCTGTTGTCTCCACACCACAAAAGCAACCGGTCCACCTCATTTTGTTAGGCAGACTCATCCCCCCCAGAGATAAGTCCCACCACTGTTGTATCATCTTCAAATGTAGCAGTAGTATTACTAACGTGACTGGGAGTGCAGTTATGCACATAAACAGTATAGAGTAAGGGATTCAACACGCAACCCTGTGGTGTACCACTGTTAAGAATAAGGGCTGAAGAGGTATGATTACCTAATCTGATCCTCTGTGAGTGGCCAGACAGGAAATCCATAATCCAAAGGCAGATTGAATTAGAAAGCCCAAGGTCCAGAAGTTTAGACACTAGTCTATGTGGAAGAATTGTGTTCAGTGCAGAACTAAAATCCACAAAAAGCATCCTCACATAGCCCTCCCACTGTTCTAGATGAGTCAGAGCAGTGTGAAGAGTGGTGGCTATAGCGTCCTCTGTAGATCTATTTTTTCTGTATGCAAACTGGTGTTTATCAAATGTATGTGGAAGACCAGAAATGATATGCTGGCAGACCAATTTCTCAAAGCACTTCATGATGATAGGAGTGAGTGCCACTGGTCTGTAATCGTTGAGGTTATTGATAGGGAACTTCTTTGGCAGCGGAACAATGGTGGAAACCTTCAAACAAGATGGAATAGTGGACTGGGATAAAGACCAATTGAAGATCCTGGTAAAGACTCCACCCAACTGATCAGCACAGTCTTTAAGCACTCGACCAGAGATACCGTCAGGACCGGCAGCCTTTCTAGGGTCCACAGCCCTCAGAATGCTCCTCACCACCTGTTTCTCCACAATGAGGTGGGGGCTACAATTGGCTGGTAGTTGTGTTTTATTTGTCTCTGATGTCTCCATTTCAAAGTGAGCAAAGAAATGATTCAGTTCCTCTGAAGCATCACCCTCAGCAGGGATGACATTGGTTGGTTAATGGTTTGTAATTTGTTGAATCCCTCGCCATACCTGACTCATATTATTGCTATAAAAAATATCCTCAATCTTCCTCTTATAATCAGTCTTGGCCTTCCGAATACCTTTCTTCAGATTAGGTCTGGCAACACTGTATCTTGCCCCATCACAGGACCTAAAGGCCTTGGTCCTGTCATGCAGGTGCTGGAATTCCTTGGTCATCCAGGGTTTCTGATTGGGATAGATCCTAATCCACAGTAATAATATCTGTGCGGTGTTTGATATAGCATAGAACAGTTGCAGTGTGCACCTCTAGGTCAGGGTGGTAAAAGATGTCCCAATTTGTGTTCTCAAAACAATCCTGAAGTTGTTGGGAAGCATCTTCCGGCCAAGATTTCACTGTCTTTATTATAGGCAGAGCCCGTCTCCTAAGAGGGATGTAAGCTGGTGCTAAAAGCAGTGACATATGGTCTGATTGTCCCAAATGTGGTAATTGTATAACCTTATAGCCATGTTTGATGTTGGTATATACTTTGCCCAATATGTTTGCTCCTCTAGTAGCACACTTAACATGTTGATAGAATTTAGAGAGTACTTCTTTCAAATCAGCTTGATTAAAATCCCCTATCATATGCACAGCATCAAGATACTTATTCTGCTGATTACTAACAATGTTATACAAGAATCCCAAAGCTATGGGAGTATTGGCATCAGGTGGGATATAGACTGCAGTAATCAAAACCACGCTGAATTCCCGTGGAAGATATATGGGTCGACATTTAAGTGTCATATACTCTTCGAACTAAATAGTTGAGATATACCATGGTAGTTGTTTTGAATAGATCTTGGACTTGATGCATTCTCATATTTGAAACAGTTTGAACTCCAGTTTGGTTGGCAAGTACATTTTCTTTGCATGCATGTTTTTAATTGATATTTTATAAGCTAAAATGAATGTCTGTGTAAATCTGTGTCTTTTCATGTTGTATTAAAGTTGCACTTCATATCACACATGCAATGACTGGTTGAGGATTTTTTAAAATTGAACTCATATAGTAGCTAAAAATGAAATGGCATGACAAACAGAATTTGTTTAATGATGAACTTTTATTACCATAATGTTATACATTTCCAGAAAATGCATGCTGACCTCAAAACAGAAGTGAAGAGCTATGTAATAATCCTGAAATAAAAATAGCAAGACTTGATGTTAAAAAACCATAACACAAAATTCATCAAGCTATTCTGCATTCTTATGTTATATGCTCTGTATACAGTGAATAATTTAAAATTATATTAAAAGATATATTGCACATATTACTTTGGGTTTTATTCTTGGATGAATTAAACAAGAAGAATGAAAGTTACTTTGTTTCTATTTTTAATTAATGAGATGCTTCAGTGTCATTTTCAAAGATATACATAAAATGCAAGCACAAATGTTTCATTTGAGACTGTTAATAGCCTGCTCACAACTGTATTTTGTAATCTGTGGCATTATAAGAATTAAATCTGATACTTAGAATGAATTGTATTATTCTTCAAGGCATTCCTTGAATATATGAATCTTGCACTTGCATTAAGTCCTGAGTTTACATTTTTTGTCTCCTGGTTAGGATATCAAGTTGTAAAAGTTCTTTTGCAGTCCTGTTATAATCAAAACAATTTTTCCTATATTACAGTGCCATGGAATATATATTGTTCCAGCCCATAAATCTGCCATGATTAAGTTCACTGTTCTGTGTTGGACAGTGAGTTACTTTTAATTAAATACAAGCAATAAATAATGGATTTCTTCTTTACTTCATAAATATTGTAACTATTACATTATTTGAAAATCCTATTGCAGCATATGCTAAATTAACAAGTGCTGCATAAAGAATCTGAAGGGTATATTAAGCTTTACCGAACCACATAAAGTCGCTAAATCACTACAAACTCATGTTCCATGCTTAATGCATATTTAATAGGGCTCACAAAATATTTACTTTAATAAATTAAATGTTTAAAAAGGTACAAGCTTTAAAATTGTTTTGCCAAAAGAAGATTTTGTAAGTACCTGATATTTCTCAGAATTGAGTTGTTCAGTAGAATGTTTTGTTTGTTTTTCCTTTGGATTCTACTTGAGCTTTATTTTGTGTGTTATTTTGTGTGTAATTTTATGGTTTGCATATTACTTTATTTTCCCTTAGAATGGCTTCACACCTCTCTACATGGCAGCGCAAGAGAACCATATCGATGTAGTAAAATATCTTTTGGAAAATGGAGCCAATCAGAGCACTGCTACTGAGGTGCAGTATTCAGATCTTCTCTCCTTGTCCTTTTCTTTAAAATCATGGTTCCTACTTTATCCTGGTATTCTGAAAACACAATATATTTTTGTCTTGTTTCTTCTGGAACAACAAGTTAGTCTTGCAAACTATCTTGTTTTCATTATGCCTTCCAAATTTCTAGGTTAAATATTTCCTTACTGTTTTGATACTGTAGTACAATGATAACATTTAACATTGCAGAAGTGCTCATTCATGAATAAATTTATCTACAAAACAATTTTCTACCTTGAGCATTTGTGTAATGTGAAGCAATTCCTTATCAATTTCTTCATTTGTCACCCTTCTTGGTATACAGTAATCCCACTGCAGGGTATCCAAGATAGTACGGTATTTAATAGAGGAGCCAAGCTTGCCTGTATCAACAGCTGTTTTGCTATTCTTTCATTGGATGGTTACTGTTCCATTTGACAGTGACTTTTAAAATAATCTTTTCTGCTACTGGAATGGATTGAGGTCATGTTACATTGCAGCTTTTTGTTGCTGGGATGAACAGAAGCCATGTAATTTTGCTGGATATGGAACATCATGTGGTTACTAAGCAATTGGACAGAAACAACAGTGCAAATGAATGAATCACTTAGATGAGCTTGGTGCCTACATTTTGTTATTTGATGATAGTGATGATGATAACATATTGTATGGTTATTTCCCCACGTACAATAATTTATTTCTTGTGAGGATTTGAAATTGATAGCGCACTCATATTATGATAGGAATGAGTAGCAGTTGTGTTATTCTATTTTAAGTGAATGCATGTAACAGGATGAGATGAATAACACTTTTTCTCTGTTAGTTCTAAAACCACCTACTATATTAGCAGTCATTACTGAGTGTTTCTAGATTTGGAATGAAACCATTTCACTTCCTGTCTTCTTTAAACAGAAGAAAGTATATATCCCCAAACCAACAATTCATTATTAGCTTCTGTTGTATTAAAACTTCTTTCACTATATTGCAGCTTGTTTTCAATGGCAGTATAAGGAAAGATTTATACATATTGGTATTTGCTGGGCCATACCAACCAACCAACCAAAATTATGGCCTAAACCAGGAATCCATTATTAGCTAGTGGTTGTCCTAACACTTCTTTTTTGCTAGATTGCACTTTGTTTTAAATGTGAGTAGAAAGCTTTGCACATAGTGATACTTGCTGGGATGTTTGTATATATCAAAAAAGACAAGTTACAGGTAGTCAAAGCAGCATTGCAATTCAATCCCTATTGTTTTTGTAATTGTATCAATACACATTAAAAAGGGCTGGGGATTGCATCATGATGATGCTTCTGTCATGTTTCTATTTCTGATCCCATCTTGTGGGTCCCAGTGTTTGCACATGATTCCTAGGTCTCCAGTCCTGTTTTAATGTTCTGTTCCCAGTTTCCAGAAGAAAGAAACACATCTGATGATGAGAGACAATCTGCACTCTTCTTTATCACTTTGGCTTCAGTCTTTTCTTACTGTCTCCTTTTATGTGTCACATGAATTCCAACTATAGTCAATATTATATTGCCTAATTCAACTTATTCATGTTTTCTTGTATGCTTTGCTTATTTTCTATCAAATGTCCTTCTAGGAAACATTCCTGAAATTTCAGTATTTTAAAGTTAAGAATTATGACAAAACTACATTCTGTACATTTAAAATGATATTCTTAATTACAATGATTTAATATATTTGTTCCATCTAAACAATAAATAGATAAGGTGGCTATATATTTTCAATACCTGATGTACTACCACAAGAAATGTAGCTATGCCTTATACTTTATTTTCAAATTAGATTTGCTATCTGGAGAATCAAGGATATAATGCAATCAACAATGTGCTTTGATGTGAGATTCTACAAGTGAATATTCACCCTGAATATAATAAAAATATTGTCTGTTGATAAATAATATGATTTGTGTGAGGGCTCTTTATGCCACAAAGGGCCATGTGGATTTTGTCTTTCATCTACTTTGAGAAAACTTTTTTCTAAACTTAGATTGAATACTTTTATAAGGAATACTGTGTTTAAAATGGCAATATTACCTCAGTGATAAGCCAGCATTGATGTGTGGTAGCCAAAAGCAAGCCTATTCCACTGAATGGAACTTGAGACTTTTCTTCCAAAGTCATGTCTAGATAGCACCAAACTTTAATGCATCATCTCCTTTCCCCCCATTCTAACAGGATGGTTTCACTCCACTCGCAGTTGCATTGCAGCAAGGACACAATCAGGCAGTGGCTATTCTTTTGGAGAATGACACTAAGGGGAAAGTGCGACTGCCGGCACTGCATATTGCTGCCAGAAAAGATGACACCAAATCAGCAGCGCTTCTTCTTCAGAATGATCATAATGCAGATGTTCAGTCTAAGGTAAAAAAATTGCCTCTTTTTCCAGGATGGTATCAAAAATATATTTCCAAGGATTACTGTATTTTCCCCCAATGAACAGTTAATACTGTGCTTTAGATTCTAAAATATAAAATTTAGACTTTTGATTATTTATTGGGGAGAAACAACTGTTAAAAAGTTTTGTTGTTAAATATTTTTGGGTTGTGTAATCCATGGAAATGTGAGATTCCATACACTGGCATTAGAAATTAGAAATTACTTATGCATATCAGGTTTTTTTTCCCTAGTAACAAGGTTGTAATTTATGTTAGAGAACAAGTGAGCTTTCTTTCATTCTACCAATCTGTAATATCTTTCCTCTTTTTTCCAAAACATGCTTCAACAGATGATGGTGAATAGAACAACTGAGGTACCAAAACCCAACAGTTTTGTTAACCTATTCTTGCCAGCCCTTTACTGAAAATCATTTCATCCCCCCGCCGTCACGGCCGCCATTCCATTGAGTTCAGAATGTATCACATTTCATTTTTATGTACTCTTGGCAGAAATATATACTGTCTCATCTTTTTTATTTTGTTTTTTGGCTTTGAGATACTCAAGATTTTTCTATTTGTTTTTCATAGTAGAGTAGGGAACTAAAATAATGGGCCTGCAGAGGAATTATTAAGTACAGAACAATTGCCTATAGCATGAATTTATTTCTGTAGCAGTATAAATCCATTCCAAAATATTCATCTGGACAATTGGTTTGGACTGTTTGTAACTTACAGGTGGCATTTTTAAAATTTGGGATTCTTTCCCTCTTCATAATTTATTATGTTTTCAAGTGCTGGGCAATTTAATAAACTGAAATCAGTGAAACTCTGTTCCAATTTTAAGTATTCCCAGCTCAGCAGAGCACAGATTCTATTTTCTTGAAGGAAAAATGATAAAAATGTCCACAATTGGATGTTAAAAGCACTTTACAGAAGCTACCCCTTAATTTCACAGAATTGCTTTCTGTAGACAACTATGGAAATTTGCCAAAGAAGATGGATAGCTGAGCATGGACATCTATAGTTTATCAGCTCTTGGATCCATATTTTGTTAGCGGCAACCCTCACTTTCTAAATCATATGGAGAGTCAATAAGTAGCATGGCAGAATTTGATACAGTACCTGATAAGTATTAAAAAATATTTTCTCAAAAAACAAAGAAAATGAGTTTTTCATCTGAAATAAGAAAAATGAATAAATAATGGAATGAATAAATAAGAAGCCATAACATTTAATTCTTGTACAATTAGAGTAGTCCAGAAATCAGAAAGCAATTCTGGCTTATAGTGCTCAATAGTGTTCAGTTTAGTTAACTATTGTCTTGTGGGGGAAAGAAAGAACTGGATTTTCTAATTAGGACTGTTTTATTTTTGCAGAGTGGCTTCACACCTTTGCACATAGCAGCACATTATGGAAATGTTAATGTAGCGACACTTCTACTCAACCGAGGAGCTGTTGTAGACTTCACAGCAAGGGTATGTTTTCTCAGTTTCGGCACATAAAATTTTCAAGGAAATATACTGAAAGGGAAAGAAGAAAACATGGAAAGAAATAAGGAAGGAAAGGAAATAAGGAAGGAAAGGAAATCTATTCACAGATTATTTAAAGGCAATGATTCTCCATCCCCCTTTCCCTTAGAAATAATATCATGTATCATAGTAAGAAAATAGTTGACTATAATGCATTCATTATATTTTTACAGGGTACCACTGTAAATAAGTTAAAAATATATTTAATACAGGTAATTCTCAATTTATGATCACAATTGAGCCAAAAATTTATGTTGCTAAGTGAGACAATTATTAATAAGTTTTGCCTCATTTTACAACCTTATCACAGTTGTTAAGTGAATCTCTGAAGCTCTTAAGTTAGTAACAAAGTTGTTAAGTGAATCTGACTTCTCTATTGACTATGCTTGTCAAAAGGTCACAAAGGTCATCAAATGACTCTCCCAGGACACTACAATCATAAATATGAATCAGTTGCCAAGTGTCTGAATTTTGATCACATGACCACAGGGATTTTGCAAAGGTTGTGTGAAAAACGATCATAACTCACTCTTTTCAGTGCCACTGTAACCTTGAACAGTCACTAAACAAATTGTTGTAAATCGAGGATTACCTGTTTTAATATAATATGTGTATTGCTTCATTTTAAAATAATCTCTATTTAAATTAAGAATTGTTATGAATTGGGCATTCAAGAAAAAAAGGTATGGTAGAAAAACCAAAAGCTTTATTGTTCTTTATCATGTTTACCTTGACAGGTTTTAAGGCACCAGCTGCTTTCTCTCAATCATTGAGGCATTGCTTGTTCCACCCACACCTCTGACAGATTAAGATGGAAGCAGATTTTCTATTATGAAAGTTTCCTTTAAATTTTTATGTAGACGTTGAAGCACAAATAGGTCAATATGTGAGAAAGACCTTGGGAGGACTTGATCAAGGCATCGTGCTAAAGGAATGGTCAGATAAGAATCAATATTGCCCACACCTGGATAATGAGTGATGCAGGAGGTTTAGAAGGAACCTTCCATAGTGTCTTTGCCTCTAAAGCAAGCAGAGATGGGAGGATTGCACTTTCAGAGTTGAGAAATTATTGAATCACAAACAGACAAATTCATTCCAACTTATTCTACATTGATAGAATCTAACAGTTTCTCAGTCTCCCAAGATCTTTCCCACATATCATCATGGCTACAACAATTGTCTCAAGTTAGTAAATTGGGAAAGTTTGCTTTATTAATTCATTTTCCCCACATAGATCTTTATATGGATCATGTTACTTCTCTAGAGTCATGGTACCGTCACTTCATAATTTGCTTTGTTCTCACTCTAAACTATATAGTGATTGGTTTGTTTTACATCAGCACAAGATCCACTAAAGTTTATCTTTATCCTTTGTTGTGAGGGAAACAATTGAATCCTTCATTTATCTCTATGAATCATTTCATGATGATCAAATTTACCTCATTAGGGCATCAAACAAATTCATATTTCAGTGAGGACAAACATTTGCATATTGCAGCAAGTCTTAGAAATTATTCAGTTATATTCCTGTGATGAGCAATGTGTTTATGTTTTAACTATTCCTGATAAACTGGTTTGTATATTTTTTAAATAAATATTGGCCTCTCAAATAAATTTAGAAATATTTTGAACAAGCTATATAAGTATTTATATAAAGTTACTTTGTCTAATTCTTGAAATCGTACAAATAAAACTTTACTTTAAAAAAAAAACAGTATAGCTTTTCAGCTGTAAGTCACTTGCATCCTACATATTCTTGCACAGAAATTTTATTTGATTCAGTAGGATTAATTTTGGAGCAAATATAGTATACACAGGATTGTGCTGTTAATTTTGAACATCTTATAACTCACCATCTAACTATTTTATTTATTTGTCATATTTAGACACTACTTATATCTCTCTCACAGAGTAGCTATTATTAACGGTCTGATAGCGCAAATGTTTTCTGCTGCTTAATTTCTACATCTTATTAGGATTGGTTTTCTTCATATATTTAAAGTGGTTTTTAATGTTTTTTCCTTCTATTTTCTACCATCATGCCAAATCCTTATCTACTATTCATTAATTGGACACGAAACAAAATCTTCAGACATCTTTAAGACATTTAATGCAAATAATTTGTTATGATAATTGGCTTCTTCTACTTAGATATTTAATAAAATATAAATATAGCTGTGAAGGTCATTTTGTCTTTCATATTGTTTGTATGTGTATGTCTGCAGCAAAACTTTTGATGTTTTGATCTTTTAAAATTTTAAATAGGAGTGCACTGCAACACCCAAATTTATATTTAAAAGAATATGTAAAACAACATATTTTAAATAATATTTTTAAAAAGCACATGTGATAATTATGGGTTTATTTGCATTAATCAATAGAAATTTGGACATATATCATTGCTTTTATTACATTTAATCTAGGTTACTCTAAGCCTTAATGCTAAATGCTATTATTTTTTTACACATCTAATTAATTTTACACACTTAAATGATACAATTATCATCTTTTTCTAGTTTTCAAGAATTATTATTTTTTATTAAGTTTATGTAGCTTCCTTTCCAATTCTTGTGGCTCTAGAAGGTACACACCATTAAAATAACAACAACAAAATCAAAACAATTAAAAACAACAATTAAAATACAATTAAAACAGCTAAAACTATCCTAAAATAAAAACCATAGGAGAAAGCATTCCAAACTTACAAACAATATCATTCAGTGGACTCCATAATTCTTGGAATCTCAGCTTTGATGACAAAATAATATTTTAAGGGCTTTCAAATAGACAATAGGGTTTGGGCTTCAGTTACCATAGGAGAAAATGCTTTCCTTCTAGGTCATATAGTTAAGGATGGGATCTACCTTTCTGCTGGTTCTGAGGGAATGGGGAAGTAACTGGACAGAGATGTCTCTCAAAGGACTTGAAAATAGGTGAAATACTAGCAGGTGGCATCATTGATAACCTGCACATTATTTACTGAAGTTAATGGAACTTGTTTCCTAAAGGAGAAGGTTGTCCGGCTACCCTGATCATTTTTTATTTATTTTAAATAATAACAGAATAACAGAATTGGAAGGGACCTTGGAGGTCTACTAGTCCAGCTGCCTGCTCAAGCAGGAAACCCTATACCTTCTTAATTGTTAAGTTGTGTTCCTTATTCATAACCCATGGCTTATCCACAAAGAAGTAGAGGATTACACTGTAATAAAAGAGAAGGATGTTGAATGACCTCAATCGATCTTGCAAAAAGTTAAAAAGGATTGGGCCTGGTTGGACTTGATGGGAAGATATAAGGAAATCCCAGGGCTAGGGATTAGAACTCTGATTATCAAAACACAATGTTTTATAAACCTTCATTCAGAATGCTTGGATCCAATATTTTTTCTAACCAAGCATGCAGTGGCAATCACTTCTGCTACATTGCTTAGAAAACTATCCAGATCTGTTCATATCATTGCCATGCTCTGAGCGATGATACAAACAACTTTAGAGTCTTTTTACCTTTGTTAATCATCTGTTCATTCTAATGAAATGCTAAACATCACACATCATAAATGTTATGTTTCTAATGCACATCTCTATCAGAAACATTTATGTTGTATCATGTTTAGATAGTCATACTATATACCTGGAATCATACTATATACCATTTTATACTATATACCATGAAATACTACATACCTGGTTTTGATTGGTAGTCTTTATGAATCAGATATAATTGTTTTTAAATGTTTAATGTACTCTGTGATACATCTTTGTTTATGTTCTGTACTGTTTTGTGTCAAAATGCAAAACCATTCCCATTGAATGTCTCCAACCCCATCATGCTTTTGTTTGTTCTTTTCATGGTGTAGAATGGAATCACCCCACTGCATGTGGCTTCCAAAAGGGGGAACACTAACATGGTGAAGCTCTTGTTGGATCGTGGAGGGCAGATCGATGCCAAAACCAGGGTGAGTGTTTTATTCCCTGAATGTATGTTCTCATGCATTTAAAATTTTTGCTTGGTAGGGGCTAGAACTCTAATCATCAAAATACATTATTTTAGAAGATTATTTTGTCTTTGTGAGCAGAAGGAAATTCACACAATGCTATTTATTCATGGAAGAAATCCTTCTATGAGAATATATATCCTTCCATTAGTGAAAACTTTTTTTTTTAATAGATACTCTTTCTGTTTTGGTTGCATGGACTTTGAAAATGAATTTGGGCCTTTTGATTAAGATCAAATGTAGCATTTGTTCTTATCAGAAAACCATTCTGAAAAAGTGCTTGTGCAAAAGTTCCAGTTCTCTGTTATTCATTAAAATGGCCTGATTTTTTTTTCAAGCTATGATGTTACTGGTTATTTTTTTAAAAGCTTTAATTTTCAAAAGTGCACAGAATCTTTCTTTCAGTTTATAAAGGAAAACTTTGGGTGAAACTTCAATCCATTTGGATTACTGCAAAGTGTTCTACGTGAGACTCCCCTTGAAGAAATTACAACTGGTCCAGAATGCAATGGTGCATGTAGTGATATATTGTACCCCTATCAAAAGCTGCACCAGATCCCTGTTTTCTTCTGGGTGCAATTCAAAGTGCTAGATGCTATTTTTAAAGTCCCACATTGTGTGGGACCAAGTAATCTGAGGGACTATCTATCTCTGAGGCTATCTTTCTGTACTAGATAGGAACACTTTTCCCTTAAACATTGCCAGCTTGTCAGACCTTGGCAGGATGCCTTTTTCATTTCAGCCCCTGCTTTATGGATCATTCTTCCTGCTAACTTTCAATGGACCTCACTCTTCTGTCTTTGCCTAGAGTTCTTAAAATTTGGCTCTTCTCCAAGCTTTGTGATAGAATGAAGTCTGGGTAGGATTAGAATATGGATGTTCCAGGGACGTGTGACTTGATGACAAGATCTGATTTTTTTTCCTGTTTGTTTTTAGTTTGTTGTTGTTGGCTTTACATGATTTTATTGATTGCAAGTTGGCCAGAATTGTTTTAAGATGGGTGCCTATGCACATGTTTTGCTTTAATAATACAATTCTGCAAAAATGTGGATTTACTTTAAACTCAATTATGTTTAAATTATAGAACAGGTTAATAGAACCCATTGAGGAAATGATCAGTTCTTTAAAGTTTTCCTAAAAGCTGACAGTGAAGGTACCTTAATGAAGTTGTGGGGACAGTAAGCTCAAGAAGAGCTTTCTACAGAAAACTCTGGTTAACTTGTGCTACCGAGCTAAACAGCTGATTAAAGAGAATGGAAAAGAAAAGCAAGGGAACATTTACATTTATAATTAAGACAAAAGATTTATTTAGGCAGCTGATATAGCAGCTATCAATGGCCTTTCTAATTCAAGATTCTGGGATATGATTATGGATAGAAGTATTGTAACAGATTCTTTCTTCCAAACAGGGAACAATACTTGATAAAAATATAATCACAGATTCTATGATTTCCGTAAGATTACTCTTCAGAAAAATATTTAAATGACTTTATTGTTTAATTTATCACCCACATCAGATGGGAGTATTACTCTGAATTGCCAACATAGAGACATTGACACCTGAAAGGACTGGCATCCAATTTGCATATAAATTCCTATTTTTCAAGACATTTTTCAGTGTGGGAGATTCCAGACTTTTGGTTTCATTTGTTGGCGTCATGTTGTTGGCAATATCTTTGTGTCCAACTTTGATTCAGCTTGCATCATTTTTGTTCCTTGCTTTGTCTATTTTGTCATGGTCCTATATTAGTGAATAATATTTGCATAATTTATAATATAAAAGCCTTACAGCTAAAGATATGACTGTTGAGTAGAAAAATAGAATATGTATTGCCAAAATGGATTGTATTAGTATCTACAGGAAAAACAAGAAATCATATCTGTTTTATCATTATTGTTAGGAGCTTCTGAAATCCAGTATAACTCAGTCAAGTCAGCAGTGCCCAAAAAGTATGTGTGAGGCATAATCAATTGTACCATGTCACTATGTAATCTCCCTCATCCCAACAGCCTAAACTTAGAAAACAAAAAAATATTTTTATTCTGTGACAGGAACATATAAGGTTGCTAAAACAAACCATAAAAACAAGACAGTATCAATATTCTATCATTAAGGTAAAACCTAAGAAATTGTGAATAAATAGGGACTTGGCTCAGAAGGAAGAAAGGAACATGAATCATTAAAGGAGGAGAAAAGAATATTCAGTCAGGAAAGAGGAAAGGGTCAGCAAATCAAAAATAACCTTTGATATTTTTGGGTTTAAGATATACTAGAGATAAATTATTTCAAGCTTCCATGCAAGGTTAGACTAGCATAGAAAGGTGAAGTTTACATTACTAGGATGCCTGCTGAATCAGTCCTGCTAAATCAGGGGTCCCACTATGGAACTGTGGCCCATTCAGAACTGGGCTGTACAAGCGGTGGGCATTCAGGCACGCACACATATCCACTTGTGCAATGGCACTTGCACACAAAGCTCCATTTGTGCAAGTGCAGATGCTCATAGAACCCCACCGGTCCACCAAGCTGGAAAGGTTGCAATGCTGTGCTAAACCATTCGTATTTATCTAAGTCAAATACAAGTTAAAGCGTCATTAACACAAGTCAGCACAAACATTTCTCATCAAAGCAGACCTTTTGAGACCATGATCTTTGGTACCAAAGTTGAAGTTAGATCACTATTCTGATGATTACCAAGTTGTAGGGTTATAGGAATTGACAAAAAAGCTATATAAATATGGCAAGCAGTAGAAGAAGAATATATAAGGGTTTTACAAACTATGCCAGCAAATCTGGAGAATAATATAATAGCCACTAGGTTGGAAGAAGTCAATCTACAGACCAATATCAAAAAAAGAAGATTTAACAGAGTGTGTAAAATATTGTACAGAGAACCTTACATGGAAAGCTAATTTTTGAAAAGGCTAAGAAACACACGATGTTATTGTTAATGCATGATGAATAATTAAGAAAGCTGATGAATACCAAAAATAAGCCAGTATATGTTTGTTCATTGACAAGAAGCCTTCAATTATGTCAAGCATGTTAAGTTTTGAAATGGGCTTAGAAAATTGGAAAGCTCACTGTCCTCATGCAAAAGCTATATACACAAGTCAAGTCAGGAAGCCGCAGTATTGACAGAAAATGGTGAAACAGACTGGTTCCAGGTTGGCAAAGGAGTGAGGCAAGATTATTTATTTTACCTATTTTTTTTGACCTATATGAGGAATATATATTAAGGAAAGCTGGACCAGAAGAAGATGAATGTGGTTTTGAAATTGGAAGAAGTGCCAGTAACCCATACTATGCTGATGACACTACACTGCTAGCTGAAAACACAAGGATCTCCAAGCTATACTAATAAGTCAAGGAGCACAGTGAAAAAAAGTATCTACATATACAAAAAACAGTCATACAAGTAATGGTCTTTTTCACTTTTGTTTATCTTCTCTACTTCATATAAAAATTTATTTTCTGATAAACTTTTTGATAATTACTAACCATATTAAAAGTGTTGCCTGCTACCTGCAAAGTTTATCTGCCTTAATGGGATTTATTACAATACTACGGAGACATAAAATAAGACTAGGCCATCAAATCGCCTGGGCTCTGCTTTACAGAGACTAGTTCTGTTAGTTGAGAAGCGAAGAAGTTGAGAAGTTGGGACTGTGTTTCATTTAGTTGCAGAATACAATTCCAGATTGTACATGGATTAAGAGATGACCCCAGGTGCTCTATTTTTGGTAGAAGGTTTCTAGGTTGCCCTTTTGTATGAATATTATCAGTTATCCCATGGTGATAATGGTGTTTATTGATTTATCCTGGGCTTTTGGAGTTTGTGTCAGGTTAATGCATCATACCAAGGCATTCAACTTTTTCTAGGCTGAGATCTGCCAAAAGGAACATTCTCTGTCTTCCACGAGTTATGTGAGAGGTCGAAAAAGACATTTGCTGTCTATGGCCTGAATGTAAACAGATCCATTTGTATAGTTCAGGACTACAATAAAGTAGGACCCTGGAACACACAGGGAACTGTACTTCCATTCCAACAAATATATATATGTTCTCCTTCAGGCTTTCACTTGGTGAGAGAATGGTAGAGATAAAATGTAAGTCCTGCTTTCTACTTCGGTCGATTCCTTCACATATGCAGCTGAATATATGAACAGGCTTCCAGCCACCAGGGTTTTCTTCTTCCTTCAGCATTAGTGACACAAACAAAGGAAACGAAAAGTAGCTAAATTTTGCTTGTATTTTAGTCTTTCTTTGAATAGTGAAGTGTGTTATTACAAAATAAAGTTTATTCGTGTAGCATTTGTATAGCAGGAGTAATGTGGAATAGTTGAGGTTCATTTAGAAATAGAAAATTCTCTGTACAACTGTGTGGCCTTCCATGAGGAGCCCTGCTCATTGATGCTAAAAGAGGATTATCAAATTATTATCATGTTATCCAATGCCTCAGTGTATTTCTGGGATTTAGAAACTGATACCAACTTTCAAATATGACTTGCTTTATTTCTGTGGTGGAAAATTTTTGCAACATTTAAGAGTACCATCCACTTAAGTACATACAAAACTTTACACACAGCTATTAGTAATAAAGTGACATTAATATTATTAGATTTTAAGTTAGTTACAGTTACAGCTCCCAGGTCTTATTTATTTGTTGCTCTTAAATAACAAAAAGGAACAAAACAGAGATAATCATGATAAAAATACATACATTATCAAAGGAAAGAAAGGAAAACAAGTGCTTTAAAAATGTGATAAAAGTACCACTGGAAAAAGAAAAAGAAAGTATAATATATTGTTTTAACAGTAAGTTTCAATTATATATGTGTGTTTGTGTGGGTATTTATACACACACATACACACACACACACACAAATTATACATGTACATATATACATACATATATACATATACATACATTTGTTTGTGTGTGTGTATTTGCATTTTTGTAAATTATAACCTAGAGAGTTCAATGTGTTGAACTGGTTGAATGTTGACCTACATCGACCATTACTATGTTTGAGTGTCCAGAAAGATAACATATATTCAGAGTTTGCAGCATTAATTCAGTGCCAGAAAAATAAATACAGATGGCTGATGCTTCATTTAATATCTTTATAAACATGATAAGTAGATTTTACAAACCAGTTGTAGATTTCTCCAACATGGAGCAAACTCAGAGAGAAACATGTTGCAAGTAACTTTAGTAGCAGCCAGCAGCTCAGAAACAGACATCAGTTTCACTTTAGTTCAGCAGGCAAGCATTATACAAAGCAGAGAGAAGCAGTTTCATTTTCAATAAACAGACTCACAGTTTCACATAGTTGCAGAGCTTAACATAGAGCCATGTATAGACTACTTCTAGTTTCAGTTTCCAAACTGTCATCATTGGCTGACAGCTCATGAATATACTCTGACAATATAGTACAATTCACATGTTTTTCTTCTTTTCTTTGCCAGTGTAGTGCTTTCTTTTAAGGCTTTATTGTTTTTTCTTCTTTCTGTTGCTTGTTCTTAATAATCCAGTAAATTTTTTACTGCCTTGCCTTTTGATAATGAGTGCATTTCATGCTAGAAAAGCCTTTCATGTGATTTGAGACAGGATCTTGTATATAAAAAACAAATAAATAAAATAATGCAAGGATTGTGTTCTGTTAGAAAGTTTGTCAAACAATTTAGTCTTCCTTGTCTGGCATTTTTTTTTCCTATTTTATGTTTCTTATTTATTTAGCATCATTTCAATGCCACCTCAGACTGAAGATTCTGGGCCTCTCTTTTGACATTCTTATTATTCTTTTTTATTGCTCCTTTCCACAGTTTTTGTTACCATGGAACAAAATGTTTCTCTGCATTATTATATACTGTGACTTAACATGGTCTCCTGGCAATTTGCAATTTAACCAGAAACTGAGAATTATTTACAGATAGTCTTTGGGTTGCAACCACTATTGGGACCAGAATTTCCATTGCTAAGCAAGGTAGCTGTTAAATGAGGCTCATCCAATGTTATGCCCTTTTTATCATAGTTGTTAAGTGAATAGTGCAGTCATTAAGAAAATCTGGCTTCCCCCATTTTTTTTGCTTGTCGCAAGCCAAATGGGAAGCTCTCAAAAGGCAATCACATAACTTCAGGCTGCTGCAACTGTTATAAATACACAATAATTGCCAAGTCCCTAATTTTGATCATGTGAACATGGGGATGCTTGATAATCATCAGTGTTGGTTGCAAGTTACCCATTTTCGGCACCACGGTAACATTTGCCAAATGCATGGTTCTAAGTCAAGGACTGCTTGTACACTATACCATGCATAATAAAATAACAATAAACAACTACCTCAGGTGAACAGAATTCAGCCACATAAACTTTAAATTGTCTCGGGACATTCTCAGTCATCCAGGTCATGGTTGTCCCAAAGGTGCTTTTTCAAGAGGCAACTGAATTTCCTTGTTTTTCTTGAAGACAATTTGCTTCTCATCCAAACGCTTCAGCTAAAGCCCCTGTCACACTGCACCAACGGATGCAAAGAGGATTTAAAACGGACAAAAAAGCTTGCCATCCGTTGGTTAACACGATGTACTCACTGCTTCCGTTTTGCTTCCTCTCTATCCGTCCAGCATCCGTCTATTGACGTTTCATCCACTCAGAAAGTTTTGAGCTGTCCAAAACTTTTGTGCAGAAAATGTATCCAATTCGTCCGTTACGCATCCGCTACGCATCCGCTACGCATCCGTTCTGCATCCGTTCTGCATCCACTATATCCGCTAGGCATCCGCTGCGCATCCGCGCAACTCGCATCCGCTCGGACGCAGGGAGGAAGCGGAACGGACGCAGAACGGATGCAGAACGGATGTAGCACGGAAACAAAGCGTTTAAAATGGAAAAAACGTTTGCAGAGGGGACCTATCTCAGATATTAAGGATGTCTAGAGGATGCCTAGAGGATGCAAAGGGACACCTATACTGCCTATAAAAAGGGGGAGCAACACATCTGGATCTCACGTTCAGAACAGCAGCCCTGCGGTGCGGACCTCTGCAGCCTTCATTTGCCTCTTCCTCTTCCACAGCATCCAGTCATGTCCACCGTGGATCATAACACGGTCCTTTTGGCAGCCACCATCCTTCTGCAGCAGTGCGAAGCCATCTACAGGCTCTGTGAACTCTACTATTGGAAGAAAAAGGGGCGGCCAAGAAGCGTCTGGGTACAAAAATGGTTCGCCAGAAGAGCAGAGGATGGACTGTACAACAAGCTGATGGTGGAGCTCAGGAGCAAAGACACTCGGGCATTCCAGAACTTCATGAGGATACCTCCAGCCATGTTTGACGAAGTTGTGCAGCGCCTGACACCCAGGTTGACCAAGGCAAACACCAACTTCCGGCCCAGCCTGGACCCTGGGCCCAAGGTGGCACTCACTCTGCGCCACCTGGCCTCAGGGACCACCTACAGCAGCATGCAGTACGGATGGAGGGTGTCACCCAACACCATCAGCATTGTGGTCAGAGAAGTGGTGCAGGCCATCATCGAAGAATACAAGGAGAAGCTCCTCCAGTGCCCCTCCACTGAAGAAGGATGGAAGAAAGTTGCAGAGCAGTGGTATCAGAGGTGGAACTTCCCCTACACCGTTGGAGCCATCGATGGCAAGCACGTGGCCTACAAAGCGCCAGCCAAGTCGAGGTCCACTTATTTCAACTCCAAGGGCTTCTTCAGAATCATCCTCTTCGCCATGGTCAATGCTGACTAGAAGTTCATGTACATTGATGCTTCAGGCAGCGGCTCATCTTCAGATGCCCAGGTGTACAACGCCAGTCACCTCAAGGAGGAGCTGGAACGCAACCTCATGGTGGGCTTCCCAGATCCAGACCCCCTGCCCAACGACACGCAAGATGTGCCCTACTTCATCGTGGGCGATGATGCCTTCTCCCTCACAACCTACCTCATGAAGCCCTACACCTCCAAATACCTCACCCGTGAAGAGAGGATCTTCAACTACAGGCTGTCCAGGGCAAGGCGGGTGGTGGAACACCTTTGGCATCCTGGCCAACAGGTTCCAAGTACTTCTCACCACCATGCAGCATCACCCACAGACCGTGAGGAGGATCATGGAAGCCTGCTGCATCCTGCACAATCTCATGCGCACCCGCTACCCAGTCTTGCAGAACAGGCTCATGGACCTCCAGCAAGGCAATGGGGACATGGAGCCTGGGGAATGGAGGCAGAGGCGAAACCTGATAGACACTGAGGATGTGCAAGGCCCCAACAGAGCCTCATGTGAAGGGAAGAAGCAGCGCAACCTCCTGAAACACTGGTGCAACTCCCCAGCTGGAGCAGTGGAGTGGCAAGACAGGATGATAAATGCTTAATGGATGCTTCCTTCAGCCTGTCTCATCACACTGATGAGATTGGGCCATGTATGTGGAGTGGCCCTACAATGAACAGGGCATTTAATAAAGAGTTGTGTTTATGTTGACATGTGTGGATGATTGATTATATTGTTATTGATAATAAAGGGCCATAGGTGTGGCACCTGGGAGGGTGGACCATACAGTCCCACTATGCTTGCAGTGGAAGTTTATCTATCCCACAGCTATTACCCATCCCAAAGGTATCCCTGCCCATCCCACTGCTATCTTAACCCATCCCACAGCTATCTCAACCCATCCCACAGCTATCTTAACCCATCCCACAAGCATGCAAAGGCTTAAACCATTTCTAAAAGTTTCCAGCAAGACTTTATTAAAAAAAGAAATGAAGCAAGTGTGTGAATCAAAAATAGACTTTATTAACAACAAGCTAAAAGACAAAAATGAGTCTCTGGCACTCCTCTTGGTCACTCAGTCTCAGGGGTGAAGGGTGCAGGTGCTGTGGAAGTGGCTGGTGCTGGAGTGCTTGTCATCAGCTCCTCCAGAAGCAGAAGCAGCAGAAGCCCCAGCCCCAGAACAGCGAGCCCATGCGACAGAAGCCCCAGCAGAACCAGAGTGAGAGCCAGGGGGCGGGATGGTAGCGCTGTCCCTCTTGCAAGGGCTGGCAGCAGATGGCTGAGGCTTGCTGTGCTTCCGCATGGTTGTGGGGTTGCTGGCTGGCAGGGAGGCTGGCAGGCAGGCAGGCACCAAGGCTGGCAGGAAGGCAGGCTGCAAGGCTGGCAGGAAGGCTGGCACCAAGTCAGGCACCAAGGCTGGCAGCCAGCAAGGCTGGCAGGGAGGCTGGCAGCAAGGCTGGCAGGGAGGCTGGCAGCAAGGCTGGCAGGCAGGCATGCAGGCAGGGCAGGGAAGGCTATCAATGTGTCCGGCAGCAGGTCTTTCCTCTGAATGGTGACATGCTTCCGAGCTGCTTCCCTTTATATCCGTGGGGCTTACGCAATGCATCCTCCCTACATGCATAATTAACGCTCGGCATCCGCTAGGCTTCCGCTGTGCATCTGCTTCATCCGCTGTGCATCCGCTGTGCATCTGTTGTATCCGTTCCGCGTCCGCTTTGCTGCGGCCCCCCGGAAGCCTAGCGGATGTGCCATTCGCTCCCATCCGCTTCCATCCGCTGGGCTTCCGTTCTGCATCCGCTTTCCATCCGCTCTGCGTCCTCCCTGCGTCCGTGTTATCCGCTCTGCTTATGCAAATTTTTGCCCCTTTTGAGAGCGGATAACAACAGATGGAACATTTTGCTCGTCCGTTGTGTCCGTTTTGCATCCGTTGGGCAGTGTGACAGGGCCTTAAAGAAGAACCTTTTTGGATGAGAAGCAAAACATCTTCAAAGAAAAAACAGAAAGTCCAGTTTAATTTAAATTATATATTAACATTTCTGAAAATCAGTTCTGTTTTATTGTTGCCGAAAACTGCCAAAAAGTTCTAGCTATTCCACAGGAATGGAACACAGACAGAAGCTCTTTGTCTTCTGACCCTCTTTTCCTAGCTTGCATGGAAGGCAGGCCCTCAGCATCCTAATTTGGAATGCTTATGTCCCAAACTGATCCACCCACACTTCAGAAATAATTACATGAAAATATTTTTTATAATTTTCTGTTATATAGACAGACTGGATATTTCTGAAAGATACATATTCTTAATGGTTCTTATTATTCTTTTCATTGCTAATAAATTACAGTTGGCATATAGAAATATGTATAACTATCTCTCCTAGCAGTAATTCTGTGCATTAGTGAGATTATCTAGATGTAATGTACAAAAATACTTGTGATTTAATGTCAGTTTTCTGAGCTGTATAAACTTATTAATGCCAGTGCTATTGCTCTCTGACTAATGTTGGATCATTGCTGAGGATTCTCTATTGGAGAAAATCTAAAGCAAATACTTTATCATTGCCACTAAAGATCTAATTTTGCTGCAAAATTTTATTTGCAGTACAGTCAAATGATTGTTTGACTCCAAGATAAAAGAACATGGTTTCTGTTTTTGCTGTTTTCAAAGGATGGGCTGACGCCACTTCATTGTGCTGCACGAAGTGGACATGACCAAGTTGTAGAGCTTCTCCTGGAACGAGGTGCCCCACTGCTTGCCAGGACCAAGGTGTGTTTATAGTTCAGTCAAGTACTTTAAGGGAGCTTGTTTGCTATTGAAACCAATAGCAGTAAAATAAATAATAACTAGTAAAGCAATTGATAGAAGTATTATCAAATATTTTAAAATTCATTCATCTTTGCTCTCATATGTGTCATGTGGTTATTTATTTTCTCATTCACTTCTGTTTCTGTACTGTTTCCATTGCTTTTATGTAAAAATGCATTCATAAACTTCTACAAGCAGAGTATATGCAGACAAAATAAAGATACCAACAAACTAGATGTACATTTAGGCAAAGCAGTATTAATGTACTACAATAGACAATGGATTGGACCCAAAGCACAAATGTATGAATACCAAACCACCAGTTTCTAAAACATAGTGAGATTAACATAGTGAATAAACAAAATTGTAAGTTTGTATATCTTGAAAACCAACTTTGAAATATAACTAGGCAATGCATTATTGTAACTTGATGGATGAATCCGTAAATTTTATAGGCTGCTTTTCAAGATTTAAATTTGGTTTTGTTGTATGCACATGCACATCCATTTACAGATTGTCACTGCATAATGTTTTGCATTGTTTGTTTCAGAATGGACTGTCTCCACTTCATATGGCTGCCCAGGGTGACCATGTGGAGTGTGTCAAACACCTACTGCAGCACAAAGCTCCTGTTGATGATGTTACATTGGATTACCTGACTGCCCTCCATGTTGCTGCACACTGTGGTCACTATCGTGTCACCAAGCTTCTGCTGGATAAGAGAGCAAATCCAAATGCCCGTGCTTTGGTAAACTTTTCATGGATTTCTGGTGGAACATAAAGGAAACTGAGATACTGATTCCATATATTCAGTTCAGTGACTATGTGAAGACATAGGGGAGAATTGCTGGCCTTTTCAGTAGGATACTCTATAACTCTGCCATAAATCCATGTAGTTAATTACTCAATTGAACATTAAAAGATATCTAATGGATATAGTGGCATGTGATAAGTATGTGAGGCAAACAGAATGGTCAGCGTACATGAGAAAGGGGAACTTCTGCACAGAATTACAGTCATAGACTTTTTAAAACATTAAGGGTTTACTCATCACAGTCTACATTAAGATTATATTCTTCACCATAAGCAGTATGTTATAATGAATAATTCAGCCTTCTTCATGGGTGCTATGAAGTTGTATTGGTGTAGAAGTCCTTCATGGTAGTTTCTAGCCACTATATTTATGCTGCTTGCAAAATCTGAGTGTTGTAGTCCCAACATCTTTTCCATCACTTGGGGAAGTTTGAGCTAATATATGTTTGGTAGATGGTCAGCAATATTTATTTGCTTAATAATTCTGATTTGTTAGATATACTTGATTACCCAAGTTAGCATTTTCATAGCTTTTTTCTATTCAGAGTATGAATACTAGAGTTTATTCATCTTATCTGTTTCAGAACAGGAGAAGTTCTTCTTCCAACTGCTCAACTTGAACCCATTCTATTTCAAGTTCCTTTTCTTTCATGCATTCATCAACTTCACAAAATTGGACCTCATTCATTCATTCATTCATATCTATCATTTTACGTGGCCACCCATTTCATATATATGGCTAACAATTAAACCAAATTAAAAAGAGACAAAATTTAAAAATGAATCAGTAGTATAAAAATAGCTGCATAGAGAACATCAATAATATCCAATATTTAAATCAGCCATGTTATGGTCACAGCATAGATGGCAGTCCCAAGTAGGGTTCAGGCAAGTGTAATCTCAGGGGGAATAATATTCCAAAGGATGGATGCCGCACCCTCACCCTTTTTTTAATTTCACAGATACCCAGTGTATGTATTTTACTCAATTTATTCAGTAATTTCTGTTCTTTACCATTTACCATTCACTTTACATGTTATAGTCTTCTATACCTTGCCATGATTATCATCAAATGGATCCACAGATACTCATTTTTTCTACCCCTCACAAGTTTGATCAATCAAGTTTTTTTTTTAGCAAAAAAAAGGAGATATTGACTAGATCACTACTTTGTTATATCAGCGCCACCTGCATCATTCCTAGCTAATGATAAGTATATTCCTGGTTAGGCAAATGTTGGCCAATATGCCATAAGATAACCAAAGCAAGTTTTACTCCAAGGATATTCATGCAGTACTATAGAAACTAAAATTCTCTTCTAGAGATTGCCTTGCAAGTCAGTATAATTTTGCCTACATCCACCACTTATGAAGTATAAGTAGCTTATATTGATATAGCTGAGAAACATGACCTTCTTATCTAATATATCTTCATATAGTTGGTTGTACATGTCTACTGATTTCACAGCATGGTTAAATGTATAATGTATAAAATCTTCCATGAATCTTTAGATGCTCAAAATTACTAAGAAAGCTTAAACTTTGGTGGAAAACTATAGATCAGATAGTAAGGCAAGGAAATACCCAAAGTGTTGCTGAGAAAAACAAATGGATGTGTCTATGTAATAACCAAGTTACCAAAAATCAAGCTCCCCCTAAAGAAAACTTACTTTTTATGACATATGGATTCACTCATATACATTGTATGATTCATGTTTTAACCTTAAACATGATTATTGATTTGATGTTGCCTGGAAACACTGTGAAACATTTTTAGGCAGAATTAACATTTCAAATTATCAGGGATTAAACAAGATACCAGAAAATACACCAGAGCTTAATGTCAAACATAAGTGGCTTAGTGTCAGTGGACAGGGGTAAAGGGTGAAATTGTCTTTCAGCCATTGAACCAAAAAGAAAATTGAAACTTGAGAAAACAAGATTTTGTTACTGATTTAAAGCTATAATACAATATAATATGATATGATATATGATATGATATGATACTGATACTAATACTCATACTCATACAATATTATAATATAATATAATATAATATAATATAATATAATATAATATAATA
>BLBF01000026.1:15954700-15984552 GCA_015471245.1 Laticauda colubrina | reverse complement strand
ACCATTCTACTCTAAATTTGTTGTGGTTGTTCTAAAATAGTGTTTTTCAAACTTGGCAACTTTAAGATGTATGATCTGCAGAAGTTTGTATGTTGGGGAAAACTTCTAAAATGAACAAACTAGAACCTTCCAGACTAGTAGGATCCTAAGTATCTTTTATCTTAGCTGCCACATATCCAATATGTCTGGAAGGAATCCATTTAAGGAAGGCAACTATGGATGGTGTTAGAGGTGTCATTTGGAGTATTGTTTCCACTATGCTGACCTTGTCTGATCATGGAAGACTTGATTATTACAAGCACAGAAGAATACAAAGAAATACTAGGACAGTAGGCTATCTAGAGAAGTAAAAAAGCTTTGTGGGAAAAAAAAAAACAGTAGCAAAACACCTCTTTATTAGTGCTAGAAGGTGTACGGATGTGTCCAACATGTCAAATTATTCTTAAGACTTTATTTTTACCTTTACTTCTAAACAAGTTATATGAATTCCAACCAAGAACTATTAACTATTCTCAATAAAGGTTATGTATTCTATAATTAAGATTGGTCATTTGAAATATCAGTGCCAACATATGCCTTACCTGGATTGCATCTGTGATTTTATGCAAAAAACTACGGCTAATATGATTATTTAGGTGAAAGCTACAGAAAATAATGGCTATTCTCTGAAGAAGCAATTTATTGATATTTCATTATGAAAGAAAGGAAAAATTAAAAGCTATATTAATACAAGGCAACTGGTTTTAGAATGGGTATACTCCTCTACACATTGCTGCTAAGAAGAATCAGATGCAGATAGCCACAACCCTGCTGAATTATGGAGCAGAGACCAATATTTTGACCAAACAAGGAGTGACTCCACTTCACTTGGCCTCTCAAGAAGGTCATGCTGACATGGTGAACTTACTTCTGGAGAAGGGAGCCAATATTCATGTAGCCACCAAGGTAACACCTTCCTTCTATTAAGAATTAATTTTTAAACTGTGATTTGGAAAATGATGTAAGTGTTCGATGAATCAATACAAAATATTAATTTATATTTGAGAGTTAAAAGCAGGAAAATGTGTAAAAATAAGGCTAATATCTTATCTAAAACAAACAAATTGCCGCATTGGTGGGATTTGCTTTTTTTGATCTCCTATTAAAACAGTAGATAATAGTAGATAATATCAATAGTTGATAATATATTCATAGAGGATTGTGTGAGTCTGATCTCTGCTTAAATATTAATTGGAAATTAACACTTAATTTGCAGTTAAATATGTTAGATTATTTGAGGTTTCCCTGCTGAAATAGACAGCGCAAAATTTCACCCCAATTTTATTTGCTTGCAGAGTATTTCATTTTTCTTCTGCTTTTCTTCTCCAGCATGTGTATGAGGTCACTATCCATGGTGTTCAATTCTTTTATAATACCAAGTTTTATTTCTTCCCTCCCTCTCTTGTCTTCTTCCTACGTATAACCTTTGTGTTCTCCAATATGTAACAGGAATTGGAAAGGCACTGTGAATGAACTGACAGTCTGAAGAGTTCATGATAATTGTTAGAAAGTTATTTGAATATAAAGCCAACTGAATTTCATTATGCTTACTTCTGAGATGACATATTTAGGAATATCATATTACATTACAGACTTTGCTAGGTTTGCGTTCCATGAGGTGATGTGGTCTCAGCTTGTGATATTTATTAATTTTAATTTTCAGAGCGGACTGACATCTTTACATTTAGCAGCTCAAGAAGATAAAGTAAATGTAGCTGATATGCTGATAAAGCATGGAGCAAACAAAGATGCTCAGACTAAGGTATAACAAACAATAACTTCCAAGACAACAAAATAACTTTCCAATGCCTTATCACATTCTCTACTTACGCTTTTGGGGGGTCCTTTTCATTTAGCTGGGTTACACTCCACTAATTGTGGCTTGTCACTATGGAAACATCAAGATGGTGAACTTCCTTCTGAAGCAAGGAGCTAATGTCAATGCTAAGACAAAGGTAAATGTTAACAGTTTCCTTCCATTCTCGTTTACAAACAAGCAGATCGATATTAATTTATATTTAACAGATTTACGACATTATATTTGTAAAAATTTTGAAAGAAGAAGAGTTGATTTCTCAGTGTAGTAGTTTGTGAATAATGCAACATAAATAATGTACTTGACTAAGTACAGAAAATAATGCACAGTTAATCATTATCATTGTGGCCATGGAATTCTGAAATTTTGGATGTCTAAATGACAATGCTAATGCATTTCATTGGCATCAATATGATGAAAACTAGTCTAAAAATGTTCAGTTAAAATTAAAAATGTTATGAATGATACACCAAATTGTACAGTGTTACACTTATTTTAAAATAATAAGTGTAAAATGGTAGTGCATCCTGTAAATACTGTACTTTCATATTAATTTATTAAACTTATATGCTACCCATCTCACCTCGAGGTGATTCTAGATAGCTTACAACACATACAAACAACAAGATAAAATATTAAAATAATAAATACTAATGCTCAGATTGATTAAAAAAATTAAAAAGAAAAAGATGGCAAGGAAGAGAGAGCAAGGTGCATATAGGAGCAGGTGACGTCTTATCTCAGTCCATTAACCACCTCAAGTAAAGCCCATGCACACGTATGACCCACCCCCACGCCAATTGCACAAGCCAGGCCTTCAAGCTCTTTCAGAAGACCAGAAGGGTAGGTGTAGATCATACCTTGGGGACATAATGCACCAAGAGGGTAGGAGCCATGGCAGAAAAGGCTCTTTTCCTGCACCCTCCCAGTTGAAATTCCTTGACTGAAATGTCAATGTGGGTGGGCAACACAGGTGAGATAGTTCCTCAGATAATACATATTAATGACAGAAAAAGATCTAGGCATCATAGTACGTACAAAGTAAACAGCACTGTGAAAAAGGCATATTTTATGAAGGGATCCCTTGGAGAGGAACTAATGATGAAAATTCAAACATAATGCCATTATACAAATCTACAGTATGTCCAGAGGTGGGATTCAAATTTTTTAACAACCAGTTCTGTGGGCATGGCTTAGTTAGTGTGTGTGGCTTGGTGGTCATGTGACTGGGTTGATGTGGCTTGGTGGTCATGTTATTGGCTGGTTGTGGCCAACTCAATATCACTCACATTGAGGCATGCATCTCTTCGTCTGGCCTCTCATGACTGGGGATGCTGCAACAGTCGTAAGTGTGAAAAATGGTCATAAGTCACTTTTTTCAGTGCCATCGTAACTTTGAATGGTCATTCCACACAAGCAAAGTACCAGCAAAGGAAGGAAAAAAACCTCCAGAGAAGTTCCTGAGACAGGAAGTCTACTCCTGCAAAGAATGTAATAAGGGTTAATGGAGAGGCAGTTTCTGTAAGCAATACCAGAATGTTTCCTTCCTGCCTTCCTTACAGGATTAGGTCAGCAATTTCTTCTAACAACCGGTTATCTGAACTGCTTAGAATGTTAACAACCGGTTCTAGTGAATAGGTGTGAACTGATAGAATCCACCCTTGAGCATGTCTGGCTGTAAAATACCAGGTAAAGATCTGGCTGCTACAGTTGAGAAAGACTATAACATACCTGGAAAGTGCCAAAAAGACCAGCCAAAATGATCAGAGCCCTTGAACATCTTCTGCATGAGAAAGGGTTTTAGAAAGTTTGAGTTTGGAAAAAAGAAAGTGGAGAGATGTGACTGAGGTGTATAAAATTCTGAATGTATCGAGAAAGTCTCCACAGAAAATATTTTCTCCTTCTCTAAAAATCAGGAGCAGTCAACATCAAAAAAGCTGATTTGAAGGAGATTTGAAATGGACAAAAAAGACCTTTCCACACAGTACAGCAATCCCCAATCTTTATATCTTTACACATCAGCAGCGGTGATGGCAGGAAGAAGGGGTTGGTTTCACACAGTCCTACTATATACACAAATGGAGCTTCATGTGCTTTCTCACTGCTTCTACGGCCCGGTTCCCTATGGGCCACGGACCAGTACCAGTCCAAAAACTAGGAGTTGGGGACCACTAACATATTGCATAAGTAATTTATACTATACTATAAAGTATAGTAATGGCCATTAACCTGGATGGCTTGAAAGGAGATAGTATAAAATCATGGAGGATACAATTTGAAAAGTATCTTAACCTTTATCATGCTTAACCAAGGGTTACTTCTGGGTTGGGAATAGCATGCTTTCCAATATCAGCTGTAGAAGAATAACAGTAGGAAAGGTGTTTGCCTCCATTATTGTGTTTGTAAGTACCTCAGGGTATCACTGTGAGAAATAAAATGCTGGACTATGGCATTGGTACAATACTTCTATGGAAATATATGTTTATTTCTGAATTTTCCATACCAGTGTTATGTGCGGGAAACCTGAAAAGATAAGCCTGGTTGAAAAGATTTACAAGAAAAAAAATAGGAAAACACTGTATGACTGTAAAAAATGTTCTGTAAATAAATATAAGTAGATATAATTTAAAGAAATTTAAATTTTAAATGTACAAGAATCATAATATTTCACTTTCTTGTTATATATAGTTCTACCTCTACCTGTATTCTACCTCTGTATTATGTAAACCTGGTTGCTTCCTGAGTTGAGAAGCAGTCCAGGGGGGAATACTTGGCTATTTGCATAGGAAAACTAGAATTAAAAATTATGGGTTTTTAAAGTTAAATTTGCTCTAGAGCATGTGCGACCACCAAACTATCGTTGCTCACTTCCCCATTTGAATCTTTTTCAATATTATTTAGAATTAATTCAGTGGTGTTACTATAGTGAAAATTTAACAGAAATATTGTTGGCAGGCTTAAGACAAAAAAGCCGTGAAAATTGCAAGTTGTAGGGAAGCAGAATATGTGTAACACGGGGCAAAACATATAAATGCTTACTTTAGTTTTCCTATCTCTCTTCCCCCGCTCCAAATAAAACATTTGCAACTTGAAAGACAGTTACATATGCCAAAATAAAAGAGATATAGTTTATAATTTTACAGAATATCAACACAATCAAATTTCATGGTAACCTAAAGTCTTGTTTTCGTTGACCCATTGATTGCTTTTTTTAAATCTTAATTTCTAAAAATTAATAGGGATTTGATCAATGTTACCCTACCTTCTATCATTAATGATATATGAAAAAATTGGTCATTGGTATTCGCTGCCTGATGAAAACAGCTGGCATTACTGTGATTAATACTTCTGTGAAATCAGGGGAATATTAAAATAACTACATTTTAGGAATTTTGTCCCCTTTATATTCTTAAACATGTGAACTACTACTAATTTCAGAATGGATACACTCCTCTGCACCAAGCTGCCCAGCAAGGTCACACTCACATCATCAATGTTCTTCTTCAACATGGGGCCAAACCAAATGCAATCACTGCGGTAAGATTGTGGAATACTTACTTATATATTGCAATGATTTGTTTTTAAGTTTGAACTCCAAAATGTCTTAAAATTACTTAAAAGGTAAATTAGATTAGTCGGCTGGGATCAGGTGGAGGGATGTGACTACTTGGAGAACTTGTAGTATGTCAGCTAAAATGAAATTATAATTAATAAGAAAAAAATGGTATGTATTGTATACACGAAGTCTTTAAACTATAGAATGCTATCATTGCACATACAATATATGCATGTCGTCATAGTTTATGATTAAACATGCAGCTGCTGAAAACAATATGATGCAATGGTAATAGTGAAACACGAACTTTATCACATGAGTCATGGTGGTGCTGTGGTTGCAATACAGCACTGCAGGCTGACTCTGCCCACAGCCAGGAGTTCGATCCTGACCAGCCCAAGGTTGATTCAGTCTTCCATCCTTCCCAAAATTGGTAAAATGAGGACTCAAATTGTTGGAAATATGCTGACTTTGTAAACTGCTCAGACAGTGCTGCAAAACTCTATGCAGCAGTATATAAGTCTAAATGCTATTGCTATTGCTACAGACCTATTTTTGTCACTCATTCTACTGCAGTAGAGTCAGATCTGATTGGTTTCCTTTACCTGATTCTTCTATAAACATTGAATCAATACAGTATATAATTTTTTTAATTCATAGAGAATTAGTTAAAGGAATTCAGATTGGTTAGATCGGGGGGGGGGGTTAAACTTGTGGACCACAGGCCGGATGCATCACATGCTGGTTTAGTGAAGGGGGGGAAAGTTGCGATACATCATGTGACAAAGACGTGGCCATATGAGTTTGACACCCCGGGTTAGATAATATTGTGATACTAGTATGTTTACTATTCCATTTTTTAAAATTAACAACGAGGAAATGGCATGATGCTGAAACAATAATACAGATACAAAACAATAGTTATCACTTCTGTATTAACTTATTACATTACTATATTGGCAATTAAAACAAAGTTAGTTCTTTTTTTCCTAAAGTAAAAAAAAATACACTGAATATTCTGAATATTGTGTCTTTGAGGGTTTTTTTTTTTGTAAATGAGAGAATGTATATAAACACGTTTAAAATATACTGAATCTTTTTTGTTTTGTTTTGTTTTCTGGGTGTGCATCAGCTGTACCACGTCCATATTTGTTCTAATATTTCTGAGTTGGAACCTCTTAAATTTCTGCTGTATCTGGTGTTAATATCTATTAACACTACCATCAAAAACACTGCCAATTAAAAGCTTTTTGTCAAAATTATTAAAGAACAGACAGATGTTCTGAATTTATGTTTCCATGGCAATTGCTGCGATAGTCTGAGCAAAGTTGTAAAGGCTTTTTCATAGTAAATGACTTATTTTGGATGGAAATGTTGGTTCATGTATTTCTGGGTGTGATCTCATTGATTCATATCACAGTATTCCTTTCCCTTCTCTCCTCCTTCAGAATGGCAACACTGCCTTAGCGATTGCTAAACGTCTGGGATACATCTCAGTGGTAGATACATTAAAGGTTGTAACAGAGGAAGTAATCACCACTACAACTGTGAGTACAGCAGATGTTTTTTTTTCCATTATTTTATTCTGGTTTTGTTTATTTCAGGTATCTTTTAAAAGGAGTAAATTAAGTACATCCAGTGTAATTCAATACTTGTCGGTATATCCATATGGGAGAAGTGTTAAGCATGTACATAAATGTAATAAAACATAGCTCACAGTGATATTTGAATTTTATGCCTTTTCTACAAATCTATAAACATTTCCAGTTAAATTTCATGTCAATTGTGTATTGTCTTTAATATTTCGTTATTTGGATCATATTTCGTTATCATTGTGATATTGAGGAAGGATTCCTGTGGGCAGCCAATATAGGATCCTATACTTTCTGTATCCCTGATTATAAATAGATTTTCATATTGCAGAGAAGAAGTGAACATTTTGTAACTAGGAAAGTAACGGAGGGGCAGTTAAATCATACTTTAGATGTATTTACTAGATGCTTCATTCATTGTTTACTTTGAATATTTTATTTATTAATTAAGAAAAGGCAATTTTACATCACACTTAAAGCTTTGATTCCATCTTCCACATTATATTCATTTATTTAGTTAATAAGACTAACTAAATTTCATATTTCATATTTACATCAAATATGAAAGTGAACTTGGATTTATTAGATATCCAGCTTAAAAACGATAGTCACTTTGTACGAACAAGGGATTTGAGGCAGAAGTGGATGGGTTAAAAACAGAAATGTTCCTCATCTTATAGTTGTTCGTATTTTAAAATATTGAAATTATTTTGTTCTCTACCCGTCAAGCTTACACAATGGAGCACACTGAAGCCTACTATTTACAAATAATTTACCAAAACTAACCTAATCCTTTTAATAGCAGATGCAAACATGATCCATGTGCTTGGCAGTGACAAGACTGTTGATATTTGTAGAGAAGCAGAAAAATATAAAAGAGGAGCAGTTTTAAGTAGAACAGACTGTTAAGGTTCACAAATATCTTTAACATTGTGTTTAAACTTACTGTATCTTAGGGAATAGGTTTTCAAATGGAGGGACATTTTCATAAATATGTTGATATATATTTATATATTTTTATAAAAATATCTCGCTGTGTAACTTTTTAAAAAAACATTCAAAGAATTAAATTAATTCTTTAAAAAAAGAAATTTCAATTCTTAAGATGAAGTCCAAAGAGTTGTTGTTCAGGAAGAGAATTTCCTGTGACATGAAAATGTCATATTTGAACAAGTTTACTGCTAAAGGACCTGTCACATAGGCCGACAGATGCAAAATGTATGTAAAAAGGACACAGCGGACAAGAAAATTTTCCATCCGTTGTTATCTGCTCTCAAAAGCGCCCCAAATTTGCATAAACAGAGCGGACAACAACGGAAAGGAACGGATGGTGAGAGGATGTAGCCAGGATGTAAAGCGGATGCTCCACGGAAGCCTAGTGGATGGAAGCGGATGGCACATCCGCAGGGCTTCTGGGGGAGCACAGCGAAGCGGACGCGCAGCGGAAGGAGCGGATGCCGAGTGGATGCCGAGCGGATACAGCGGATTCATCACGGATGCCTAGCGGATGCCTAGTGGATGCCTAGCGGATGCAAAGTGTTCACTGCGCATGCAGGGAGGATGCATTGCGTCAGCCCAACGGATATAAAAGGATGCAGCTCGCAAGCAGGTCACCATTCAGAGGAAAGACCTGCTGCCAGACACAGCTCTATCCAACAACCATGGAGAAGAAGAAGAAGCCTGTGCCATCTTCTGCCAGCCCTGGCAAGAAGGACAGGGCCACCATCCCACCCCCTGGCCCTGACTCTGCTTCTGTTGGGGCTTCTGCTGCTCGGGCTGACTCTGCTGGTGCTGGGGCTTCTGCTGGTGCTGCTCCTGGTGCTGGGGCTTCTGCTGGTGCTTATTCTGCTGGCGCTGCTCCTGGTGCTGGTGCTTCTTCTGGTGCTTACTCTGCTGGCGCTGCTCCTGGTCCTGCTGCTGCTATTGGTGCTGCTGGTGCTGCTGGTGCTTACTCTGCTGCTGCTGATCCTGGTCCTGCTGGTGCTGCTAGTCCTGCTGGTGCTCCTGCTGCTGCTGGTCCTGCTGATGCTGCTGGTCCTGCTGGTGCTGCTGGTCCTGCCAGTGCTGCTTTTGCTGCTATTGTTGTTGTTGCTGCTGCTGCTGGTGGTGGTGTGCTGGAGCATCCCCTAGAACCTCGAAGCCCCTCTGATGAGGGCCCAGAAGGCCCTGCCAGAGGGAGGAAGAGGCATACGTGAGAACGGGAGAGGAGACAATACTCCATCAAAGAGGAACATGAGGATGAGGTGCTCGAATGGCTGAGGGAGAACGAGTACCTATGGCGGAAGGGACACAGGCTCTATCGAAACACCAAGAGGAAGCAGGCTGCTTGGAGAGAGAAGGCGGAGAGCCTGGGCTACACTTCAGAGGTCCTCCTCGGCTGGTGGAAGCACATGCACACCTGGTACGGGAAGCTGCACCTCAAGAAGTCTGGCCAGGCCGCAGTCAAGCTCACTGACCGGGAGACCTACGTGATAGCCAAGTGCAGCTTCTTGGAGGGTGAGATCCGCCACCGAGGAGCAGCCCTTCTGTCTACCCTCTCTCTCAGGCAGCCAACAGAGAGCCAGTCCTCTTCTGGCCAAGAGTCAGCTCCTGTGTCCAGGCAGGTATCTGTGGAGCGCCCCACGATGGAGACCCCCCCTACAGCTGCACTCCCCGTGGCGGAGCGTGTGGAGGACCCCCTGATGCAGTGGGAGCAAGGAGAGGGCACTTCCACCACAGACCAACCCACCCCCACCCCCAGCTCCTCCTCCAGAGAAAGCAGGCCGGAGGGACAGAGCCACACTGTCCTGCTGGAGATCAGGGACACCATCAAAAGTAGCGTAGATCTCTCTCAGCTGGTACACACTGACATACAATCCTCAAACCGCAAGCCTTTCCTCACCTACGTCCACCAGACCCTCATGGACATGTCCAAATCACAGTACCAGGTGATCAAGGAGAGGATCACCGGTCTTCTGCACAACCCTCCAGGCCCAGCTGAACCTGCTCCGACCCAGTCCAGGTCTGCTCCTCCACGCCAGGTGATGTCACAGCCCTTCCAAGTCTGTCCACAGGCCCTCATCTACCAAGGCTACGGCTACCAGGAGTTCCAGCAGCACAGGCAGCCCTTCCCAGTCCAGGCACAGGTTCATTGAACGCCACCAATGCCACCGATGCCACCGACGCCACAGATGCCACCCATGCCACAGATGCCACCCACGCCTCACCTCGCTCACCTGCAGACCAGACAGCCCCACTACACTCCTCCTTCCTCCACCCCACAGCCAAGCCCGGCCTCAGAACATCTGTCATCACTCTTGGGACTGACACCCCATGTCATGGAGGAAGGGGCTCTCAACATCACAGGACTGAGCCAGCTTTCTGAGAGCTTCCTCCACACACCATCCCCTGTTCTCCTCTCGGGGCCAGGCAACAATCCCAATGGTGCCTCAGACCAGCACTCCAGCAGCAGCCACTTCCACAGCACCTGGACCCTTCACCCCTGAGAAGATGGGCACACCTCAGAGTGACTGAGAAGAGTGCCAGAGACTGGGTTGCTCCCTGTTGACTTTATCTTTGCTTGGGACACTTTACTTGGCTCATTTTGCTTTTACAGTTTGTTATTAATAAAGTTTATCTTTGCTTCACACACTTGGTTCATTTATTTTAGTCAATAAAGTCTTGGTGGAAACTTTTAGAAACAGTTTAAGCCTTTGCATGCTTGTGGGATGGGTAAGGATAGCAGTGGGATGGGCAGGGATACATAAACACAACTCTTTATTAAACGCCCTGTTCATTGTAGGGCCACTCAACATACATGGCACAATCTTATCCGTGTGATGAGACAGGCTGAAGGAAGCATCCATTAAGCATCTACCATCCTGTCTTGCCACTCCACTGGTCCAGCTGGGGAGTTGCACCAGTGTTTCAGGAGGTTGCGCTGCTTCTTCCCTTCACGTGAAGCTCTGTTGGAGCCTTGCACATCCACAGTATCTATCAGGTTTCGTCCTTGCCTCCATTCACCAGGCTCCATGTCCCCATTGCCTTCTTGGCGGTCCATGAGCCTGTTCTGCAACACTGGGTAGCGGGTGCGCATGAGATTGTGCAGGATGCAGCAAGCTTCCACAATGTTCCTCATGGTCTCTGGGTGATGCTGCATGGTGGTGAGAAGTACCTGGAACCTGTTGGCCAGGATGCCAAAGGCGTTCTCCACCACCCGCCTTGCCCTGGACAGCTTGTAGTTGAAGATCCTCTCTTCACAGGTGAGGCATCTGGAAGTGTAGGGCTTCATGAGGTAGGTTCATCCCCCACGATGAAATAGGGCACATCTTGTGTGTCGTTGGGCAGGGGGTCTGGATCTGGGAAGCCCATGATGAGGTTGCGTTCCAGCCCCTCCTTGAGGTGACTGGCGTTGTATACCTGGGCATCTGAAGCTGACCCTTTGCCTGAAGCATCGATGTACATGAACTTGTAGTCAGCATCGACCATGGTGAAGAGGATGATGCTGAAGAAGGCCTTGTAGTTGAAATAAGTGGACCCCGACTTGGCTGGAGCTTTGCAGGCCACGTGCTTGCCATCTATGGCTCCAACGGTGTGGGGGAAGTTCCACCTCTGATACCACTGCTCTGCAACTTTCTTCCAGCCTTTTTCAGTGGAGGGGTACTGGAGGAGCTCCTCCAGGTATTCTTCGATGATGGCCTGCACCACTTCTCTGACCACAATGCTTATGGTGTTGTGTGGCACCCTCCAGGCATACTGCATGCTCCTGTACGTGATCCCGAAGGCCAGGTGGCGCAGAGTCAGTGCCACCTTCAGCCCAGGGTCCAGGCTGGGCCGGAAGTTGGTATTTGCCTTGGTCAACCTAGGTGTCAGCCGCTGCACAACTTCATCAAACATGGCTGGCGGCATCCTCATGAAGTTCTGGAATGCACGAGGGTCTTCGTTCCTCAGCTCCACCATCAGCTTGTTATACAGTCCATACTCGGCTCTTCTCGCGATCCATCTTCGGACCTAGACACTTCTTGGATGCCTCCTTTTCTTTGCGTAGAACAGGTGAAAGAGCCTGCAGATGGCTTCGCACTGTTGTAGAACGATGGCGGCTACCAAAAGGAGTGTGTGACGATCCATGCTGGAGATGACTGGATACTGTGGAAGAGGAAGAGCCAGATGAAGGCTGAAGAGATCTGCACCGCAGGGCTGCTGGACTGAAAGTGAGATCCAGGTGATTTCTCCCCCTTTTTATAGGAAATATAGGTTTTCCGCTAGGTGTCCTTTTGCATCCTCTTGGCATCCTGCATCCTAAATATCTGAGATACGTCCCCTATACGAACATTTTTTCCGTTTTAATGCTTTCTATGCGAGCTGCATCCGCTTTCATCCTTTCTACGTCCGTGCTGTGTGTCCGTTCCGCATCCATTTCGCATCCTCCCTGTGTCCGTTTTCCACTGGAGCGGATGCAAGTTGCGCGGATGTGCAGCGGATGCTTAGTGGATATAGCGGAGATGTAACGGATGACGATGGATGTATAACGGATGTTCCCTGTATGTGTAGCGGATGTAGAATGGACGCGTTGGATACATTTTCCGCTCAAAAAGTTTTGTGCAGCTCAAAACTTTTTGAGCGGATGAAATGTCAGTAGACGGATGCTGGACGGATACAGAGTATGAAAAACGGACGCAGTGAGTACAGAACAGATGCATCGCGTTAACCAACGGATGGCAAGTGTTTCTCTCCGTTTTATATCCTCTTTCCATCCGTTGGTGCTGTGTGATAGGAGCTTAACTTAAATATCTCTTTAGTGTGGTTTTATGCATAGGCAGCTGAGTATCTGAAAATCAGGCATTTCACCAATTAATATTTTTATTAAAAAAAAAATTGAATTTAAACACAATCTTCCTTTTTGTAATTATCTAGACAAAGATAGAGAGAAACAAATGACCTCTCTTTTTTCTTGTTACAGACTGTCACCGAAAAGCACAAGCTCAATGTACCTGAGACTATGACTGAAATTTTGGATGTTTCTGATGAGGAAGGTGAGTTCATTATGAACCACTTGGTTTCTTTATGTATGTATTTATAAAATGTATTTATTGCTTTCATCATGGGTAGTTGCTAAATTTAAAATTGTAGAAAAGGTAAAAGTAGTTAAATCTTACTGAAAATAGAAATATAAATTGAAATATGTACCAAACTTACATGCATACGTACGTACATACATACATACATACATGCATACGTACGTACATACATACATACATGCTATTCAGCTTCCTTCGGGTATTATCCCACGTCATTGTAGTGCTTTGAACTGAAATACAGAAGCCTGATGATGGCAGATGAGATTCTGCTGAAACGTTGCTACAACTTTAAAAGCACTACAATAACATGAGATATATGGTGTTTTTTTTTTTTTAAGTTTTCGCGGTTACTTACATGAATGCAGTTCAGCTTCCTTCGGGTATTATCCCACGTCATTGTAATGCTTTTAAAGTTGTAGCAACGTTTCAGCAGAATCTCATCTGCCATCATCAGGCTTCTGTATTGAGTATTGAACTCTGTTCATCAATACATAGTTCTTCTGTATTGACACGAACTCAATACAGAAGCCTGATGATGGCAGATGAGATTCTGCCGAAACGTTGCTACAACTTTAAAAGCACAACTACAATGACGTGGGAAAATACCCGAAGGAAGCTGAACAGCATACATACATACATATTCAGCTATAGACATGTTTCTGATTAAGTAAAATATCTGTGACATTTTGAATCGTCTGGGCCATAGTAGTAGCACCCATAATGACAATAATTGGCTTTAAAGTTTCCGGCACAAATGGGCAAACAAAACTCCTCCACATTTCTGTGTTTGCAAAATGTTTTATTGCCATTTGGAAGCCAGTTACTATTATTTCAGATGTTCCTGGGCTATGGCATGCGAAATTGGAAAAACGACAATGCTGATTCAGAGGTACTAACAATTATCAATTATAGGGAAATCAATTATCCCAATGCCATTTTCCTTTGTGTAAACTGCCTGGAAGCATACACACATTATTGTTTCTTAATGTGTTCTCAAAATGGATCGTATAGCTTATGTACGTCATGATTTCCAAATGAAGCATATTACAGGTCATCCCAGGGATGGGATTCTACAGGTTCGCAACTATTCATTAGAACCAGTTGTTAACATTCTAAGCAGTTCGGAGAACCAGTTGCAAGAAGAAATTACTGACCTAATCCTGTAAGAAAGGCAGGAAAGAAACATTCTGGTGTTGCTTACAGAAACTGCCTCTCTGTTAACCCTTATTACATTCTTGGCAGGACTAGACTTCCTGTCTTAGGAACTTCTCTGGAGTTTTTTTCCCCTCCTTTGCTGGTACTTTACTTGCATGGAGTGACCATTCAAAGTTACAATGGCATTGAAAAAAATGATTTATGACTGTTTTTCACACTTACGACTGTTGTAGCATCCCCACAGTCATGCGAGGCCAGGCGAAGAGTTTGTGCCTCGATGTGAGTGATATTGAGTTGGCCACACCCAGCCAATAACATGACCACCAAGCCACATCAACCCAGTCACATGACCACCAAGCCACACCCACCACATAAGCCACGCCCATAGAACCGTTTATTAAAAATTTTGAATCCCACCCCTGGGTCATGCTCATTTAGCAACTGTCCCAAACATGTCTTTTTGAAATTATTAAGCTAATAATAATGTAATGTAATTTTGTGGACATTGCCTGTATTTAAGGCCTTCACGGTGTCTGTTTTTCAGTCATGTGTTCACTGTTCGAGTCAGTATTATATCACAGTGTTGTCCTGTCTCTGATGTGTTGCTTGTCCTGTTCCTGAGCTGCTTTTGTAAGCAGTGTGGCACATCCCTCAGTGTGCTAAATTATCCCTCAGTAACAAAGTCACTTCAGTGACCTTAATTGGTTGGTTAGAAATTTCTGTTTGCAGCTGCTGCCTAAAACTGACAAGATCTGACAATTTCACACTGAAGGCTTTTGATTGCTGAAATAAAATCATAAGTATAGTGTGGAGAAGTAATTTCATGTAACAATTGCTTTGCTTTATGACTGAGTCACTGGAAGTAATTGTGGTCACTAAACGAGGATTACCTATAATGTAACTTTGTTCCTTATACATTCCTTTGTAAACAATTTCCCCTAAAATTAGTGTATGTATTATGCAGCTTTAAAACATTCTGATTATGACCATTCCACTGACGAGGAAGCCTTTAGTGATGCAGGTACTGTGGAAAGAACTGTTGGAGAATAAAAAAATATTTTTAATCTAGCTTAAATGATTTCCTTGTTTAAAAATAGATTTGAGCACCTAACACTTAGACATTAAATTTGATTGTGCATCTGTGCATGTTCTCCAAATGGAGAAAAGGAGCTTAAACTATTACTAATATGAATTTGAGTTGTCATTTTGGGAATGTCTTACAATGTTAATTAAAAGTTTAATAATCCTATAATTTCATGTTATTAATTTAAAATAAAATAAGACACCATAACATTTCTTATACATCAGCATTTTCTAAGCAGTTCAGCATTATTAATTTGATTAATGTAGAAGAATGAAGTTATGAGGCAAGCCTGTCATTAAGAAGAAAGTTGTCTTAATAAATATTGTCACATTTGAAGTAGGAAATTGCCCATCACAGTTGCTATGCTTTACACAATTCTGCAATCCATAGCACATATGCTACTATGTAATATGCAAAACACAGCTTTATATATATATAATTTGCATCAACTTATTTCAGTTACTTGGTGGATTCAAGTACATTGAATGTATGTTTGTACATGGCCAAAACATTTATTTTTTTATTTATTGTAAACATGTTTTACATCTTGAATCTCATAAGCTGTCATTATGAATCCAGAATGATGCTAAAAGTAAGGAATGAAGAGAGTAATATCCACCAGCAGTCACCATCTTTTGATGTACAGCATGTACTTACGCACATAAAAAGAGGCTTCTGCTAAAAAAATTGTCTATCTCTGTGTTAGAAAGTTGAAAGGACAGAAAAATGGAAGAATTTAATGCAGTATTAGGAGTGTGTAGTTCCGGGAGACTCCTAATTTGAGGGTGAATGTTCGTTCTCCGGGGTTGGTTTCCAAATGTTTCATTACCAGTCTAGGGAACATAAGAGCGTAGTGGATGTCAGGTCAGTGTTCTTCTGTTTATAAGGGCTTCAGGTGTGGGTGTGTCAAGTGAGAATCTTGTGATGGGCAGGTTACACCCAAACCATTACACACAACACAACCAACCACCATGCAAAAACTAACTGTACCATACACAAAAGGGCTATTGGAAATGACAGCCAGAATTCTCCAACACCTAATAATAGAAATAGCCCACAAACCCACAGGCACACTTCAGCAGGCATTATCCAGAACCAAACACTTGAGAGAGAAGGATGAAAGAAACAATGTAATCTACAAAATCAACTGTAACCATTGCAACCAAGTTTGCATGGGACAAACTTCATACCAGTTAAAAACCAGGACCCATGAACACCAGCTGGCAGTCAAATGCCATGATCCCAAGTCCTCAATCTCTACTCACACTGACACCAAACACCACCAGTTTGATTGGAGCAACAAAAATCATCGGCCATGCTACCACCTGCCATGTTTGTGAGTTCATCAAAGCCTGACACTCCACAAGCAATTCCGTCAACAGACACATTGACCTACAACCATCCTATGGACCACTCAGAATCCAAATCAACCACACAGCTAACCAGAGAAAGCACCAACTCTCAACCAACCCATGCAACCCATGCAACCTTTCACCAACAGTTCACCAACAGTTCACCTTCCAGTGACCCTGACTTGATGTAACTCCCCATCACAAGACTCTCACTGATGACTCCCAACTGACCCATCACAAGACCCTCACTTGACCCATCCACATCTGAAGCTCTTATAAACAGAAGAACATTGATACTGACATCCCTTAAACTCTGCTGAAATGTTATTTAGCCTGGTCATGAAATCAGGGGTGGGATTCTACAGGTTCAGATAACAGATAACAAATAATCAGAGTTGAAAGGACCTTGTAGGTCATCTAGTCCAACCCCCCACCCAAGCGGGAGACCCTATACCATTTCTGACAAATGTCAGTCCAATCTCTCCTTGAAAGTCTCAACTGATGGTGCTCCCACAACTTCCGAGGGCAAGCTGTTCCATTGGTTGATTGTTCTCACTGTCAGAAAGTTTCTCCTTATTTCCAGGTTAAATCTCTCCTTGTTCAGTTTTGCACCTATTCAGTAGAACTGATTGTTAACATTCTAAGCATTTTTCACACTTACGACTGTTGCAGCATCCCCACAGTCAGGAGAGGCCAGGGGAGGAGATGCGTGCTTTAATGTGAGTGATATTGAGTTGGCCACGCCCAGCCAGTTACATGACCACCAAGCCATGCCCACCAACTAAGCCATGCCGACAGAACTGGCTGTTAAAAAATTTGAATCCCACCCCTGAATGAAATGTTCAGAAACAACCCACAAGCTTGGAGAACAAACCTTCACCCTCCTCCTAAATCCAATCTACATATATTCACCACTATTGAAGACTTAATTTGATAGATTTGGCATTAAAGCAGGTAAACTATTCACACTGAGATTTTTAGAAAAATAGTTTTAAAATTCTAGAGTTATCACATGTAAAGTATTAGAATATGCAATGCATTTATTTAATATAGACAGTTCCTAAATTTATTACTTTTCAAAAGATTCACATGGACATTTGTAGCTGTGGCCTTTGACAGTTCCACTTCTCATCATGAAGTAAAAGCAGATGTTGGTGTTTTTATTTTCCTAGCTTCCTGATGTGCTTTCAGAGTTATACTTGACTAACAAGATATGATGTTCATCTGCAATTACTTAACTTCTAATTCTTTGAGTCTTTAACCAGACAACATGACTCTTTAAAGCAGCAGGGTAATATTTTCAAAACTTTGACCTGAGTAGTAACCATGGTTACAAAATGAAGAACAACATTATAAAAAGACTGAAAGTAGATACCCAAATCCAGAGCTACTGCTTTCTGTAATGTTTCCAATAAAGAAATCTCTTCACTGTCTTTAAGGTTATGCCCTACTTTGCTGTTAATTAATATCAGTTACTTGATGGGCAAGAAGATAATATGATTATCACATCAATCCAGGGATGTTGATGAGTTGACAGTGAGACTATTTTAATTTCCCCCAAAATGCATGTAATATATATGTTAGGAATATAAGTCACCTAACAGTTGGGTTACACTGCGAGGAAATGTGAAAATATTTCACAGAATCCAAGCTATTTCTCTCTGGGACAGGCCACAGTGCAGTTATACACATGGTGCTCTTCATAATTCCAGGATCAGTGTCAGTGACATTTGAATTCAAATAATCAGATAGCAAGTCATGGGAAAGACTACTGCCTGTGATCTTGGATAACCACTATTAAAACAGATAATACAAAGCCAATTGTGTGTTTATTATTGTGGCCTTTATTACAGTGTTTTTAACTGTTAGCTGCTCAGAGTTCTCAAAATGAGATGGATAGATGTAATCAACCTATCAATAAATAAACAAACATATATGGATTCGTCTATAGCCTGAATTAGTTTTTCTTAGAATCAGTCTACATTTCTGATATAAATTTTATTTGCCTAGAATGTTCATATCTGTCCATTCTGCATTCCTACATTAGTCTTGAAATTCTTATACATAATATAAAACAAACATTGATTTAAATCGTTCATTCAGATAGTTTTTGTAACTAATAAAGCAATGGTTAAGATTTACATTTCCTACACAACAAATATCTTCCTAAAAAAAAAAACAGATTTTCAGAGAATGAATCAAGGCAGAGAGTTCTTCCAGGAAGACAAAAGAATGATATGGCAACAATGATTGAGTTACGGTATTATAATATTATTTGCCACATTTCAGTCATTATTGTCATGTCATTTTTGATTTATAGATTTACAGAGACACAACATTCCCTTTTCTTATATTGAAATATTCAGAGATTTTTCCAGAATCCCAGAAGTAAAACTCAGGGAATTAGTCCTACTAATACTATTCACTCTGGCACATGACGAATGATTATATGTGATTTGTAGAGATCTTATATTAATTTAATCCTATGAAACTGACTAGAGTTTCCTTAAGATATATTAACTCTTTATGCTTGCTGTGCTTCAAGAGTGACAGTAACCATGTCTGTTTTATATGTGTCTCATTCAAATTCTAAAAGAATTCTATTGATGACTGGTTTTGGGAATTTGTGTATTGAATGAAGGTGATGACACAATGACAGGAGATGGGGGAGAATATCTGAGACCTGAAGATTTGAAGGAACTAGGTGATGATTCCTTACCTAGTAGCCAGTTCTTAGATGGCATGAACTATCTGAGATACAGCCTGGAAGGAGGCCACTCTGACAGGTACCACTTTATGAACAATACAGGAATTTTCCTACTGCAATTATCTGTATTATTTTTTTCTGAGCATCCATTCAAAAACACAGATGATTATTAGGGAGGAAATAAATCTGTTTTATTTCTTAAAAGGCGTGAGGAAAAAAATATTCAGGAGAAACTTAAACTAAATATGCTTCATTAAGAAGAAAAATAAACTCTGCCGGAAAAGATGTTAGCAGTAACAATTATAAAAGTCTATTTGTTCTTGTTTCTGAGAGCTCTGAGAGCTCTGCTTTTTAGGTATTTGGTTATAAAAGAGCATTTTTCACCATAGAACAAAAGAAACATCTAAGGAGTACAATGCGTAATGTAGTTCTTGCATTGTAAATTTAGAAAATGTATTTGTCTTTTGCATTAGAAACATATGGTTAAATACAGATCTCTTAAAATAAAGTGGTATAGGGATTTTAATTTCAGAACTCTGTAATGACACAGTATAAAACAGGCTAGTTTCTTCTTTATGTGTTAATAGATTCTTTAATTTAAGAATTTAGACAATGCAATTATCAAAAATATTCAGAACAGAGGACTTTAAAATAAAATTCCATCCTTTATTATGAAAAATGAAAGTACAACATTGACTTTGTTATATAAATAAAAACAGGCTCATAAATGAAGATGCGGTTGTGCAACTAGAAAAGCATTTATGATAATGACATACATGTTTAATAAGTTCTAATAAGTTCTGTTGGAGTAAATGTATAACATCTACCTAGTATTGTATAAAAAAAGATGAGAATAACATGAATAATAAAAATTCATCTTGTCAACCTTCCTTCACATCAAAGAACAAAATTACATCAAAACAAATCATGGCATAGGTATTTAAATAATACTCCAGGTTGGAGAAGACTAGAAAAAAAATAACTACTTTGGACAACTATTTTAAATACTTTTTAGGCATATTACAGTAGTTAAAATCAGCTTTCCAGTGAAGCACAGTGATTGTGTGGCGACAGACAATAAAGAGCCTTGTGAGTTTCGCAAAAGATGCAGCTAGTTTAACCATTCAAAAATTGTTTATGCTACCGCATATTGTGAAGGATCTCATTCAAATGTTTTGTACAGCCCAAATATAAGCACTTTCATAGCCTCGTATATACAATACAATATACAATCCTTTAATTTCCAGCCAAGATTGGCTTCCCACAATTTTATATTAGTCCTAGACAATCTATGACCCATTGTATCATTGTATGAGAAATACTTCCTTACCTAACTTACCTAAGTGAGAACAGGTAGGTAAAAAAAAAAAAAACCAGTGGAAGCTGGGGTGACTTCTGATTTCCTGTCAGCTTCCCCATTGACTTTTCTTGTGGGAAGTTCCCAGGGACTATGGAAAATGATGATTATGTAGCTATGATAATCGTTTTCCAAATTTCAATCCAATAGAAGATAATTGTAGATCAGGACTGAAATAAGGGGTCCTTGATACTCTGAGCTTGATTGTTGTTGTTTTTTGCAGACAATTCATTACCAAATTACATTATCAATGCTAATACGAAGAAAGTTTTGCTCTTATTTTATATTCTAATGACTTGAGCCATGATGTTACCTAGTTTGGTAATGAAGCACCTGCAAGGGAACAACCAAGCTTAGAAAGCCTCAAAACCTCCCCAAATGTCAATCCTACAACTGTAATGGCCCCAGATTTAAGATGCATTATTTAAGTTGCACATTTGAGGTTTAAAAATTGTTTCCCTATGATGCATTGTTTCATGCAATTGAAGTTAAAGACCAAAATTTTTTAATAGATATGGATATGTACCCTGTACATGACAAATGACCTTGCTTTCAAAATGGATCATCACTACAGAAAACAAAACTTGTTCTCAATGCCACTTGATTTCTGCTATGGAATATTTCAAACTTACCATTCATCTACACCAGGGTTGTCAAACTCGATTTCATTAAGGGTCATATCAGGGCTGTGTTTGACCTTGGAGGGCAGGGATGGGAGTCTATGTGGCCAGCTCAATATTGTGTTGGGGGTGCCTGTAGGCCCGATTGCCGTGCCAACAAAAATGGGCTCCCAAGTTTCGTTTTCGGCTGTGATGGCTTCCTGCAATCCTCTGCCAGTGAAAACAGAGCTTGGGAGGGATGCAATCCTCCCAAGCTCCATTTTTGCCTGCAGAAGCACCATGAGCCAGTCCTTTAGTGTTTTCAGGGTGGACTTGTGGACTGGATCTATCCCCCAAGCCTTGAGTTTGACACCCCTCATCTGTACCACATTTCAAGAACTGTTTCGTTTTATTCATTAGAATCTCAGAGGACCTTTAAAAGTGTTCCATGTTTTTTTTATTTGTATTTTCCTTCCTTTTTGTGCTTTCAATAGTACTATGCCCAGGTAGGTATTATGAGGCCTAGAAGCAATGCTTTCTGTTCTTCTTTAAGGCATCCATCTTTTTCCCCCAAATCCATTTTGCAAGCTTGCCGAGGAAAAGCTTTTTAGAGTTTGTAAAGTTTACAGGACAACTAAAATCTGTTCTGACTACAGTTAGTAATTAGCTCAACCAAAGTTTTATCACACGCCATAATGACATCTAGAAAAGTGCTAATTAAAAATCAGCTTTAGAAAATGCTACAATGTGAATGTTTATTACTACATAAGCTAAATTTCTTCTTACAGCGGGAAGTGATGGATACTATACTATGATACTGCTCTTTCTGGCCTTTTTCTGTTCTGATATAGTTATTTTTATTTTTCTTAATTAAATGAAGTGTATCAGAAAATAATAGAATAAATTGCTCTGTGTACGATGTAATAGGAATGAATTCTTTGGGAAAACATTGATGATTGCAGAAAAAAAAGTCTGCATCAGAGCAGGAGTAAATTATGTTCGTATTTTGTGCTGCTTCAAAGCTGGAAAATCCAGCTTTGAAAGATATTGATAAAGTAATAGTGCATTTTGAAGCAGATAAAATAATAGAATGAAGATTAAATTTATCTTAATATGACATAGTGCATTCTTGATTTTGTATCTAAAGAAGAAGGCACTTTCATTTTTTCTACAAATTCATCACAAATTTCTACTATGTTTGTAGTGGCAAAATCCCTATTTTATACTGAGAATCCTGTATTTAATTACATTTCCCATATTATAATATGTATTGAACAAATAATGTGGGCTTTGTTTTACTACTACTAGAATTAGTCAAATGCTGTCCCCCAAAAGTCATAATTTTAGTTTTATAAAGTCCTTATGTGTGAATGCTTGTTACTTATACATCATTAAATGAGAAGTAATGGATTTGGGCTATTAAATCTTTTGCCAATTGTTTATGTCACTGCTTCTGGTATTTAGAGAAGTATAAAAGTATAAAAATGGACCAGAATTTGCTTATTTAAAGGGTAAATGTTGTTGTTACAGGCAATTTAACTACCCAAGTTTTATACATTTAGGAACAATGATCAAATATGGTTCATATCTTTTATTTTAAAGAACAGCAGAAAGTGATGGGGACTCTTTAACTGTATTAGGATCATAGCATGGGACAGAAAAAAATAATCCTTTCTCCCTATGATTTCTGACAGGAATTAACCACAGTTATGTAATAAGCCACACTATTACTCCTGTTTAATCTTTCGTTACAAAATAATATTTCAGAGAAAAAATGATGAAGACAAGAGAATAGTTACACTTTGCATTGGCTCTAGTCAGATTGTTATGTAACTTGCCATTTTAAACTTATTTAGCTGGCTTGATTACATTAGGAAAAATTTGGTTCCTGTTAGCAGCTGTTTCTCACATGCTGTCCAATATGCTGGAGTGAGAGATGAGAAAAGAAAAAAGAAAACTTGGTTCCATGAACATGAATTGTGTTCTGTTGTCTCTGAAATCAATCCACTTTTTAAAATATAGTTCTGACTAGTTTCACTTAATCAAAATGAGAAGGATGATCATACATATTACTGGCTGCAGAGTTGGCCAACTGATGCAGTATAAGAAATATTAAAATAGAAGCATTATACATATTTTCTACAATTTATGCGATATTTTGTTTGCATTTTTTCCTGAAGAATCTGTATTGTTCAGCATGATGAAGTAGTAAATTGTGTTGCTTAAGTAATATTTTATATACTCCGGTTTCTCTTCAGATCATATAAATCTTTCACTTTTTAACCTTAAGTTTTTAATGATTCCAGGGAATTAGAAAAATGAAAATTATCATCTGGCAATTACTCCTGTTCAAAAATGTCAAAATGAATATCTGAAATTTATATTTTATAATTATGTGGAAATCATAGAGACCTTAATATATTTGTAGCTTGGTTTTGACAAAACTTAGGGATATTAGACTCAGACTTTAGTTGTGTGTAAGTCACTTTTTTTTGCTTTACATCTCTCATTGCTTCAGCAAATGGTTTCTATAGTTTTGTTTGTGTGTGAGAGATAAGTAATGGTTGTGATTGCAAACTTTTAAATGCTGCTGGCATATAAAAGAAGAATCTTGCACTGTAGTAACAGCAGTTGGCTGGCCATTTTCTATGTACCTTCCAGGGGATTCTGTCTGTTTTTCTTCCAGAAAAATTCCCTCACGTTTTGAAAGACAAATAATGGATTTTTCTATTAAAAGAAAAAGAACATGTAGGACTGATTAGTCACACAGCATGCACGATGTATTCGTAAGCAGAAAATTGAACATGTTGCAATTCTGTTCATGTGCACTGGAACGGAAAATCCAGAAGCATAACAAACTCCAAGGAATAATGGAGGTATATTAAAACAATTTCCCCTGGAAGTTACACTATTTGCTAATAGCATGCTTTTTTCACTCCTGTGCTTTTGCTCATAATCCTACCTACACTACTGCATCACAACTGCTGAAAATGTTGCCCAAATACCAATCTACCAGCCTGCGATCCTTCAGTTCAGACAGGTCCCGTACACTAAGCCATACCTCGTACTTGAGGGACAGCACCATGATTGATGACACCGTCATTATCCCAAGTCACCAGGTAAGATGTCTCATATTATTTTGCAGATTTAATCAATATATAGTTTCATAGTAATCCTTGTTCTGCAGAAAGGGATTTGAAAAGGAGTATTAGAATAAGATTAGATAGGAAATAATAGAATACTAGAATATTAAAAACAAATTTACATTAAAATTGATACTTTTAAAAATATGTTATCAAGAGAGTCTAAAAGAGGACTTTTCTGAAGGCTTCAGTCTTATATACATTTATTTAGGAGTTAGTTGCATTTGGTTTCTTCTAAATAGACATGAAGGGTATTGCATTACAACCCTAAGGTTATTGTAATCACTCAATGCAATTTATGTTTTTCCTAGTACTCTATCTCATGAGTTTTTAATAATTTAAAATAATACATATATTATTCAAATGTAGAAATATTTTAATGGGTTGATTAGAGACAATGCAAAGAAGGAAAAAACATATTTCTCTGTTCTTCCAGATAGCTGCATTAACTAAAGAAGGTGAAAGAAATTCATATCGTTTAAGTTGGAGTCCTGATAATCTGGACAACATAACTCTTTCTGCTAGCCCTATTCATTCTGGGTAAGTAATCTGTTCAAATTTTTTATTCAGATGTATTTTTAAATTAATTTATTTCATTAATGAAAAATAATAATAATCTTAATTTTCAACCATATTTTGAATTTCAATCATGTTTGTCATGATATCTTCGTTAAAAATGTTGAAAAGCCTTTCTTGATTATCGTAATGGCTTTATGGTTACAAAATATTATTTCTTATTATCGTCCCATTTAAATCTATTTGAAATGGATTTAAATTGTTAATTTGAACATACATTAGCAGACATCAAACTTCTAAATATTTTTATTAATTTCTGAAATTATGTGGTATTGTTATTGTGGCAATTTATGTTTCACAACCTATAGAATATTAGATAATGAAAATATTTGGAGTTAAATTGTCAATAGGAATGGTACAGTTTTATGCTAGCTAATAAATGGTATCCAGTTTTCTGACTCTTTTGTTGTAATACTTGTGGATGTTGTATTAATTATTCTGCCAGGTTTAATCAGATCAATTTTTAAATTTAAATTTCAACACAGAAAGTACCATGAAACAATTCCTTAAGATAGGAGTTCTCAACCCCTGGTCTATGGTCTGGTACTGGCCCTCAGCTCGTTTGGAACTGTGCAAGGGGTGTGCAAGCCTAGGAAGCTCCATTTGGGCAGGTGGTGGGCATTTGCAGTTGCATGGAAAGCTCCATTTGCACAAGTGGCAGGTATTCATGGTCACACGTGAAGCTTCATTTGTGTGAGCAGAAGGCACACCCACGCACCTCTTGCTCAAATGGAGCTTCGTGCATGAACTTGCATGCCTGCTGCTTCCGCTGAACCATTCCTTCTCTGCAACTCGCCAGTCCACAAAGCCAGAAAGATTATAGAGATCCCTGCTTTAAGACATCTTCATGCAAAAAAACAATAAGTCAGTGGACTTGTATGACACAGGTTCCATCCTCTGAATATCTAGAAGCATCATACATGTGATAAACATTTCAGATGTAAGCTTTTATTTGACAGGAAAGTTATACCAATTAGCTTCATCTGTAGGACCCATATTGTGCATGGTGGCATTGTGTAGATGTAGACAGGTCTCATGATAAGGTGAAGTGTCAATGAAGCAAGATGAAGAGAAACAAAAAAGGATAAAGTTAAAATGTATGGTTCTAATTCAGCAGCTATTAAAAGTTCTTGAAACCAAACCAACTTTTTTCACTTCAACTGATAAAATAACTTTATAACTTATATCTGTGTGGAGGTGAAATGCTCTCTAATGAAGTGAAAATGAAACCCGTTCTTACTGGGTTTTAGTATAAGTATCACAATGCTAACTTTTAGAATGAGATTTAAACAAAAAAAGTTAAGATATATATTTTAGCTAAAGTTTTTTAAAATAAAAATAAAAAACATTTTTATGAATAGTGTGTGATAAAACATTAAATTTAATTATAAGTTTTCACCATATATTGGAGGTGAGGGATTGTGAGAAGCAAATATCCTCATGGCCTTTTCAACAAACTTGTAAGAAATCTTCAGATTGCAACTATTTGGGGGAAAAAATTATTTACATTGTTTATATTACCAATTCCAGGTTGATATCTTGCATATTTTGTTAACAGGTGCACCCTTATAATCAATTTAGACAAATGCCTGTTTGAAATGACTGACAGGAAAACTTAGGGGCAAAAGCATTACTGACTTATGCTGAATGTGAATGGTTTCTTGGTTTTTTCTCAGAGTAGCGTGACAGTTGCCAACCTTTCGAGTCTTTTCTATGCATATTTAGTGTTAATATACTGGAAAAGATGTATGGAGAATATTTTGAAGGATATGAAATAGGAAATATGAATATAAATTCAATGTATTGAACTTTATCTATTCAATTAAAAATTCAATGCTGTCTTTAGTTACTTCTATGGGAGAAGAACATTTTCGAATTATTTAAGCAGCATTCACATAGTATATTTTATATTTAGAAAAAATACTGAATCAAAGAAATCTTATATTCACGTATATTAAAATTCATCATTAAAATGTAGGCAATTAGTATATTATAGATAGACTGGGATTGCTTCTACAGTATTGTCTTCCACTTTTTGGAATGGTAATCTACAGTTTATAACAAGCTGTTTAAGCCTAGGCTTTGTTCATGCAATCTGTCCATATACATGAAAAAATATGCACAGTCTCTATCATACAGATATTCCTGGTCAGTTCTTTCTTGCAAGAGGATTCTGAGCTGAGAGGTCCTAATTCAACATAGATAGCATATACATATGGATCTATAGCGGTTATTATAATAGTAAATTTCAAATAGTGTATACTTTTTTGAATATATTTAGTTGTAGAAAAATTAGCTCACAAATTTTTTTATTAAAGAATTTTCTAATTTTAATTAGGTTTTTTTTGTCTTTCTTTCTTTTTCCTTCTTTTTTTTGGGGGTGGGAGGTATATGGAGGGACCAGTACTTAAAATTGACAAATAATTAGAGTTGTTATTCTTAGCTGCCTGTCTTCCAAAAAGGATATTGGATCATTGCTAACAAGGTAAATGCTATTTCTTGCTTTCAGCTAATATAGTATCTTCACAAAGATTAATAAGAAACAGGACCTAGCAGCTAGAAACCAGGCTTTATAAATAAAATGTTAAATCAAACAAATTTACAAAGTGGTAATATATTTATACAGTTTCTGAAACTTTTTTTAAAATTAGTCTTGTCAGACAAGACTAAGTATACATGACATATTTGTTAATTTTAGATCAGTACCATGGAAGAAAGAAATGAAAATTTGGTGCTCTTTTCTACAAACAAGAAAAACATGTGTTGAAATAAACCTAGACTGAAAAAGGTCAGGAAAATAGTGACAGCATTTGAGCTAAACATTTATGGAAAAAAAACACTTGGAAAACTAAATGCAAAATATTTTCAGATTATCATAACCAGAAAAGGAACTGATATGAGTAATTAAATAATATTAGTGAGTAGATTTTTTGAGGGAGGGAATTAAAAAGGGATGTAAAATTGAACGTATTTTTTTTAAAATCCACTTTCACTAATATCCAAAAGTTGAGAAGTTGCAAGCATATATGGTTACCTAGAGGTAGCTTTAATTAAACTTAATTGATTAATTAATTGAACTTAATCAAACTTTGAATTTTTAGCAGATACAGATAGAATTGTATTATAAGTTATCTGTGTAGTCAGTGTTAAGGTCTTTGCAATTTGCTGCTGCAATATTATGCTTTGTTCTTTTTTTATAATTTGTTTTTTTTAAATGCAGAACAATTTAGTAAGACACATCATGCTTAATTAAAACATTGTTGGCTTATCATATGGATGCAAATGATTATTGTTCAATTGTATAATGGCGATATCATAAAAGCTGTATATACATACATATATAAATACATGCATGCATGCATGCCAGCAAAGTGGACTGAAACATGTCCACAATAAATACAGGTAGTCTTGGACTTATGACCACAATTGAGCCCAAAATTTCTGTTGCTAAGTGAGACATTTGTTAAGTGCGTTTTGTCCCATTTTACAACTTTGCTTGCCACAATTGTTAAGTGAATCACTGCAGATGTTAAATTAGTAACACGGTTATTAAATGAATCTGGCTTCCTCACTGACTTTGCTGGTCAAAAGGTTGCAAATGGAGTTCATATGAATAACCCCAGAAGTATTTGAATTTTGATCACATTACCACGGAGATACTGCAATGGTTATAAGTGTGAAAAATGGTCACAAGTCACTTTTTTGAGGGCTATTATAACTGAACAGTCACTTAATGAACTGTTGTAAGTCAAGGACTACCCGTATGGCTAGCCAGCACATTCTTGACATCTGTTGACTTCCTAGGACATTCATAGGAAATGTTCCACATATGAAAGTCCTTTTAGATGATTTTAGGGCGAGACTACCATTTAAAAGAGGTTACAAAGGAATATATCTTCCATCTTAGCTACCACGTATACTCTTCATACTGTATGTTTAACGTTTTCATCTTTTCCATTTGTAGATAGATATCTTTTCTGATTTTATTTCATTTGTTCATTAATTCTTTTTTGTTTTTTGCTAAATTATCTCTTCTGTTGCAGCCACTCCTCTCCATATTTTGACCATGAAAACAGCAGGTGAACTTATTGAACTTATATAATTTCATGTTAATGCTAACTTCCTTTTCCCTTCTTTCTTCTACCATCTGTTTAATTTACTCACTTTAAGATGCTCTATTTCCTTGATCCCATTCATTATTTAGTGTAGGAGATTCATCCTCTTATATTTACTATTTGATCTAAGGTTTTGTTTAATAGAATAACAATGCAATTATCGACTAATATTCCTGGTCCCTCCAAAGGACCAAAATGCGCTCTTTTTAGTTTTTATGTCTCTATTGCACAAAAAATTGTGGCTACTGGAATTTGGCGATTTAAAGTAATTGACTATATATAAATATATATTTATTTTGAAAAATTTATGAAGGAACAAAATTAGACCATCAGTTAAATGTTCAGTCAATTAAAAGAAGTGATTTTGAAGTGTGTGAATTACACACTTAAGCTTTTCCAAAAGCTCTAACATGCATATGCCTGTATCTAATAAGTTTAGTAAAAACTTTAAAAATCTGACGTATGTAAAAATAAATATGACTATACACAGAGTCATACACACATATAAATATACATAGAGTGCATATTTATAAGCTGGAAATCCAGCTTAAACAACTTGAATTATATTCAGTTTTTTAAACTGCTCTCATTAGGTTTTAACTGGGCACTTTAGTGCACACTTTTCATTTTGATGTGTCTTTGCTATTATTATTATTATTTATTATTATTATTATTATTATTATTATTATTATTATTATTATTATT